>JANDJT010000228.1:13258001-13289432 GCA_024331685.1 Stegophilus panzeri
TATAAATCAGATTGTATCATACCATATTTATTCAGAATGAGTTAGGCAAACTGATATTAGTAGAATCATCTTATAAATTGCTGAGGTTCTTGCTAAATAGTCTCTTATTCATTCATCTATGTATGTATGTGTATACGTATGTTTCTTTCTATCTATCTATCTATCTTTCTATCTATCTATCTATCTATCTATCTATCATTTAAAATAGATTTTATATCAATGCTGAGCCTTTTCAGGGTAGTCCCATCAATATATAAGTGTATTAATATTGGTCTGTTTTAGCAAAATAAACATGCATAGAAACCAAGTTTTCAGTAAACCATAAAAACATTGAGGTTAATATAAGGTCCATATTCAGATTTCCTCATTCACCTCATCAGCTCATTCAGTACTCTCTCTCTCTTGCTCTCTCGCTTCTCCATCAGAATCATTCATCCTACTGTTGTAGCCGACCCTTTGATTGGCCAGTGCTTCGGTATTGGAGAAGAGATCAAACATTAATTCTCAACAGCAGCAAAACAATTCAAGGTCAATGAAAAGCCTTTTCATGACTTTTGAATGCAAATGACACTGCTATATAAGCTGTGCTTGAGGTGTTACAGACTGCTTCATAATTGTGCCAGATAGCTAGAAAGAAAAATCACCAAAGCTGACATGATGTACAATGCATTTTAGGGATATGTCCTAATAGGCTTTGCCATTTTGATGAGCAAATAAGGCCCACAGGGAGTCTTGCCGTTGTTGATGGAGGTTTTGAACCTCCTACTGTGCAGTGAAATTCAAACAATCTTGGGCTGGTTGGAGGGACTTGCCAGTGAGCTAATGCATTTCATGTTGTCTTGGGTTTTCATTCATTGTGCATGATGCTCACGCTGTAAGAGCTGTTCCTTTTAGGTTGGCTAAGGCCTTTAACTCCATTCATTAATGCTACCTAATGAGCACTGAAACAACAGGAAGAAAAGCATGCATGGTGCGACCTACATGCTGACCTGTACATGGAGAGCACACCATTATGCTGACCTTCATTTGCTGTGTGAAATCATGACATTGGTGAAAGATGGCGTCTAGCAGGTTGCTCATGAGAAACAGGAAAGAGTTTGATTGATAATCAGCTTTACTTTGACCATAAACAAAAATAACTCCTTCAATTCCTAGAATTCACTGGCAGGTCCAAACTTTATACTCCTGCCTCTCACAACTAATTTTTCCCAGCATTTCACTGTAGTTACTGAATAAAACTCTATGCAGAGACTTTTAGGGGTTAAATAAGGGTCAACTTTGCTCTGTTAAAGTAATGCTCAGTTACATTTTACCATGACATTACCACACATATCATATATATAACATATTCAATGAAAAAATGATGTATTGTTCTATATTCATTGTGGGCTGTATCATCTAATGTAAAATGTATAATGTAAGTGTATTAATGTACAAAATGGACTCATAAAGCACTTGAATTCTGTGTGAATGTCACTCAAATATAAACACTAATAATTAGGAATACATTTGACTTATAGCCAGTTGAGTGATAGAATTGTCCAGCAAATGCTTGTTTAAATGTTGATAAGAGAATCAGTAAGAAAACAGACAGGCACACACACAGACACACACACACACACACACACACACACACACACACACACACACACACACACACACACACATATAATGTCCAGTTTCTATCAGAGAAATAGCACACTGTCACATGACACCGAGATCTCACCTCCTCTTGGCAGCCAGCAGAGTTTGGAATACAGCAAACCATTTGTTGAATGGGATGCTTTGGAAAGAAGAAGACAGACAAAACAAGAGGGGCAGGGGAGCTTGCACTGGTCTGGTTAGGACTGAAAATGCCTTGTTTATAGAGTTTTGAGAAGGCGACTAAGAGGATGAAGATAGTCTGCCATATGCAAGCCAGCATAATTAGGTGCAAGTGGGTGGTACACAGATAACCTCCAAATAAGAGTCTGTGTTTTTAACCTTCTCACGTCTTCTCATCCATCTTCCACACACAAATGGCTACATTCAAACACTCTTTTTTACAGCCTGTGCCAGGACATACCCCACTGCTGCCCTCAAGGATCAAATCTTCACCCAGGAATCTGCACTCATCGATCAACTTTCCTGCAGTAAACACCTTTCATGGAGAAACCGTGACACAGTGTTTGTGGAAACGTTAATTTTGCACTCAGTGCATTTAAGATAAGTCACTACAACTCTCATTTTTAATAACTGGCTTTGACTTTAGAAGAAAATAGAGACCTGCATGATGGTCTTGAAAAGAGGACTATTCCTCACCTTGTTCTTGTTTACCCTCCAAGCCAGCAGAATCAAAGGTAAGTTAGCAGTCAGGAGGAAGGTGTAAAGCTGTTTGCAGAATGGTGTTTGCTTGGCTTATTTGCACCCTGTCTCAAACTTTAATAGAAGCTTAGGAACTGTGCTCCCAGCCCATAAAAGATACAGCACTGAGTTTTTAAAACATTTATTACATATTCTACTGTTATCACCATGCCTGTGACTAACCATATAGCTTTTTCTGCATGTTGTGATCTTTGCGATGATGTAAACTGTGCTTTTGGCTCCTTTCACAAAAACTCCATCTCACACATAGTGTCACACATAATCATGGCATATGGGAAATTTTATAAGTTGACCTGCCAGGGCTTGTCCAGTCATCTCCTAACTACGTACCTTTTCTATTAGTCTCACTGTTAATATTGAATAACTCATAAACATTACTGCTGGGTGTTTAAGGACATAAATATTCACAATACAGAGAAATTCATTTTAACTTAATTGAAGACTTCTCAGTACAAACACAACAATCATGTAATCACAGTAGCTCTTACACTATACATTTAGTTTACAATACAATATAAGCCTTGCATTTGCAATAAAAACAGCTAAAAACAAACGTTTGCCCTTTGCTATTCTTTAAGTCAACATGGTCAAATATGATACAGAAACTTTTATAGTACATTTTAAACAAATTTCATGTGCTTGTATGGTTCTGCCTTTATGTTTGGGCATTCCATTCATTAGCAGTGTAAAACAAAAGGCTATCTGTTTGAGCTGTGTGAGACACTAATCTTTTCTGGCTTGTAGCTGTACTTTGGGGCAATCAAAGCATTCCCAGGGATTAAGGACATTTAACACAAACGTGGCCATGACAGGAGTATTCAACTAAAACTGCAATCGCAGTTTTATTAAGATGTAGGAAGGCAAATCCAAAACAATAGGCAAAAACTTAATCAAAAACAAGCACAGGGTCAGGTGATGAGCAAATAGGCAAAACTAGGCATAGACGAGAGTCACTAAATACAAGGACAAAAGCATGATCAAAACCATTAAACATAAACATAGATGAAACAGCTCGGTAAGGTTCAGGTGGCAAAACACTAAACACATTACTGTACTTTGCCCTGAACAAAGACACACGGGGGTTTAAATATACAAACTAATCAAATGGGTAACACGGAACAGCTGAGACAATGATGACACATAAGGGAAACAACCAATGACAATACTGGGGAAGAGACAGGACAGAGACCATAACAAAAACACACATGGAAACATAAACAAAACATGACAAGCACCTTCCAAAGCTCCCCCTCCCGGTAGTCCTGGGCAAAATGTCTACAATGGAACCCAAGGTCCAGAGGCAGGCATTGTCTCTAGCCTGGGCTTCTACCAGAGAAGCTGCGAAGCTGACATGGGGCATACTGGAAGGAAGCAGGTGATGGGTTGGTAACAGGTTTGCTAAGGTCTGGTGGAAGAGCGGTGACTGGGCAAGAATCAGGCTTGGGAGGCTGCGCTGTTGGCCTCAGGTGTGAGCTGGTCTTGGGAGGCCTTGTCGTCAGACTCAGTATGGCATGCGAGGCAGTCCGATCAGTCTCTGGCATGAGCATGGCTTGGGAGGTCGCGTCGTTGGCCTTGGACATGAGCTTAGCGTGATGGGTCATCCTGTCGACCTCTGGCTTGAGCATGTCATGGGAGGCCATCTCGTCGGCTTCAGGCAGGAGCAGAGCTTGGTAGGTCATCTTGTCAACCTTTGGCTTGAGCATGTTGTGGAAAGCTGTGACGTTAGTCTCTGGCGTGAACATGGCTTGGGAGGTAGTGTTGTCTTCCGCAAACTGAAGTAGGACATGTGAGGCCGTCTTGTAGGCCTCAGGCAGGAGCAGAACTTAGTAGACCATACCGTCAACCTCTAACTGTAGCAGAACTTGGGAGGCCGTACCTTATGCCTCCAGCAGGAACAGGACTTGATAGGCCGTTTCGTCTGCCCCTGGTATGAACATGGCTTGGGAGGCCGTCTCATCAGCCTCTGGCAGGAACATGGCTGGAGAGACCACCTCGTTGGTCTCAAACTGGGGCTCTGGAAATGAGGTCACCATGTTGGCCTTTGCGCACGCTGTCAGCTCTTCGGGCATTTTATGAACGCTGAAAGCTCTGTGACGCTACGTATGTATTGTTTCACCTTAAGCACCAGAACTGGGTAGAGTAGCCAAAAATTTTAAGTGCAAGTAAAAATACTTATAAAAAGAATTACTCAAGTAACAGTAAAAGCAATAATGTTAATAATTACTTGAGTAAGAGTAATAAAGTATCTAATGTGAAGAATACTCAAGTAGCAAGTTACTATTTACTACAGATCTTACTACAGATCTGATTAAAATGAAGTGAAATTCCTGAATCTCAGACTACATGGAGAACTGTAAGTTACACCTTTCCTTGAAAGTTTGTTTGTTTTGTTTATATACTCAGGAAAAAAAAACATCCTCTCACATTCAATGTGTGTTTTTCAGAGTCAGAAGAAAGGTCTCTTTGGTGTCCTAAGTTATTGAAACTGTGAATTTAATTGCAGTAGGCAATTAAACTGTAAACTGTTAGTGTATTAAGGACTGTTCCACAGGTGCATGTGCAATAATTGTTTACTGTATTTATTTTGCAAACTGTTTTTTTAAGTATGTATATTTAAATTTTGTTATGCATTTTTAAAATTCTAGTATGCATACTCATTTTTCAAGTATGCATATAAACTTTGTGTCCATACTTAATTTGTGTACAACTTTTAAAAAAGCATACATATTTCGCATACTTGTTTAGTATTTGTATATATTTTTACTGATTTGTACTTTCACATTTCTTTGTTTAAAGACTTCTATCTATTAGTAAATTAATCCACAGGGTAAGCTAGTTAAACTTTAGCTGGCTCCTGCAAGGCTGACCAGGATGAATAAATTGGATGAATTAAGCGTTTCAGCATGATTCAGATGCTCAAACTGACATATAAGGAATAGTAAAAACCTAAGGTTTGAAGAATGACTGCAGTGGTGAGTTGACATAATGGGTAGTGTTATTACTTCATGTTCCAAAGGTTGCAGGTTCAATGTTGAATTGTGGTCACTTCTGCAGTGTTTCACGGTTCCTCCTGGGCTTTTGTGGATTTACTACAGGTTCTCTAGTTTTCTCCCACCTCTAAAATTTTAGTATGCATACTTATATATTTTTATTATATAAAATATATATTATATATTTTTTACGTATGCATATAAACTTTGTGTCCATACTTAATTTGTGTACAATTTAAAAAAATAATAAGTATGCATACTTAAAAAATAAGTATGCACACTCGAATTTTAAGTATGCATACTTATTTTTTTAAGTATGCATATATTGTAAGCATATAAACTTTGTGTCCATACTTACTTTGTGTACAGCTTTAAAAAAAAAAAAAAAAAAAGCATACATGTTTTGCACACTTATTGTTTAGTATTTGTACATATTTTTACTGATTTGTACTTTCACATTTCTTTACTTAAAGACATCTATGTTTCAGTAAATTAGGTTAACGTTGCTTAGTTACCAAATCCATAGGGTAAGCTAGTTCAACTTTAGCTTGCATCAACTGCATTGGTGAGTTGGCATAATGGGTAGTGTTATTACTTCATGTTTCAAAGGTTGTTGGTTCAGTGCTGAGCAGTGGTTGCTTTTGCAGAGTTTCATGGTTACTCCTAGGCCTGTGTGTGTGTTTCCTACAGGTTCTCCAGTTTTCTCCCACCTCTTGAAAACATGCCACTTAATGGTTTAGCTAAGATTGAGACTACCGTGACTCTGACCAGGACAAATATGTAGATGGCTAAATGAATTGTTTCAGCATGATTTTGATTCTCAAACTGACATATAAGGAATAGTAAACATCTAAGGTTTGACCAATGAACCTAACCAATAAGTAGTTTTTGGATGAAACCCTTGGAACAGAAACATGTGCAATGAAATAGTTTTAATCACATTTCCATGATATCAGTGTAAAGATATGCATTTAATAAAACATGCCGTTAACAGGGAGTTTTTCCTTGCCACCATCGCCACCGGCTTGCTCAATGGGGATCAATTCACACACTTAAAATCTGTATCCTGTGTTTATATAGTTCTGTAAAGCTGCTTTGGGACAATGTCTATTGTTAAAAGCGCTATACAAATAAAATTGATATTTGATGATGATGATGATGATGATGGATAACACTTCTGTTCCCCGTGTTCTTGGCAGCCATGAACAAAGTAGAGCTTCCCCATGTCCTAAATATCACTTTTACCCCTGAGACTTACGGACGTAGATCAAATGTTTTGAGCCTCGCGATGCGCTGCAGTGGTCTGACACAACAACTCCTCATGTTTGTAACGTCCTGGAGAAGGGGAAGAAGTGAGCGTGTCAACACAAACACACACAGAGTGTGAAATTCAGGATTTTCCTTGATTTTAATCAGATTCAGATCCGAAATAACTAGTAACTTGAGTAGTCTTCTCATCGTATACTTTATTACTCTTACTCAAGTAATTATTATTATTTTTTACTTTTCACCACTACGTCTTTATCCCCACTGAACACTTGCTCTATGAGGGTTCAGCTCTACCTGACCAGCCATCCTACATGATGGAGATGTGAAAAGGAAGGTGTGAAAACATCTTGGCCAAAACAATAGCACACCCAACCCCAAGTGCAGGTGCAAATGGCCCATAACCCTAGGCCCACACAAACCCAAAGTGTGGAGGCCATTTAACTTAACTACCCAAAAGATATTTCAAATTAAACTGCACGAAAAGTTTACAAAAACAAGAGACTGACAGAAAATTCAGAGACTCTATTTGCAAACCTCCAGAAAGATGGCAGCACCAGCAACCTGATTTATTACATGAATAAACCCCATGCATGGCACAGGGCCATAATTTCAAACTTTCCCTCTGCTGAAAGAAAAGGCATCTGTGGGGGTTTCCAGCTAAAAATAAAAAAAAATAAGGAAGACACAAGAACTGTCAGCATCAACATGTAAAAGTTGTGTAAAATATAAATAAAAACAGAATGTAATGATTTGCAAATCTCATAAATCCCATATTTTATTCACAATAGAACGTAGAAAATATATCACATTTTAAAACTGAGAAATGCACAATTTTAAGGGGAAAATTAGGTAATTTTCAATTTGATGACAGCAACACGTCTCAAAAAAGATTGGTGAACCTCTGCCCATCGTTACTTCTGAGAGACTCTGTCTCTCCAAGATACTCTTTTTATACCCAAAAATTATACCATGTATACAAGTTGTGGGACACTCTTGTATACTGCGGGAAGGATAAAGGCAAAGAAAAAATAATAATAATACATGGGCCCTTAGGGCTTCCGTAGGATTGGGTTCAGCAACAAATAAATTATTTGTGTTTTTGAAGAGGATGAATCCCGCAACTTTTTCGCCAGTTACTTATTGACGCGTGGCTCTTCCCTTCCCCCCAACTATTATCACCTCTCAGCAGCACTTCTCTTTGACTAAAATTCTTTTGCCTCCATTGCAATGTCATAGACTGCAAATACATACAAATTACATGACCTGGATAGAATTCATGTGACTCTCCAAGTTTTATGCTTCTGCTCCTCCCCTTCAATTTGATGAGCCAAAATATAAGATTACTTAAAGATGATTATTACTTATTAATCGCCCATTACATTTGCATGTGAATCCAAAGCTATTGAAGCTACAGTAAGTGAGCATATGCATTTCACTCCCTGGACTGCCCAATTAAACAAACGGCATTCCTTTTCTTTAAAAAAGGTTTAAAAAAAAAAAAAAAAAAAAAAAAAAAAGGTAGTGGTACTTTCACTAACTTAAAAAAAAAAATCTTGGTTACAATTGTAACTGGTGGGACAGTAAAATAAGTCAGTAAGGAATTGTCAGTTGCTGTTTAAAAAATGCAAATAATATAGTAAAAAAAAAAAATTCCCTAGCCTGAACAATATTTGTTCAATGCTCTGAAGATGGAAAAAGTCAAACTGCATTTGGAGTAGGTAGTATTTTGTAGAGAAGGCTTCCCCTTTTGCTTTATGAAAGTAAAGATCACATTACTCATGTTCTTCAGTAGATCTATGTAATGAATCTAATTTTAAAAGGACATAACATTAATATGTCTAAACTGGTCTCACTCTAATAGTAGTGCAGATCTGAATCTGCTTTTCGCTTTAGCAGGGCTTAATGTCTTAAGGTCTCTGAAGTTTGGTAGCCGATATTATAATGCAACTTTATAGAGACCCAGTTCTGAATGAATGGACTGTTAGAACCATTTAAGGATTTAGTGTAGTTTGAATATTTAAGATTTGTAATTTATGTAAGTTCATACTACGTATTAATTAGATGGGATTCTTTGCCAGGATATTATATAAAGACCACCCCCCTTTTACCTAACATTACATGTGTAATTTGAATAACTGTTAGTTGTTGAATAGTGGACTGAAGTGGAAAAAGAAGGGTGGCCCTAGACAATCTCTTAACTGTATTCACCGTAGTCATTGTGTTTATTGGAATTTTGTTTCATTTTGAAAACTTGCTGTAGTTATTATGTATGATGTCTGATTTATTTTACTTTGTGACAAATGGAAAGTAATGGACTTTGTTTCACAGATATAATAGGCTATAACCTAATTTGGAGAGTATATTTCTACAGTTAATCTTCTATTCAATAAAAGCAGTGAAAATGAAAGGTACTTTTGAAAGGAACTTTTGTTTTCTGAGTGAGCAGTATATGTGAAAGTTTCACATGGGCAGTGTTACACTGTTCATTACTGCTAGCCTGATAAATTTTCCAGTGCAGAACTATATAAGCACAAAATGCATATTATAATTTACTGGCATCAATTATTGCATTTGCTTGCTAATGAGATCTGTAATGAATCAATAGAATGCTACTACTATGTGGTACATTTATCATCATCATCACCAGTCTCCATTTATATTAATGGCAATGGCAATGGCAAATATTTTTATAGACCACTAACAATCTCTTCATAACAACTTCCAGTCCAACACAGATTAATATCCTGACTATATCTTCCCAGTTCCCACTTTCTATCAAATAAATATACCATTAACATAACAATCATGGGACTCAAATTAATTTAATTACAGTAACTCAGATTGTAACTAATCCTAGAACCCACTTTCATTTGATCAAACCATTGTTATATAAAGACATAATCAAATATTGTAGGGGTATGGAAGGTTCCCACATGTGTACCTTAATAATTTTCCATCTATCCATCCATTTTCTGTACCGCTTATCCTACACAGGGTCACAGAGAGCCTGGAGCCTATCCCAGGAGACTTGGGGCACAGGGTGGGATGAGGGACACAGGGACACCCTGGATGAGGTGCCAATCCATCACAGGGCACAATCGCACACACTCACACACCTATTCATACACTATGGACAATTTAGAGATGCCAGTCAGCCTACAATGCATGTCTGTGCAAGAAGCTGGAGTAACTGGAGGAAACCCCTGAAGCACAGGGAGAACATGCAAACTCCACACACACAGGGCAGGGGTGGGAATTGAACCCCCAACCCTGGAGGTGCGGGGCAAATATGCTAACCACTAAGTCACCGTACACCTTCCCCCGGATACTATAAATCTTAAAAAATGAAAATGACGCTCATACTGAACGCCCTTTCAACACACTTAGTACTGTTTGACTTTATAGTATACAATTATTGAAGTAACGATTTATAATCCCATTATCTGGTGTCACCCAGAAGAGGATGGGTTCCTTTTTGAGTCTTGTTCCTCTCAAGATTTCTTCTCAGGAAGTATTTCCTCACCACTGACACCTCTGGCTTGTTCATTAAGGATCTAAATAAAAATCAACATACAGATTTCTGTACAGCTGCTTTATGACTATGTCTATTATTAAAAGCTATATACAAATTAAATGTAAAAAGTGTTTTCTTGTCTTCAGACCTCAGTAGGGACCATTTATTATGGAACAGAAACGTCAAAGACAGGCATTTCTACGAGGCCTCACAAGCTGCCAGGCGTCTGTCAGCTGTCCAAGATTCACTTCTGAATAAGCTTCGAGTGAAGAGATCAGCACTATTCAGTACAGGGGTCAAAGTATGTCCTCAGGAGAATATGGCAGAGGTCATCGCCCGCCACAAATCGTACTACAAACTGAGAGGTTGGACATCACACATTGCAAGCTATAAGAGGGACAGAACCAAAGGTTAGGGCTAAATTTGTCTCCACCAGAGCATCCCCTCATAAATGATATTTAGCGTGCCTGTCATCAGAAGCCTTCAGGGACAGAAAGCTGCATTAACCAAGGCCAAAACTGCAGCCAAGAACCAAATTAAAGTAGATTTTTAATGAGTTGATCTTTGTCACTTCTTTGCCTTTTAGATTTTTAAAAATGTGATATTCCTTTAGGTCAGAGTTAAGTATGCAGTAAGAAACAAATGCTGCAGAATAACAAAGGGAAGTAAATTATTTTAAAATATTGTAATAGTGGCATTGTTATTATTAGGCAAACCTCACAAGAATTTTATATAAATGTTTTGCCTGCTGTTGGTATATTACATGTACAGATTATAATGATGGTATTACTTCCCATGTCTCTGATATTAAATAGTCTGCCAGGAAGCTGTATGGGAAGCCTTCCAAATTTTCCTGGACAGAGTACCTGACACTACAGAGTTCCAACAGTGGGTACATGCCTGCCAGACAGACTCAATGTGTGTAGAGGACTTGGCCCATAATTTCAGCAGCACCCAGGAACACCTTGACATGGTGGCCAGGGTGAGGTTATTCTAGGAGATAACATACATGTATTAAGACCTAAAATATTTGATATTATACAAACGCATAATATGTATTATATTGGTTCTTTGTGTTATCCACAGAGAGTGAGCATTCAAGATAACCAAGAGTAAGTATATAATATTTATAGATACATTTAGCATTGCTCTTACACTCTTCAAAGAATAAGATATAGATTGATAAGCCCAGTATATTTTGTCTCATTTCTCAACATTAGCCTCTCAACGTGGTCTGTTTAGAATGAATCTTGAAGGTTGCATGTATGAATATTTGTATATATTTTGGGGGACAAAAGAACCAACCCTCTAATAGACTGTCCATGAAAAGGTACTACACTGTAATATATAGAGTACAAACAGTGTATGTAATTTGTAATAGCCCTACCTTTAGTTAGAATGTGAAGATGGAGCTTATTTATAAAATGTTAATTAAAACTTAAAGACCACTGTTATACCTCCAAAGGTAAATTGTTTGTAACCAGTGAACCAGAAAAGTCCCCTTTTCAAAATATTCTTGTCAAAATAAACCAAATGAATGGAAATGAAAGAACTGAAATCATAATTCTACAATATCTTTATAACCGTGTTGATGTTTCTTTGTTTGTTTGGGGGTTTTTTTCAGAGCCACATCTGTTCCAGGTGAGAAATGTACGCCCAACCTACTTATGGAACATGATTTGGCGTTTCATATCTAGTAAAGGTATTAATTAACTAATAAGTATGGAAATTTCAGGTTCAAAAACTCCTGAAGAGAAAGTTGCCATGGATTCAGAAAAGGTATGAACTATTCCATTGTACAATATAAGTATACACACTGATTAACATAAATTTTAAATAAACTGTAGCCTGATTTTTGATTGTCTGAAGACCAAGGTCTCAGCTGTGGAGCACATAATAGACTTCAGTGTGACTGTGAAGGACACAGACTACAGTCAGATACAAAGAGACCCTGACAACTTGCAGAATCAGGACTCCCCCCACCGTCTTCATGAGCAGGTGAGGTCAAACGTTTAGCATTTTGCATTAATATGCTGTGTCTCAAACAGTGAGATGTGTTTTCCATAGATAACATCCTCTAGTCATCACTCTTATTTTACACTAATTGGCTTATAATTCAACATGCTTTATTTCTGTCAAGTACATTTTACAGTGTTTATGGGTTAATAGCTAATACTTGTGATTTATTCTTGTGACTGCAAGAGCATGGCATTGCGAAATCCAAAACAAGCTTGGAGAGGGAAAGGAGCCCACAGAAAAGAGGTCAAAAACCTGCAGGGAAATAGGCAAACTAGAGATTTGTAGAAATAAATATAGTCCAGTCATAGCATCTAATACATTTCTAGACAGCCTGTCTATTGAAAAACAAACATATTATAAAAGATCATATACAGTTCAATGTGCCACGCTTCTATTAGCTTATGGTTAAGGTATAATACTTTTTTAATAAATATTTTTTTAAAGTTGCATTTCTGTATCTGAGTCTTGATGAGATGCTGTTTGTACCTTTGCAGATGCTGCAAATGTTCAACAAACTTGCTGGGTTTAAGGAGATTCGACTGCTGGGAATTCAGTGAGTATGGTCCATCCAGAAATTACTTTCTACTGATTAATAGCACTCTTTCTTTTCTCTTTCTGTTAGAGATGTAAGTACAGAGCAAATTATGCTCTGAAGCCCTGTGCTCTGATGTTTATAAAGGGACCAAGTAAGCTAATTCTACTCTAGTTATAATGGACTGCATGCTAACTCTGCAATAACTGCAGTAAAGCAGTATGTAATATGTACATGGATGGTTATTGTCCAGTCTAGCTAGCAAGTTAGCAGACTTGTCATTATTGTAAATATACAGTCAAGTGCAAACACATTCTGTAATGACAACACTTTAAAAATAATTTTTAGTAATAAGACATTTTGCAAATGCTCCTGTAAGTAGAGTATGTTAAGATATTAAGAGTGGGGAAAAATGTCAGCCCAAAAGCATTTCCTTTTCTAAATGTGATATACTGTTAATGTATTGCATTTGAACTAACAATTTATCTTTATACAAATGAGCAGTCCAGGAAGTGTTGCAGTGCACTATGCTGTGGTGTTTGAGACAGAAGTAGACTCTACAGGAATAGGGCCCTCAGAGACAGTTGGAGAATCTGGGAAAGAAACAGCCCTGAAGGACATGATATTTAAGGCCCTGAGGGAGGATAAATCCTTGCCTTTGGATATTCATTCTCTCAGCTTTGAACCAACTACACAAAATCATTTAAAAGACCAACCAACGGACAAACCGAGACATCTACCTGAGGTTATTAGTAAGCAAGCAGCAGTGGCCATCTCTGAGGAGACTACTGAGACAATTAACGACTCGGAGGAAGAAGCGGCTCCTAATAGAACTCAAGGGAGGGAAAAGGAGGCAATAGAGAGCACATTTCATACACAGGAAACACGTAAGCATTTGCCTACTGTAACTACATTGGTGACCATTACAGAGCCATCTCCACCTGAACCAAGTGGTGGCCCCAAGCTAAAGGAAGCTGAGGAACGAAATCTAATCACTAATGCTGAAGGTAATACTCTATTTATGTCTAAGCATTTATTAAATGCAAAATGAAAAAAAATATATTACTTAGATTTTCACTGTACACAATCTGATGCATGTTGAGAGCCTCTTTCTTATAACATTGCTTTGTTTTGAAGGATATAAGAGGAACACTGCTTTGGATTCCCCCTCAAAGGTGTCTGAAGTGGAACAGGCTCTTGGAAATGAAATTGCTGCCATGGCCAGCTCACTGAACTTGAACGCCATTAAAGCTGTAAGAGCATCTACTTCAAATCAGTATTCAGAGAGTTTAGTTGATGTATCAGAAGCTTCATTTAAAGAAGAAATATCAGTTATGCCATACTTTGCTCCTACTGAGGTGCCTAATGCAGAGGACACAGCAGGCGATACCAGTGGGACTATGGATGTTTTTTCTCAAACTCCTGAACCCAGCAGTTTTACAGGGAGCTCTGAGTTACCTAGCACAACTCAATCCACAGAGTTAATAAGGTTCTCTTTAGAACTCAGGACTGAAGGTACCATTCAAATTGTACCTTCTGTAGACTCTTTGCCCTCAGCCTTACTTGGAAATTTCTTTGATAAGGAAGGACAGTCTATCCAAACCCATTCCTCTCATCAGACTAAAGCATGTGACAATCAGGACATTATTAAAGGCTTGCCATCTGAAACAGACAATCCACAGACCTCAGTCCCCTCTCTAGACAAAGACATTGGGGTGTTCATTAGTTTACAGTTTACCAACATGATCTTTTCAGAGGACCTCTTAAATAGGAGCTCACCTGGATACAAGTTTCTGGAGAACACATTCCTTGAACTAGTAGGTAGTCTCACTTTTTTCATTGTCTATACAACTAATTCGCATATTTCTGTGTTTGCACAATGGACATTTATTTTGTCAAAGGGCATTAAAAGCTTATAGCTACAAAATTACATTGTTTTTAAATATTTTCTTTCTTTTAAGTTCAGGTTTGTTTTCTGTCATTTTTCTACTTTACTTTAATGTCACCTAAACACTTATAGCTGAAAACAAATGAGCCAGGCCTTCAGGTTGTCCCTAGAGGGCTGTCCCGTTTATCTATGTCAAAACATACAAGCTAGTTATGATTTCATTGCAGAACTGGTGGATGATTAAATAGAACAAATATGTGGATTAATTGAGAGCCCTTTATGACTAGGTCCAGAAGCACACATTTTTGCAAAGATTACATTCATGTTTTATCAAATTTTCAGAGACAATCTTCTGAATCCAGTAACCTGCCAAACCGAGAGTCTTCCAGTAAACAAACTGAGAAGGAACAGCAGACAATAACCTCAATACCGGTATCAATAAAATTTACGAGTTATTTATCTCATATTCATTATTGTTAACAATTTTAAGTAACCTAACCTTATTTGTGACTAACTAAACTGACTGAATTGTTGATTTGTTACCATTAACAAAAGCTAATAAACTTACAAAATTTTAAACAACAAATTGTAAACAAATTTGTAACGACAAAACTAAAAAAGAAATAGATGCCTAATGTCAAATATTGCCCTTTCACTAACCCCCATTATGCTTTCTTTTTGTTCTTTGCCTGAATTATTTTACTTTTTTTTAGTGGTGTGTGTGTCTGTATTGTATTCAAGGAGAGACTGTGTTCTTTGCTGTTTCTTCTTCAGAGATTCCATCCATCAATTTTTTATCAAAGTGCAGTGCCACTGTATATTTCAGAAGAAAATCTGATCAAATCTAATAAAGGGCATAACAGAAATGTCAATGGAAAACTAGAAATTGGCATTGACATAACATTCTGGTCATGAGTGCAATGTTTTTTCTTATAATTCATAAATCAAATATTTTTTTATTTGTTATAGCACCACAAAAATCCAAAAAATTTTGACAGATTTACTGTCTGCAAATAAGAGGTGATGTAAACTTAATTATATACACATTGTCACTATTCGAATTAGTACAATTGCCATAAATTGCCAATTGACAAACTAACATTATGCTAGCTAAATATTCTTGTTAATCTTAACAATTGTAAGGTGCTATTTGACTAAACCTTCGAACAGTCAAATAAAAAGTAATTATTTGCCTAATGTTGCACATGCTACCAAGTATTAAAAACATTATTAAATGGTTTAGATCCAATTAAACACAAAGTAAACAATACACAGCAGTGCCAATGGCTTTAACTTCCCTTAATTTGTCTTAAACTCCTCAAACAGGTTTAGGCTCCTCATGCTACAAAACTACTCACTCTATATAACTACAGACATTCCCTGACAGTTTTACTGAATAGTATGTGTTAAGATACTATTTCAGCTGTGAATTTAAGGCACTGATTCCTGCATAAAATTCTTCATAAAATAAAAACACATGTTGTCAAAATTTTCACCTTGTTTTCTTCTTTTGACATGGCAGTAATTCTCTGCATTTTTTTTTAAAGAAAACCTTAGTCAGCGCTCTAAATTTATGCCATGTCAGCAAACTCAGCCTGGAAATGGTGGTGCCATTGATGGGTCTGTCAGCCCAATGAGACATATACTATATGTCCAAATGTATGTTCACATCTAACCATCACAATCATTATGTGCTTGTTGAACATTGCATTCCAGAGTTTGGCCACCTTTTGCTGCTATAACAGCATCCACTCTCCTGGGAAAGCTTTACACTATATTTTGGAATGTAGCTGTGGGGATTTTTGCCCATTCATCCACAAGAGCATTAGTGAGATCAGGTACTAATATCAGATAAGAGGTCCTGGCATGCATTAGATATTCCAGTTCACCCCAGGGTTTTAGTGGGATCAGTGGGGTTGTGGTCAGGGCTCTGTGAAGGCCAATTAAGTTCTTCCACATCAGCCTCGACAAACCATTTCTTTATGGAGCTCACTTTGTGCCCCGTGCATTGTCATGTTGGAAAAGCTTTGGGCTTCTTAATTCCAGTGGAGGGAAATCTTGAAACTACAGCATAAGAAGAAATTCTGTATAATTATGTGCTTCCAACTTGGGGAAGACCCACATACTGTATGGGTGTGATGGTCAGGTGTCTACTTACCTTTATAATGTATATTTATAGAAAAATAACCAAGCAATATGCAGTGTTGACACTAGATGAGCATAGTGTTTTAAGTGAGTGCATGATGTTGTTTCCTCTTAGTGACCCTATTACGTGCCAAGTACTATAATACAATCTATTCCAGTACACAGACGCAAACTTAATTCCCAGTTTTAAAGGGTTACATACTGATACAGTGATACAGTGTTGTGTTTTGGGTACTGGGGTGTGAAAATTAAGGATGATTTTGTGAAGTATAAAATGTAAATGTGGCCAGATATACCATACTGAAGAGTAGCAAAGTTAATTTAAGATTCACAAATGTTTTTCTGGATTTTTGGGCATAAATATAATTAAAACAGAATCTAACGGCTATAGAAGACTTTGTACTTTCTTTACTTATGTGTGTTATACTGAATGTGAGCCAGTGGCTGTCAAATTCAAGCACAGAGACTTTTAGTTATAATATAATATAATTAGTTATATAATCCAGTATAAATTAATACAATCCCCTCCAAAAGTATTGGAACTGCAAGGCCAATTATATTGTTTGTGCTATACACTGGAGACATTTGGGTTTGAAATTAAAAGATGAATTTGAGATGATAGATCAGAATTTCAGCTTTCATGTCCTGTTACATACATATAGACGTGTTAAATAACTTAGAATATGGCACCTTTCATTTGAACCCACCCATTTTTCAAGTGATCAAAATTAATTAAAAGATAATTAATCTTTAATAATGCACGTCACATGAAGACCCAGCAACCTTGTTTATGTATAGAAAAAACAAAAGAACTGGCCTTGCCGTTCCAATACTTTCAGAGTGTACTGTGTAAGCACAGGCACTGTCCTGGCAGTTCATTATTTAGACACATGCAAGCAGAATTATGCAGAAAACATCATAAGAACTCTAAGAAACTAGAACAAGAGTCAAGAAAAAACTGATTTTTGCAAAGGACACGATTAAGTATAAATACATTGACTAGTGAGACATTATGAGACTAATTACAGTAAACAAGTCTGAATAATAATTAGGGCATGTATTTGATTATTACATAGTCCTGACAAAAGGTTATTGGGGCAGCATGGTGGCGTAGCTCTAGGGTCAATTCCAAGCAAATTAGGTGGATTAGCTACAATAAAAATACCCCAAGGTGTGAATGAGTGTGTGAATGTGAATGCTGCCCTGCGATGCTCTTCAGGGTGTACTTCTGCTTGTGCAGTGTTCCCAGTGTATCCAGGATAGGCTCCAGATCCATTAACACCCTGACCAGGAAAAAGTGCTTACTGAAGATGAATTAATTAATTAATTAATTAATTAATTAATTAATTAATTAATTAAAAAGTTATTGCATGGCAGTTAATTAAAAAAAAAACTGAGACCAAGATGCATCAAGTATATAAGTTGACATCATATCTTCAGTCAACTGATGCCCAGTTCAGCCATGAAACTCTGTTTGAGCGCTGATAGGCTCCCTCGACGCCATGCAACAGATTTGAGATTTGATGAACAATACAGAGATACCAATTTGATGTGTTGCCATTTTTCACTTAATTTCTTACTTTTTTCCCACTATCTTCTATTTTCTATGTACCAAGCAATGTCCATTCTTTGCTCTTTCTTGCTAATTGTGAATCACTAACATTACTGCAAATCATACTGCGTGCAGGGGTGGAAATACTTGTACTTAATTGTACTTTGTTTATAATTTACTTGAGTATTATTTAAATTGTCTACTTGTACAGTTACTTAATTACATTTCTAAGAAAAAAGACTTTTTGCTTTTGAACTCCATTTAATTTGAAAAAACGTTAAGGTAAGTTTAGCCAATTTGCTTATATTGATTATACTTAACAAAGTTAGCCTTTTTGCATTGCTAATGAAATAATACATTAGCATTGATTCCGGTAGCTAATATAAAGTAATTGGCTACACAGCAAGTCAAATTCTAGCTAACAGTTAATATTGGAAATTTTATATCTAATTAATTCATTAGCAAATAACGTAGTCGTGCATGTGACCCAAAAACCTACAGTACACCTGAGTATATTTGTGACTGGATACTTCCAATTGACAAAATTGAAACATTTTCGCACATTATCTATGCTTTGACTTATGTATAATTTCTCAGTACTTTTTCCTGATACACAATCAAAGTGGTCAATGAGTGATATACAATACATGGTACACATTTACGATTAAAAATGCCAGCCTAGAATATATACACAAGCATTTGTTTTTGAGGAACAAAAGGTCTCAAAAGTACAATAGCTAAAATTAGTCTCTAGCTCTCTTTATGCAGGACTGCAAACTTGTTTGCACTGGTGTAAATCCATCCTCTCTCCAACACCTAATTTTCACACAAGAGAGCTGCAGACAGAATGATGCAGAAGTACTAATCAAATGCAAACACCTTTTTTGTACCAACTCATACAATTTAACTAAAAAAATAACTTTATCTCCAGGCATGAAATTACTAATCAGTCATGTGCCAATTAACTTCTGTGTAGCTCATAGAAAAATCAAAGAATGATTATTTGTTGCCATTTTAGGAAAATTATAGACTGTAATATAGTCAAGCATATATACAGTTGATCCATGCCGCTGACAGATTTGCTACTTTCATTCCTTCAGTTGCTCCAATTTCTGCAATCCAATCTGTCCGGATTTAAGGAACTACACATCCTCAACTTCAGAAATGGCAGTGTGGTAGTAAACAACAAAATGAAGTTAGCCAAGCCAGTGGTGGATAATATCACCAAGGCTGTGCACTGCACTCTTGATGATTTTAGTAATGCTGCCTCAAAGAGAATTGATAGTGAAACTGACATCCAGTCAGGTAAGGAGGTGGCAGATGTCTGCATTACAAATAAATCTTATATGGTTAAAGGCAATACAAAGGCAGTGATCCACCTTCTTGGTCCCCTCTAGTTGATCATGGTGATCCATGCAAGTACATGGATTGTAATGAGTTTTCTCATTGTGTGGTGAATACACTGACCACTGAAGCTGAGTGTCTATGTGATACTGGCTACAGCATAGTGGATGGTCTGTCCTGTCAGAGCATATGCAACCTCCAACCCAATTTTTGTCTCAATGGGGGAATATGTGAGAACATACCAGGACAAGGAGCCAGCTGCAGGTAAAAGTTCTGAACCACTGAGCCACTCTGCTCAAAGTACTGAAAATGCTTTTTTTATTATTATTTATTTATTTATTTACTTTAATTTTTTTTATAATAATATCTTTCTTTTACTATATCAAGTAGATCTAGTCCACTGGGTTGAAGGGGGGGGTGGGGGGGGTCCACAATAGATTAGCTATCATCAGTGCATTTACAGTCACAGTAAAATCCAGGCATTATTTAGCAGTAATTACATTATTCATGTGGTCATGTAAAATCGGATTAAGATTATCATCTGATATCATGACCTCTAATAAAGTCACCTGGATTTTAGCCAGGCAAATTTGTTATTCAGTGTACTGGTAAAGAAAAAGGTTCATCTCCCTCAAGGGTGCTTCAACCAACCAACAAAAATGTATGAAATATCTATATATCATAAAATAAAAATGTATGTATTGTGCATGTTACAAAAATAAATTTAATCATCCCAAATGTTGTCCTGTTAAATGTAGTGCAATAGATAGGTTCAAGAATGCAAATATATTACACTCTTTCTTATAGTGATCATATGTATAGAAATATGAATATGAATAGAAAACTATTGGGAATTCAGCCTCTCTGTGTTTCAGAGGAGTCAGATTAAAAGAAAATCTCCAGTGTGATTTTATTTGCTTAAGAATCTTCTCATATTTGCATAAGTTCCTTTAGTTAGAGAGGATGTGGATTGTAATTATATTGTTTTATTTATTTATTTTTAGGTCTTTTTTTATGTTGCATCTGATCACTGCTTGTTCTGAAATTCTGAGTTACAAGCAATGCTCGAGTTGTAATTAGTCATTTTCTCTACTTTTAGTATTTGAGTAGATTTGGATGAGAACCTTTACTATTTAATTAGATTATTAAGTAAGAGTAATTTTTCCAGGTAAGGTTTATAGCACCCTACCTCCAGTCATGAGCAGTAGTGACATTACGTAAAAAGAAATCTGATTACTGAATGATGCATGTAGCTTTACTTTTATTGTTTACTTGTTTGGCTCTGACAGGTCTAACACTGAAACTGTTTCCAGATGTCCTGCAGGTAAATATTGGTACTATGATGGAGAGCACTGCAGTGAGCTGGTGTCTGTGCCAGTCGACCCGTTCATATTTGTACTCTGTCTGATGGGAAGTCTCACAGTGGTGTGTGCTGTGATAGGCCTGTTAGTGTTCATTAACAGGAAGTGTATACGGACCAGAAAGACAGTGACACTAGTGTAAGACCAATCTGTCCATAATCTATAATTGTTTATTACACTCATGTGGCCTGTCTCTGTTCTGTTGTTTTGTTGTTAAATCTCTTCTCCTGTGCATTACAGGCATTCACACTCTCCCCTGTCTATGGAGGGAATTATGAGAGTGAATCCAGTCTTTGAGAATGATGATGGTATCTTGACTCATGTGTCCAGCATCAGCTCTCCCACAGTCACTGACTCTGGCTCATCTCAACCCTCTGACCAGGGCTCATTTTACTCATTGGAAAACATGAACCTTAGTATTGAGGTAAAGTGCACAGCTTAAAAGCTCTTAACTAGATAACTAGATCTTTCTAACCAACTCAATGAATTACTGCATTTTGCTTTATCTTAAATGAATTAACTCAGTACATGGCTTAAAAGTGCTGCCATGATGGTGTTCAGACCATACACTCTTTAGGTAATTAATATAGTATAACCAGAATGGTTATTATACGATATAGATTAATAATAGTGGATAATATAGCACTATACTTTAGTATAGTAAGTAAGTAATTTAAAGACAGAAATGTCTAATACACCAGTAGACTAAAGATAAATATTCGTTTTCACCCAATATGTACAATTATTTCTCAGAAGAACTTGCTGAAGCACATGTAGAAGCATGATAAAAATTCTCAAACAGGTTATATCATTGTGACAACACAGTAAGTGAGCTTTTCTGACTGCAAACCAAAAGCGAGCTTATTACATCAGGATGTTTGCAGGAGGTTATATAATTAAGGCTGTATGAACAGGAAATTAAATATTACCAGTTCTTGACTGTCCTTAGTTATCGGAAGAGACACTTCCTACATTATTATACTCCACTGTATCCTTACAATTAGTTTTAGTAACACCATCAGCACTGTCGGATACAAGGGAGGATAATAATGCATGTGTTTTTTTTTTAATTATTTTGTTGTAGTAAAATCATTGTCCATAATGAACTTATATGCTACAACTAACAAAATTTTAATTTGGCATAACAGTGCATTAATACATTTAAAGTGCATGTACAACATCTTTTGCCTTCATTTAGATCTGTCCCCTACATCTACAAATAACCAGCAGCTCTTTTGCAGCTTGTCATGTCTGTCTAGACATGTTTCTTGTTTTTGTAGCCAGTACAATTACTTTCCAGCTTGTCTATTAATAAATATACCCTAAATTTGTAATCATGGCAGCCTATGATTATGTTCACAGATTCCCAGGCAACTGTACACAACAAGATCGGAAAAGTTAATATCAGAAATAGTTGGTTTCCACCACTGCATACCACATGCCGAAGTAAGTTCCAAGTTTTCCTAAGTAAATACACTTATTCTCTGTTATTCACTTATATACAGTTGTGAAGATCAAAAAGTGGCAAAAAGAAGGTTAGAACGTTGTTTCACAGGCCTGCTGCGGGAGATCTCTGTTTATTAACAAACCATTAAATTGCAAAAATTCAAATACATATTTCAATTTTTAAAAAATGCCATAGAAAAGGCAACTGTTCCCATAGTTTAAATGTCAGTGAGAGTTGCTTAGGATGTCTGTACACCAGGAGGTGGGAAACACTTAAAACGTTGACCAGTAATCACCTCAGAGAACAGTTGCACAAACTTTTTTTTTCCCACTGGTATTCTGACAAACTGCCACCTTGGGATGTTTTTGCGTGTATACTCACCAGGGATTCCAAAATAACAGTACATGCTCACTAACAATACATACCCATTATTGATTCCAAAATCCCAAGTGAGCATGTTACAGCATGCTGAGGTGACAGCACTGCTGAGGTGACATGGTGGTTAGTTTTTAATGTGGCCACAAATGAATATAGTGAGTTTCTCATAAGTATGATGTTGCTACAACATATTAAGTTATTGACTCCAGTTATACAATTAATTATCATCACTTTGGCATCTTGTAACCACAAGCTACTAATTGTGTGTTTATATATTACCTCAATATATAAATACATGTCATATAATACACGACAAAGCATGCATGAGATGTTGTTTGATACCATATTTAATGCACTTGGATGGGTAGTACAAAGCCATTTGGGATTCAACCTAAATATAATCTTAGTCAGAAAGAAGCTAGCCAACATTAACTATATTACCTTTGCTGGTACTATTAAACATTCTCTGTTCAACATCCTGATAAAAAGCAACTTGACTGGAGCAGAGTGTTAGCTCTCGTGTGTCGAAGCAAACAAAGTTGACATCTCCTCTCACTGCTCATCAAAGAGAAGTGGTCTTATGCATGGAAGCTTTTCTGCATGCTCATCTCACCTCTCTATACTCACCTAGAGCTCCTTGTTCTCTCAATTCACAGCTCATCAAAGTCTTTTCAGAACCACACATGCACTTCTGGGGTTGGGGGTTGATTCCTTCCTCTGCCCTGCATGCTTTCCATGTGCTTCAGGGGTTCCCTCTGGGAGCGCCGGTTTCCTTCCCCAGTCCAACGACATGCGTTGTAGGCTGATTGGCATCTCTAATGTGTGGAATATACAGTCACTGAGCACTGTAGGAACACCTGTACAGAACACCTACTCATTCATGCAATAATTTAATCAGCCATTCATGTGGCAGACATGGCAGAAAGCCGAGGCTGCAGTGGGCACAGGATCAACAAAACTGGACAGTTGAAGACTGGAAAAATGTAGACTGGTCTGATGAATCTCAATTTCTACTGAAGCACACAGAAGGCTTGGTAAGAATTTGGTTCCAAGAGCATGAATCCATGGACCCAACCTGCTTTGCGTCAACAGTCCAGACTGGTGGAGGTGGTGTAATGGTGTGGGGAAGGTTCTTGCTACATTCTGAGCCCATTAATATCAATCAATCATCGCTTGAATTTTTTTAATTTTAATTTTGTTGCTGATCATGTGCATCCCTACATGGCCACAATTTACCATCTTCTAATGGCTACTTCCAGCATGATAATACATCGTGTCACAAAGCAAAATTTGTCTCAAACTGGTTTTGTGACCATGACCATGAGTTCAGTGTTCTTCAGTGGTCTTACCAATCACTGGATCTGAATCCAACAGAACACCTTTGGGATGTGGTAGAATGGGAGATTCGCAGCATGAAAGTGCACCTGAAAAAATTGTAGGAAATGTGTCAGCGAATAATCCAACACTTTGAGAACAACATTCCCCAAAGACAAATTGGTAGGATTTTGGGCATTTCACCTTCTACGGTGAACAATATAATTAAAAGATTCAAGGAATCTGGTCAAATCTCAGTGCGTAAGGGGCAAGGCCGAAAACCACTTCTGAAGGCGCGTGATCTCTGATCCCTCAGATGTCACCGTCTTAAAAACCGTCATGGGTCTGTAATGGATATCGTGACATGGGCTCAGGAATACTTTGGTAAACCTTTGTCAGTCAACACCATTCACCGCTGCATCCACAGATGGAAGTTAAGGCTTTACTATGAAAAGCAGAAGCCATACATCAACACTGTCCAGAAGTGCCGCCGACTTCTCAGGGCTCGGTCTCATCTGAGATAGACAGTAGCACAGTGGAATCGTGTCACCACAGTCTGCCCGTATTACAAGCACATGGTTGCGTAAGCAGAGTGTGCGGGTGCCTGGACTGCCTGCACTCCTCACCTGTCTCTGATTGAGAATGTGTGGCGCATTATGAAGCACAAAATAAGGCAACGAAGGCCCTGTATAGTTGAAGAAATGTATAACGGATGAATGGAGGAAAATTACGCTTGATAAACTTAAGCAACTGGTGTCTTCAGTGCACAAACGCTTAATAAGTGTTATTAAAAGAAAATGTGATGTTACACAGTAGTAAACAGTTGACTGTCCAAACTTTTTTGGAGTGTGTTGCAGTCATCAGATTTGAAATGAGTGTATAATTTCAAAAATAAATTAAATTCACAAAGTAAAACATTAAATGAATTTTCAAATGGCTCTTTTTTGTTTTTTTGTTGGTTTTTTTGCATTTTCCATTTCGGAATTGGGGTTGTAGTATAGACACTTCTTGCACTAATAAAATGTGAACTTGTCTCATATTTGACCATCATAGTTTGATCAAATAAATGTATTTCAAATGGTTTTATTCTGCATGTCTATGAACTACTAATGCTTAACTTGGAAGTGTGAAGTCTACTTTATTTCAAAATGGTTGTGGATGCCTATGAGTCTGGCAAGGGATCTCCAAATTATTTGAAATACATCATTCCACTGTAAGGAAAATTACACTGCCAATTTGTCCAGGACTGGCCATCTCAGCAAATTCAGCCCAATAACAGATTGTCTGATGCAAAAAGAAGTCTCCAAGAACCCCAAAATTTAATCACATGATCTGCTAATAAGTCTTGTAACTGTTGGTGTCAAAGTGCATGCTTCTACAATCAAAAACGATACATTTGACATGCATGGGAGGCGTGCCAGGAAAAAGCCTTTGCAAGACTACAGTAAAGTTTGTCAATGAGCATATACGCAAAGACCAGGCCTTTTGGAATAATATGCTCCAGCCAGACCAATCGAACATAGACTTGTTTGGCCACAGTAACAGCCTCATACCAACTGTGAAGCACGGTGGTGAAAATGTTACTGTAGGCTTTGGAGTTGCTTCGCTGCCTCAGGGACTGGGCAGCTTGCATTCATTGATTCAACTATGAATTCTGCCTCATATCAAAGAGTGCTTGAAGATAATGTGAGGCCATCTGTCCGAAAGTTGAAGTTGAACTGAAAGTGGACCTTTCAACAGGATAATGATCCTAAGCACACTAACAAATCCAATTTGAATGGCTCAAAAAGAAGAAATTGAGGTTTATAGAATGAATTAGTAAAAGCCCGGATTTGAATCCCATGGACATGTTGTAGAGGGATTTGAAACAGGCAGTACATACAAGAAAACCCTCAAACATCTTGCAGCTGAATGAATATTGCATGGGAAAGTGGTCAAAATTTCCAGCAAGCCTGGTGGACAATTGTGCAAAATGCCTACAAGTTATTTCTGCTAAAAGGGTCAATACTAGCTTCTGAGGCCAAGGGTGTATTTATCTATTGATATTTCTGTTGAATAAATGATTTTAAAATGCTAATTTTCCTTGTGGTTTTGTTCAAGTATATCAACTTCATTAAAAGGCACTGTTTGAAAAATGACCAAAAAAAAGTCAAAAAAGCCAACCATTTCCATGGGGTATACTTATTTTTTCACATGACTGTATATCGAGGACATGATACTGTTAAATACATTGTCCTATTTCTATTCATAAAAAATCATGAATTGTGCAAATATTATTCTCAATGTTAATTTATTATTGTTTTCAGACATGGAGGCTGTCTAATGAACACAGGAAGTCATGTTATCTTCTGAGAGGATCTGACAGTGATGGGTTTGAAGTGACTGTGTTATGATGCCAATTTCAGTAAGGAGCAGAGAAAAGGAAGCAGAGAAAGCATTGTTTGTGACTTGTAATGTGTCAAGATGTACCCTTGTTAAAGGTTCTTTTTCCCCCTCACAGTGAGGTATTTATATACAATTGGATACATTTGATGGTATCATTATCGCTATTAATAGACTATATTGTTTAGACACTAATATATCTCCAGTGTCCAAACCTTGTTCCATTTTAGTTTTTTGTTTTTTTTTCATTCTGCATTTTTTTTATTAGATCCTGATAATGCTCTTAGATCTAATAAACTTGTATTGGAAAAAAAGTCTGGCTTTTGCATGGAAATGTTTCTCAATAAATCATTTGTGTTGACTCCAGACCAAAACATACAGGATAAGTATTTTTGAAAATTTTATTATTCACTTTTACAGAGAACAGAACAAAAAATATTAAAATAAAATAAACAGCTTTCACACCAATGAACTGCTTGTGTTAGATCTAACTTGTGGTTTATGTACTTCATTAATGTTTTTTTTTTTCTTCTTCTTCAAATTCAACCAGCAGGTGTAAAATATGCACGCACAGTACAAACATTTTTTAGAGAATGGATTTATTCAAATCCAACAAAAAATACTTGAATCCAGTGGTTAAGTCTTTTGTGTCATTGAAAACATTCTAATAGAGGAAACATAAGTCAGACTGAAAATTTATAAGCAATCGAAAATTGTGGGCAACTACAAATCAAGTCTGAGAAAAAAAAACTACATGTTCTTTACATGGTAATAGACTAGTCACCTCCACATTATGAATGTTTTTATAATCCATTTTAACGAAAGCAATTTTGTGATTTTGAATGTAATGAGACTACTTGCAGACAAAGTGTTCATTAATTTGCATATTAACAAATATGTCATTGGAAGCCTACCAACAGCAGAGATTTCACAATAAATTATTTGTATTGAAAATAACATTGTAATATCTCACAAATATGCCCGAGGCAGTATTTGTAATCATTTCTAAAGTCCAATAAAGCTCTTTCAAGAACAAATGCACTCTAACACACGAGTCACTAGATTTATTTTTGTTTTTTCTTCAAAGCGCTCAGGAGCCATCTGTGGAAAAGGTCTAGGATTGATATTGCTGTAATATTAACAAGGATGTAAAAAATATGTACTGAAATGTACTGAAAATGTACTCCAGGGATGAAAAGATTTGCAAGCACAATACCAAAGCAGAGCACAGAGTATAATTACAATACCCACAATCTTTAATAACAATGGAAACGACACAGTGATGATGTAAATAACTTAAGTAAATGGAAAAAGATCAAACTCAGTGACCAACAAAATACCCCTTAAAATAAAAGACAAAACTTTAAGGCATTGCACAGATCACATTTGGATGAATATGCATGAAAAATTCTAATCACCACAGCAAAATTAATGTCAAGCAAAAACAAATGATTTGACAAAAAGGGCATCATCTCAAAAAAGAAGGAAATCAAAATCTACATTGGTCATATGAGCATGCAGATACTCACTGAGACAGAGAGGTGCTGGTCCCTGTGTTTAAGCTCCGGTGCACTAAAGACGTAGTATGTGTCATTACAGATAGTACAGACAGTAAGGACTAACAGAGAGCTACAAAGAACTGAAGCTGCTCTTCATTTGAGCAGGTTTTGGAGCATGGCTGTGGCGTAGGTGGGCCGAGCCTGCTTGCTCTCGATGGCGTTCTTTAGATACTGGATCCCCCCGCAGCGCTCCCATATCTCCTCAAACTGGCGAGGTAGAATCTCTGCTCCACGTTTCCGCGTCAGGCCTGTCTCCTCCAGACTCAGCTCACACATCTCCATATCATCCTTTCCTAACAACACAGCACAACACACATTCTTGTACACTCATCCTAGAAAAAGTACAACCAAACACTATGTCAATACATTTTATCTCAAATATCACATTTAACAATTTAAAGGCATACTGCAGCATTTTACAATCTGACCTTTATATTTGACATCTGTACAGTTATGTACAGTTCCCTCCAAAAGTATTGGAACAGCAAGGCCAATTCATTTGCTTTTTGCTACACAGTAAAGACATTTGGGGTTGAGATTAAAAGATGAATGAGATGATAGATCCGAATTTCAGCTTTCATTTCCTGAAATTTGTATCTAGATGTGTTAAACAACATAGAACATGGAAGTTTTTGCTTGAATGCACCCATTTTACAAGTGATCAAAAATACTGGAACACAAGAAGACTCCGAGAGTAGAAATATAGAAGCCATACCACAACATGAAACCCACTCAACAAATTAGCAGTAAGAAACAGAAGGCCAGATTGGATGGGGGATGGAGTGGAAGGTTTTAGACTGGCCAAGTCAATCACCAGGCCTTAACCCAATTGAGCATACATTACACCTCCTGAAGAGGAGACTATATGGTAAACCCACTGCCCACCCCCACATACTTTTAGAGGGGACGGTATGTAATTACCACACACAATAGAAAAGTTTCCTATTCACTCAAAAACTATCTGTAATATAACTCTAAGGCTAACTGCAATCAAAGTGTGCAATGCAGTCAATAAACATTCATGCAAAACATGTTTGTAGAGCCCTTTCGCCCTTTCTTTAGTCTGAGGCTTATGTAAATTAAGCTCTTAATTTGTGTAATTCATTCTTCCAAAGGGAAGACTTCTTTTTCTACAGGGTTTATGCATTTATGGCTAATCAGTGTAGTGATGAAAACACAGCAGTGCCTCAAGTTCTGCCGGATCTCACATGAATACCACAAAATTGTACGGAAAACATAAGCAACCAAAATTAGTTTTTATTGTATTGCTCCTGTTCAAAAATTGGATAAAACTCCACAAATATAGCTTTGGTAAGACATTGTCATGTCTATGTAGTCCCGAGCCGTTTATTGCTGGAGTTTCATGGTATAGTCAGCTCCAGAATTATTGGTACCCTTGATAAAAATGGGTTTAAAAAGTGTCTTTGTGGTTCATCCATGTAATCTGATACTAAAAATGAGAGAACTAGAACCACTGACTGAACTAAATCATGTGTCACAATTATTGACACCCCTGAATTTAGTAGTTTATGCAACAGCACAGAGTCTTCTTGATGAGACTGAAGAACACAGAGCAGGAGACCAGTCTTCAATAATGAATAGTTCCAAATCCTCCAGAGATCCTCTTTTGTGGACTTTCCTCTTAATTCATTTCATTTAAAACCTCCTGCTATGGAGCTGCTCAGGCTAAGGGATTTTGGTCTCTGTATTACCTCATATTAATACCCCGGAGAATCAGGTAGTCAAGGGTGACTGCATAAGGGTTCCTAACTACTCAGGTTAACTGAAATAAATGGCAAAAGTGTTTAAAAACAAACAAAAAAAAAGGTTAACAATATAAATGTGAATATAAATTTTTGTTCATAAGAATTTCTAGTGGTGTCACCATTTGTGACATATGTGGTTTCTCTCATATTATCAGTGTGTGATTAAGCTAATTAACCGCAGATATTTTTCCGTAAATTTGACAGTTGTTTCGGAGCTGAAACTAACATAGCTGTTAGCTTTATATTTTATCAGCAGAACTCAACAACTACCTAACTTCAATTATAAGTAAGTAGGCTTTCCATTCTTTTCTTAGTACAGGCAAACATATCAAAATTCTTGTCTGTGGTAATCACCGCAAATGGAGCGATATTAAATTACTAATAGCCTAATCTTAACTAATAAGAGTTTGTAAGTGAAGGTTATGCCTTCAGCTAAATGGCATAAATAATGATTGTGGAACTGTTAGTGTGTGTGATGGTGGTGGTGGTGGTAGGGAGGTGGTTTCCGGACAGTTTCTGCTTTGTGCTGGGTAAGAATTGCTGAATGGTAAAGAGGAGGTGGTGTATACAGAAACTCCATCACATGTAGAAAAGTGAGAGATTGAAATTTATACAAAGTAAACTAGGGAGAATGTGCAGCTTCAGGCATGGTCTCTCACAACCTTCAGTTATTTCAAAACTCATTATGTGTGGAGGTTAGGTGTGAAAATGCTCAATTATTCCTGTAAGCACTGGAAACCTTGACTACCTGCTACCAGTAGAATAGGCTGTTTGTCTGGGTGCAGCTCCATTTGCCTTGCAATCCAGGGGCCATCAAAATGAGCGTACCACCAGCCCTTCTTCTTATTCTGTGGGTCTTTATACTGGTCTGCAGGGCGAATGAAAGGGATGCGAAAGTAGCGCTGTTGCCTATTCACAGCAATCTCCTGCTGCCGGGCAGGAACAGGAGGAGCTGGGTTCTGCTGAGCTGGAATGACATCACAATTAAATTTGAAAGTGTTCACAAGCAAGACAAAATAGAATACTATAAGAAAAATGGAGAACACAGGTTCTGATCTCTATTTGAAGTGTCCTTTAGACAAGATTCAAGAGAGTTTAAATGACTAATGGCAAGCCAGAACCTGATTAAATCAGAGAAATAACATTAGCTCAAAATATCTGATGGAAAAAACAATCTTTGAAGTAAGAGTTCGCCTGAGGGTGTGAAGATATGCATGCTGGCAAGAGCAACAAAAGACATGTGGCTCTAACAAAGCAGTTTGTTTTGTGCAGTTGAACACCTGTAGAAAGCAACTGTCAACAAAAGAAAACAGGGCATCATGCCTTTTGAGATGAAATATCACAAATAATTTGAATTCCCTGGAAACACCAGTGTGTTTTCTGTGAGAATTGCTTCTAGCTCTGTGCTTAAGCACATCAGGGAAGCTAATCAGGAGTTAAGAGGCTCATTAAAACCTGGGGGAAATAAGAGAACAAACTAGTTCACCTGTGGCATGCTCCAGCAACACATACATAATACATACATCCATCCACACACAGGCGCACACACACACACAGGCGCACACACACACACAGGCGCACACACACACACAGGCGCACACACACAC
>JANDJT010000228.1:13289532-13300914 GCA_024331685.1 Stegophilus panzeri
ACACACACAGACACACACACACAGACACACACACAGACACACACACAGACACACACACAGACACACACACAGACACAACTGCATCCTGGAATATACATCCTCAAGTGCTGGGAACTACAGGAAATATATTTTGCGTTCACAAAGCAATATTTGAGAAACTCTGAGTGAACAGTACAACGCTATCATTCAGATAATCTTTTTGTACATGGTGTATCCACTGTGTGCAACAGTTTTATATTACCATAGTCGGTGACAGACTTGGGAGCTCTCTGCTCAGTCTCAGTGTTGCGCTTCTTGTTCTTTGACTTCCAGGCATGGTAGACCTTTAAACGACGATGAAACTCCTCTCTGCAAGCTGCCAGTAGTTCTATATCTACAAAAGTGTGACATTTGGATTAAACAAAATGACATAGTATTTATTGCTTTACTATCATGTATGTAATTCTGTAAACAAAGAGCAAAAAAAAATTTTTTACTGACCATATGGTTATGTTCTCATTTTGATTTGGAATATACATTTTCTACAAATCTCACATCACAGCAAAATATTTCTTTCCCCCTAACAAATCTCTGCTGGCAGTAAAATGTGAGAGAAGCAATCAGAAAGAGTCCCTATTCTTACCACAGGAGGTGTTGATAGCATCTCGAAGCTCTGCATATTTCCATTTGCTCAGGTCGTACTTCTTCACCCCGGTGGCTGCTTTGCTGGCTTGTACTTGCGGACCCCTTTAAAGCATTGAATCAAACTCGTTTACATAGTAAAACAGGCAAATGAGCTGCCTTTTTTTTTTTTTTTTTTTTTTGTTACAGGAAATGCATAAAGAAACATCAAACAAATTAACTAGGCTCTGGGTGAAAAGGATTCAATTTGAAACTTCATAATAAAGCTACAGTTTACTGTCTTTAATAATTACAGACCAAATCAATATAGCACTGGGAAAATCAGGGCATGGCTTTGCAATGGTGTGCTAGTGGGTAGCTAGTCCAGGCAGTGGAAGTGTCAGTGTAAGGAAAGCATAAAAAGCTGCGAGAACAAAGAGAAAACAAGCATGTGAATGTATGTAGTATTTAACAATAAGGTAAGGATCATGCCAGTCCTTTCTGACCGCTCAATCAAAGTCAGGATTTACTGCTCATTAACTGGCGCTACTATCAGTTCAAACAGGTTCTATGGAAGTTCAAAACCAGAATCCAATTCATAATCACATTCAGCTTACTATACCTGGCCTGGAACTGCAAACTGTCAATGGTACAGTTGGGAGAATATGTCCAAAGAGCCAATAAGTCAATAAGAAAAAGTGAAACAGGTGGACATAAAATAAAAGCCCCGAGCGGCGTTCTTATTGCTGTGCTCTGATCATTTCTGAGGTATAGGTAAAAGTTGCTGAGGTTGTGCTTTCAATTGGACCACCAGCAGTATGCTTATGTGATTTAGACCAATGTATGCAAAAAATGTTTATGTTGTGAATATTTTTTGGGAGATTAATTGAGGTTACAGTTCACAGTGAGTGTCACTATCCCTGCAGTCTCCGCGGGAAACTTTACTACTTAGGTAAAGGTAATTGGAATTATTGTAATTCCTCAGAAACTTTGGTTGAACCAATTTTTAATTGAGCGGCGCAGTTCAGATTTTAGGATCAACATTCTAGAGGGGAGATTAAATGTTTTGATGCGACTCCTTCAGATTACAGAATAATACGTTTGTAAAAATGTATACCATTTATGGTATACCAAATATATACCATTTTATGTTGTAATACATTCATAAAAAGTCTAAATTGTTTATCTAAAAACAAGAAAAAAAGTAGTAAATTATTAGTCTAGGTTTCACTGTTCATTTATGTGAGTACTGCATGTTGCAGAGAAGCTGACACACACACAATTTTGTGGACACTCATTTTGACTCTTGACAGCTGTTAGTAGCAAAGCTGCTTACCTCAGCCCGTCCCACTGCTTAACCCACATAGGTGTCAGCGAGTGTCATGCACGAATGCACATACACAAACAAATTTATTTGAATGGATGACTGAGCACCTCATGCTCCAGCTCTGGAAAAGCAGGTCACATACCAGACTAGAGATTTTAAATGTAGCTGAAATAATCACATGTGTTATGATGCTCTACAAAGATTGGGCTTGTTAACAAGGTGGCTGCATTCGAAATCGCGTACCATGACATCACCTACTGTGTTCGATTCAGTACCTACTGCTCAGCCACTGATACAGTATGTACTGATCAGTACAAGTGTGTAACATGGATACAATCTGGACGTACAACATCGCAGTGTTGGCATTGTCATGGGACCTACAACTTAAAAAGAGCAGACGCGCTGCCTCGGCAGTAGGTTATGCGAGAATTTCTCGCCTACTGTTTTATGAATACTGAGAATTTGGAAATACTACTCCTTTGGCGTACTGCTTTTCGCCAACTGTAGGGTAGTAGGGATATATGGACGCAGCTGCTGATTCAGTTTAGGATTGCAAAAATTAAGAGTCCAGCTCTATAGTAGTGCCCTTCTGTATTCTACATTTGCATAGTGGCTTACTGAGGTATTGACAGTATTGCAAAAGTTAAGTAAATAAAGTGACCTAAATGATCAAGTGGTCAAACCTGACCTTGGAAAACAATATTATTTGTTTGTGATTAAGCAAATAAAAAGTTATCTGTCCCATGTAATGCTTTTAAATGCTGCATTGAATACAGTGAAGGATTGATTAATGAATAAGGAAAGTATTTAGGTTAATATCAACCAGGAATTTGCTGGGAATTGTTTATGGTTGCTTTGTAGCAGAAATTTGTGATCTAGGTTGGTGAAAAATTTAGAGGAGAGTAGAGGACTTGTGAATAGGCATTTTCTGAGTGAGTTTGTGTCAGGAACAGGATGATGTTTTTCCATTTATCCTAATTATCTCTTCGTGTGGAAAAAGCAAGGCTTGTCAAACCATCATTGGAAAAAGGAATGAGAGAAAATGTTGTCTGGTTACCTGTGACCAAAGTACTGAATACTGGCTTTTTCCATTTCTTTAATAGATGATTAAAGATGAATCTCTCTGTGCAGCAATGATTAGCTTCATTCATCACATTCCTTCATAATGAATACATACTTTGTAGGTCCATGAGCAATAGGCTCTCTCGGGGTGGGCATAATGTTAGTTTGAATCACAAAGCCAGTTTCCGGTCACAAAGCTGTTTACTTGGCTGCAGTTGGATTTTTTTTAATGCTTTTTCATAAAAGCAGCAGGGCAGCAGGCCTTATTCATATGGAAATCTCGAAGCGAGAACATCTGCAATCGGTAGAATTTTTGTGGCTCTAACATTACCTGACACTAACTTCAGCAGTGCTGTGTGTATTATGTGTGTGTACCTGCGTAGGCTGAGGTCCATCTGAGACTCATCCTGGATGAGTTCAGCTTCACTCTGAGCTATCCTCATGGCCAGCTCTCTGTCCCTCCTTTCCTGCTCCAATACTGCTTGCCTCTGAACCTCCTCCTCCCGCTCTAGAGCCAACTGAATGTCCAGTTCCACCTGCATGCACGCACGCGAACACACACACACACACACACACACACACACACACACAGTAGCTAGTTTGTTATAATAATCCTGACCAGTAGGAAGATACACTGTTGCCACATATGCAAATTAGAAACAAACACACACACACAATTTGATGCTGCGTCCAGTTATAGTGACGACCATCCAAGTATATTTCATATAACTTAACAATTGTATTTTATTTATTAATCCATTCAGAGAAAAGGACACATCGATTCAGAGAGACAGATCATTAGAGAGCCATATCTTATATGTGCGTGTGTGTGTGTGTGTGTGTGTGTGTATAATGTCTAACAAGGATTGACAGTTTTTTGCAATTTTATGACAATTTTGGAGTCATTATTCTGTTAAAACATCGATCTATAGCCAAGCATTAACCGTCTTAAAATTTCAACAACACTTATGCATATTTTACAGTGATTAGCAGTAAAGTTTAGGTTTGGTTTTTTTGTTTTTGTTTTTGTATCCTTACAGGTGGCAATCATTTTTCCAAATGATTTTTTAATTATTTCTGTTGGATGCAAGTAGAACTGCAACAACTAATTGATAAAATCGATAATTAAAATAATCGATAATGAATTTCATTATGGATTAGTTGGGTCTGTTGTCACAGCTTTTCAAATGGAAGGGAGTGGGACTCTTATCTTGTCAACTCCAATTCTTACATCTGTGAAATGTTTAAATGATTTTAATGATGAAAATGATGAATTTTGCATTTTAGGATAATTGTAGGGGGAAAACTATAAACAACTAGGGCTGCAACAACTGTGTGTGTGTGTGTGTGTGTGTGTGTGTGTGTGTGTGTTTTAGGGCTGCAACAACTAATCGATAAAATCAATAATAATCAATAATTAAAATAATCAACAAGGAATGTCATTATGGATTAGTCAGGTCTGTGATGTCATTGTGGATAACCCCCGTCAGTGATGTCACTTCACAATGGTGAAAAACGCATTTCTATGAATAAAACACATCTGAGAAACAGCGGAGGTCCCAGAGTGAGCTGCTGCGGGAAAAATGCACGATCCAGGTCGTCCAAAAAATGAGAATGTTTTATATTAAGTGTTTCAAACTAACTCATAAGTGTATTAACGTGGATTGTCATGTCAGATGCTGTGACAGATGCGTGTGCTGTTTAATGTGTTCCTGATAAGTTTTCTTCAGCACAGAAATAACATTTTTACCTTTATATCCTTATCTGTAAATGTTAGAAATTCACTCCAGTATTTCTATTTTACATAAAGACTCGTCCTGACAGCGAGCGAGTCTCCATTCAACTTCACTGAATGAGCGCGAGTCCACAAATACAAGTCAATCAAACAGCGCGCAATAGAAAGGAAACAAAATAACCCGGACTAAAATATTCATTTTGATCAAATACGATGTTTGATGCTATATTTAGAATCCAAAGTAATTGGTTTTTTTTTTATGAGAGCGGTAAGTGTAATGGGGTTAGAACATGTAATTGTATTTAAATGTAAAGAAGTGTCATACATTTACAGAATAAAGTAACATGTTACTGTGTTCAGATGAGTGAATGTGTGTGTTACTGCAGAACATTCAACCTCTTACCAGTTAACACTTAGTTTGTGCTTTTGTTTTTCTTTTTTTCAAAAAACCTTTGTATAGCATAGTCCACACAGAAACCTTTAATACCTTTTTCATAGCCTTCAATTTGCACAACGGTTGAAGGACAACGTCGGGCAGAATGTGAAAGAACTTTTTTTTTTTTTTTTTTTTTTAGAAAAAATACAGAAAATAAAAATTGGACTTTTAATCCAACTAATCAATTATTCAAAGAAATAATCCACAGATTAATCAATTATGAAAATAATCGTTAGTTACAGCCCTATGCGAGTAATTTAATCATGGTGTGTAATGTTTATTTTATTCCATTATTTTTGCCTATTCTTCTGGTGTGAATTTGACTATATGTTCCTCTTTAAAACAATCTAAGACTTTCTTGAACCGTCTTTTTAAAAACGTTTTTAGGCTTTCCCTGAATCTCTCCAATAACCGCTCACCAGAAGAGTATGAGATCTGTAGTGGGACCCATCAAACTGAACATTTCAGTAACACACTGCTGTAGTTTGAAAGAAGAGCTTGTAAGAAAAAGGTAGGCATGAGTGCTTCACTGGGAGCTGACCAGGGGTTGACAAGATTTAGACCTCATCTAGAGGTCTAACCTCTAACCTCTAACCTCTCTTCATCATTTCATCAAATCCAGATTCACTACTGGTGCCAAAACAAAGAAAGTGTTTGACATCCATGGGCAAATAAGCAGCCAGGCTTATAGTGGTAGCACAAAACACAATTACATTTTTATGGAAGTGTACAGAATACATACAGTAACATGCTCTAAACAAGCCTGCATATAAGTGACTGGCAGAGTGACTTGCCAGGGAACTTGAAATCAATGCTGAATGGAGGACAGAAGTCAATATAGGCTAGCGAAAGAAAAAAAAAAAAAATCAAAATGTAGTAAAATTGTAAATATGTAATACCTGTAGGATTCGCTCATCCTCTTCCCGCTTCTTCCTCTCCTCCTCTTCCTGCTTCCTCTTCTGCTCCATCTCTGCTTTCCTGTGGTAAGATAGAATAAAGAAGAGTCTTATGCCAAAAGAAAAAGCACACAGCAAAACATATTCCTCTAATTTTGTCCAGTTAGGTTTTGATATTTCCTGCACACCAAATCTAGCTCATGAGGCTCTAAATTAATACCAAGCTTTAAAAAGTTTTTGTTTTGTTTTTATTATCCAGACTTGTATCCAGTGTTATCCAGACTAACAATCTGTGTCAGCATTGTGTACCATTTCAAATCCTTTTAATTATAGTGTATAATTTTGTTTTTCTTCAGTTTTTTAATGTCAGTTCATGTCAATATTTTAATGTCAGGATATGAAAATCATTAATATTTCATTTTAGTTTATTGTATTAAATATGACCAGTAGGAAAATCCACTGTTGCCACATATGCTAATTAGATCATTTAATTTACTTATTTAAAATATGTTTTAAATAAACTGTGGGCAGGAAGTATCCAACAGAGAAAGCAGATAAATGATGTCAGTGCACTGCTTGAAATGAACAACATGCATTCTTTAGCAAGAAAATATTTCTCTTAGGAGTCACAGAATAATCAAGCAATGCCATGTGTTTTAATGACAGGAGAATATGAAAGAGACAGGACATTATAGTGTAAACCTCTTCTAGAAGCCGTAGAACACTGATGATGTAAGGCAAGTCATCACCAAATCTCCCCAACAATTAAGTGAGACTTACATGCGACGTTCATCTTCCTCCTGTTTGCGTAACTGTGCCTCTTCTTTGTGTCTCTTTCTCTCCCTCTCCATTTCTTCCTGGATGCGATTCAGCCGCTCCATCTCCTCCTCTTCCTGCTTCTTCTTCTGCATAGAGGAAAGCAGCTGTTCCGAGCGCTTCACCAGGTCCTCATATTCCTGTTCAATCTCTGTGCGACTCATCACTGTGGTCTGAGAGATACAGAAGACATAAAGACAGAAAGCCTTCACATGTGTGCTTCCTCCAGAACCCCTGAAACCACATACCACTGGTTTCATAATGCTACAAATTCATAAAACAGTTCAATGCAATTGAAAGAGAGTGTCAGCTTCTCAGTTTAACTAAATGCAGGCTTTCAGATGCCCAGCTACCAGTAGCCTAACCTATTGTGAATCAACAAGGGAGAGTAACCTGGCCATGAATCACTCATTTATCCCAGAATTCATACTCTCCCAGCAAAAGAAGACAACATGGCAGGTTGTGTCACTTAGGAGGTTAGCTTGCTTTCATATCCTGCAGGTCCTCGTTAATCCAGAGCATCACCTTAGTATTGTCTGGCAGAGGGACAGAAAAGTGCAAAAGGGACCAGATGCTGTTGTTTTATACACAGACAATCAAGGCAATCAAGTGGAAAAGATTCAGCTCTGCTGTCATTCATTATCATTGAGACGGTGAGGAGGGCATAGTATCTGAACCTCACTACCAATAGGACACATTTTGCCTGAAACATTAAAGCCTTCTCCCCCAAGAGGTAGAGAAAAAAGGTTTAGACAGCAAAAAGTCTATTTCTAGCAAGAAAAAAGGCTTAAGGGTTTGGGGTGTGCAAAGACTACTAATGGAGAGGAGATACAGCAAGATTAGGATGATCATAAACTCCCATGTCATTTATTTCCTAGCACTTGGAGGCCAGTCAAATTATCCCAGTGCTCTATTATGCTCCTTGGAACAATCACACACAGATTTGCTCCTATGCACAGTGTGTTATGCTTAGACATTAAGTATAAAAGGCAGCCCAAGTCTGACTAATAGCCGACCAACCGCTTTTATGCTAGGTTACATTTTTGTGCTATATTTTATGAGCTGCTTAAGAGGTTTTAGTCATCTCTACATTGAAGCTAACTGGAGTAAAACAGGGATCTATGCTGTGATCTGAGCAATTCTACATTGTGTTGCAAAATAATACATGCACAAAGATAAAATTGCAGGAGGAGCTTGAGACAACAGTCCATGCGAAGCATCTTTAGTTTATCTTCACCAGTCCATGGAATGATTGGCGCCTGTTCTATTATGAATGGCAAATTGACACCAAACTTCCAAGTCACTAAAAGACAACACGTCACACCGCGACATGCCTTGTCCTAGATTACAAGATTTCATCAATCTAGTAATCACTTAATGTGGTATTATTTGAGAGCATAATATTTAATCAACCTCACCTTAATCTTGGTGATGAGGGAGTTGATGGAGGTGGCCAGATCCTGAATCTGCTTGCTCATCTCCAGCTTGCCCTCTTTCAGCCCGCTCACAGCCTCATTAAACCTTTCCATTCTCTTCTTCAGATTCTGAACCTTTACCAGACCATCAACACTGCCATGCAGCAGAAAATCCACATCAGTCATAAAGAAATATAAAGTAGCAGGATGGCACTACTAGTAAATTATGGTTCATGAATAATGAGTTAATGGGAGATAGGTGGTTTGAACGCGTGAAGACTGGTACCTACCGAGGCTTATGTCTCCTCTTGCACAACCACATGCGAACCGTTTTCTGAATTATAATGCAGGCGCTGGCCCTGTACGTGATTTTATTCTTCACTGCAGGAAAAGGGGGGAAAGGACAGGGAGAATACATTTTCTTATTTAGAAGGACAATTATTGAGCAGAGGCAAGTCTTCTACTTCACAAATGCCCTGTTGAGTGTTCCCAGCAAGCAAGGGATGATCAATAAAAAGCCATGTTTCCATTGCTGTAACATTTTCAAGAATGCTGAACCTTTTTCAGGAACTCAGGAGATTTAAATGTATTTCCACCAGAGGACCTAGGGGTCATTTTCTCTGGTCTGTAGTTCCAGGAACCGTTTTAGTTTCTTGGACTTTTCTGCAGACCAGCAACTACTGAGAAGAAGCTTGCTGAACTGACTGTCACTGATGGGTCAAAGGTCATCCATTTTGAATCGCTTTTAAAAACCTACCTATAGCTAATAAGCCGTTACTAAAGCTTGCTTATATCACCAATGGTGCATGACCAGCAAATATATTTGAAGATTATTTTGCAGCGATACAGACAGCATCCCAGTGAAAACTCACATTTAATGACAGACAGTCCACACCACTGGATCTTCTTCCAGCGGCTGCACACCAGCCACTTGTTGACCCGCTGGACAAGCTCTGCCAAGTGCTCTGGGTCAGACCTCATGATCTGGTCAAACTCTGCAAACTGAGATGCACACGGCAGTCACCTTTTGTTAATACTGCAGTCTCTTATTTCATCCATTTTTCGCAATTCAAAGACAACCAGTCCTACACAGAGGATGCTCACCTTTCCAGGGCGAAAAAACACCTTCGTCAGTCCAAACTTGTAATCGCTGTCATTAAGACCCAGCGCTTTAAAGAGAGCCTGCAGTGGACATATGCCATGCGAAATGGTCAGACAGAAAGCTCTGAAGAGAAAGAAAATATCAAATGTAGCATTAAAGCGAAAGACTTACCTTACAGAAGAGGCGAGGGTCGAGTCTGGCAAGCTTGCCCGGGAGATATTGCTTGTACATATTATATAGCTCATGGAAAGGGGCTCGGGAAGGAAACCCCCCCTGCATCAGATCCAGTACTGAAACCATTCCTGGGAATAGCATAGAAAAACAAAGGAATGGGAAAAGAAAAACATTTGAACAAGATAAATATGACAGATTCATTGTCCAAAATGGTTAATATGAACCAATATATTGTTTTGTTTCCTACACTATATGCTTATTTATGTTAATAGGAAGCAAAACTAAGAATTGTACATTATGAATTTGGAAGCTTTCTTTCCATAAGGTTAGTGAAGGTAATGAGCCTTTGCACAGGCACACTATCTACTTATAGCTTTTTGGCCACACGCATTGTCTAGAGCTACTTTGTGCAGGTCTTAAGTGCACCAACCATTATTGGTTGCTAAGAAAAACCAAGTGTTGCAAACACAGGCTATGACATGTGGAAAAAGCTCATTAACAAGGCCCTTCCAGGCTAAGACCACCCCAGGAAGATGATGAAAAACAAATCAATGCTCGTCACATTTAATGCATCTACTCAGTGGGCAATATATACATTGTGAAAAACTAGCGTTGAGATTGATGAGCTGTGTTTAGTGGTGCCATATATTTACAAGCTATACTGGCAATGTGGAGAAAAGCATGAACCTTAAGCAAAATCTAGGCAGGAGGAAATAAAAACAAATGGATGCCTAAGATGGCAAGGACACTGTGTGTTGGATGTGTATCTGGATGCGCACGAGCACTCATACCAGAACACTGCAGCTGGGACAGAATCTGGGCTCCTTCAAACTGGTGGCTCACCATCTTCAGATTGGGCTTCACACAGCGGATGAAACTGGAACCCTTTGTAAACATAATCAAACCGACATTTTAGATAATAGTTAGCTTATGCATTGTGTGTGTGTGTGTGTGTGTGTGTGTGTGTGTGTGTGTGTGAGAGTGGTGTGTACTAAATAAAACTACTATCCAACTTCTGGATTGGACTAGGAAGTAAATCTAGCTAACCCTAGGGTGTTTCACACAGTCTCAGCCAAGGTTTAATGACAATGTAAATGAAAAACCTGACCCCATGCACTGTTGGTTGACAGCAGACAATATTTCAAAGGAATGGGAACAGATACTCACAGTGCTGTGTAGCTTTTCTAGTAGAAGAATCAACTGGGTCTAAAAAATTGATAGAAAAAGGACATGAGTATACTATACAAAATGGACAACAATCACAGACAACAGCAGGCATATAAAGCATGTGGGAAGCATGCATCATGCTAGTGAGCCAACATGTGAACATCTCACTGCTGTGTTGTAGCACAACCATACCAATAATGTAATGAGAGAGAGCTAGAATATGAGAATACTACAGTAAGAAATCTCAGAATTAGAACTAGTGTACAGGCGCATCTCAAAATATTAGAATATTGTGGAAAAGTTCATTTTTTTCCATAATTTAATTCACAAAGTGGAACTTTTATATATTCTAGATTCATTAAACATAAAGTGAAATATTTCAAGCATTTTTTTTTTCTTTAAATCTTAATGATTACGGCTTACAGCTCTTGGAAATAAAAAATCCGGTATCTCAAAATATTAGAATAAAGAATTTAAAATACAGAAATGTCGACCTGAGAATAGCTCTAATCAGCTAATTAACTCAAAACACTTGCAAAGGTTTCCTGAGCCTTTAATCTCTGTCTGGTTCAGTGCACACAACCACAATCATGGGGAAGATGAAAGTAAATTTTGCATTTCATTTGGAAATCAAGGTCCCAGAGTCTGGAGG
>JANDJT010000228.1:13301542-13324694 GCA_024331685.1 Stegophilus panzeri
AAAAAGGCTTGAAATATTTCACTTTATGTGCAATGAATCTAGAATATATGAAAGTTCCACTTTTTGAATTAAATTACAGGAAAAATTAACCTTTCCACGATATTATAATTTTTTGAGATGAACCTGTGAACATTTTTAATTTTCCTTAATGCCAAGAAAATGAATAAAGGATATTAAAACTGTAAATTCAGTATTACAGTGACAGTGGAAAAACAATACAGACATCATGAAGCTCTCACACAAACAAGATGGTGAACTGAGAACAGAAAGACAGAGCAGTGGAGGTGGGTAGAGTATGTGACTGGGTTTTGACTTGTAATGGCAGGGTGAGATATGGTAAACTACACCTCTCCCTGGTTTTGAATTTCTCAGGCCAGTCTTACCCAGTAAAAAGTTTTAGCCTTTCTCCTTTATCTTCTTGTTTCTGCCATTCTATCTATATTTTTAAGACATACAAGTTTTTCTCAAGGACGGAGTCAAAAAAACAGGATAAGGTCTAAGGGTGGCAGAAGGAGACGAGAACAGGGACAGAGGGAAGAAATAGAGAAGCAGGTTAAAAGTCAGGAGATCATGTTCACAGTCTTCCACAGAAGTTTACCCTACATTACTAAAAAGCAAGGGAAAACTCTTAGCAGAAACAACAGCTTGCATTTGTAAAGGACCAAAATCCATACTCTATAGCCTTATATGCGTCTATGATAAACCTGGTCGGTTCTGATCATTTGAAAAGCATGAATTCACCTTGAATTTGTTTCCTACGCTGATGAAGCTGAGCTTGCCCGCCTTCTGCTTGGAGTCTTTTGAGTTTGAGTTGTTCTCAAAGAGATCACGGACAAACTTGTCCTTTGACTCGCAAACAAGGCTCTCCAAGGACATGTGGAGGGCATCATTATTCTTCTCCACAAAACGGATCTACTCACACACATACACAGTCAGCATCAGGCAAAGAATGAGGCCATACACATACATTCAATCTCAGTCTATCACAGTACATGAAAAACACACTTTCTGATACATGATTTTCACCGTACTAAGTTACAAACATTTTTCAAAAAAGGAGGTTAGATGAAATGCTACATAAAAAGGGGTATGTAAAACCAAAAAATAAAGCAAATGGTAAAAAGTAATACATGTGAATAGAAGTTATATTTGATATTAATAAAATACATGACCTTGAGACAAACATCAAAATCACAATGGTATATTTCAAATAAATAAAACATTAAAGTGTGTGTGCTCTAATACATGACAAAGTGTACATACAGTCTCATAGCACACAGCTCCAGCAAAATGCCTGATAATGAATCCTTCATCATCCCTTAGGTTCCTATGGACTGCTAGTTTGGACTTTCTTGGAATCTAAAGAAAAAAAAATTACAATTCAGGCTACATGGTTTTAATCACCTAAAAGAACTATACTTCACAGTTATGGTCTATATAAGCATTTTGAAAACAGTTGAAGGCCACAGCTAACCGTGAGGCGAAAGTGATCTTTGTGCTTGGTGTGAACAGCCTCAGCAAAGTGCTGGTCACTGGGCTGAGGTAGTCGGTTCTCCTCATCAAGGATGTCCAGAATTCCTATCAGTTTTGCCTCAATAAGGTCTACAGAGGGACAAAACAGCATTACAAAATGCAGCATGTGGTAGAGACAGCGCACTGCATTAGCATACAATGACCCGGCTGATCAGCTATTATCCAGAGCATGTCCTTACCAAACAAATTTAATGGAATGAAGGCAAAGCTGGGGAGCGCCTGGCTATATTTGGTATTCAGAATGAGGATATCTATGGGGTGCATTATTCATCAGCAATACATGCAGATGACTGAGGACCAGACACAGGCACATTCATGTTTTTGCATGAGCAGACACCTGTGCTTAAATGAGAGCTGATTGATGAGGGGAAATGGAGTAAAGACCCCGTGTGTCCATTTGCAAGTCACTAGGATGTGCAATAGGCTGCATTATTAATGGAAGCATTAGCATGGACTGAGCCTCTGAATGGAAAGTGTCTGTAAGCACAGTGCCAAGTGCCGAGTCCTGTTAGACACAGAACTGTTATCTAGGACACAGCTGAATCCTGTATAGTGCTGAAAATTATGTTAAGCTATAGCTCTTTAATCTCTGCAAAAACCATTTAAGTAAGGCTCTACTTAAAGTGTATCAGTTACTGTGAGCTAAAAAGTACCAGTGTTTGTTTGTTTGTTTGTTTGTTTGTGTGTGCGCGTGTGTGTGTGTTTCCTTCACCAGATACACCTACTAGATAACGGCAGAGCTGATTCATTGTCTGGCTGCTGTTGCCTTGACACCACAGTCCTGACTATGTGCGTGACAGCCCAGTCTAAAAGTTTTAATAAGCCCCTGGGAACACTGCAGTAGTGACAGTGTAACAAGAGAATAGGCTATCCCTATGTCTGGAACAAAAGCTGGCATTTTGTAGATTTTCACAGAGTCAGCAACAAAACAACAAAAAAGAAAGAAACAGCAACAGCACAAGAAGAATTGGGTCTATATGCACAGCCAGTCACTTTATAATAACTTTACAGTGGTGGGCAAGCAACTTTATAAATGTAGTTAGCTAAGCTACAAGTTATTATACAAAAAGCAAGTTCTACAAGTGAATGTACAGCTATATTAAAAATATCTTTCAGACATATGTAGCTAGCTACACTACAGGGCAAAAAGAAGATGAACTACAATGTTACATTCACAATTGGTGTCACCTCTTCGGCCAGATTATTTGCTCTCATATAATAATACCAATGATGACGATTATTATTATTATTATTATTATTATTATTATTATTATTATCCATCCACTTTCTGTACCGCTTATCCTACAAAGCGTCGTGGAGAGTCTGGAGCCTATCCCAGGGGGCATGTGGGACAGGGTACAACTATGGACAATTTAGAGATGCATTCAGCCTACAACTCATGTGTTTGGACTGGGGGAGGAAACCCGGAGGTAACCCCTGAAGCACGGGGAGAACATGCAAACTCCATGCATACAGGACGGAGGAAGGAATCCAACTCCCAACAGCTGACCTAGACCTGAACCTGGCAGTGACACTCAGTCATTTACATGAATTTCACATTATCCAGAAAAAAAACAGATGTCCGTTTTTGTTTGTTTTTTCCTCAGGTCCAACTGACTTATAAGCAGCTAGGAACCGTCTTTAGTGTGTGTTAAGCAAATGAAACAATTAGGTCAATAAAATAGTTTAGATATTTAAAAACCGATTTATTTATTTATTTATTTATCTTGAGCAAATACTACACCTCAACACTGACACCTATTATAGGCATTAATATAATGGTGGTAAGAAATGGTAGGAAAAGTGAAGAGTATATGCCGGCTGAATGATACTGACCTATGCAGTCCTGATTATCAACATAATGAACTTCATTCACTCCCAAGCCCTCTTTCTGATACAGTTCTTGCTCCTTAAAAATAGGACAAAAAAAAAAAAAAGAAGAACAATGGCAATAGCAGTTTTCATAAATCATGGAACAGGTTAAAACTTTGTGGTAGAGAAAAATATATAATATATAAAAACATACATTAAACAAACAAATATATTCAACAGGAATTTTTGCTTGTATTCTTACAATATTATCCACATTAACCAAATCAATACAGTTATTTCATACTACAAAGACCGAGTATATTGACAAACTGACTCACCTCTTTCAGTATGCGCTCATTGAAAAACTGCTGCAACTTTTCATTACAGTAGTTGATGCAGAACTGCTCAAAGCTGTTGTGCTCAAAATACTCTAGAGGTAAACAGAGTCAAATATTTAATCATTGAAAAATGAATATTACCTGAAACCATCCCATAAAAAAAAGAATAATAATTTTAATAAAATATGCTGGATGAAGGTCAGCACCTTCCAGTTTTTCCTTTGGAGAACGAAAGAATGAGAAAACTAAATATCACAGCCCTTAAGCAGTAGCTCTTACAAAAGTTTACAAAAAGGGTATCTTGTAAATAAATACTTCTTAATGCTAAATCAAGTTTCCTTTAACACCAAATTCTCATAAAGATCTTTAGGAAGTGCTGTAGACACTGTAGAAACTGTAGACAAACAATGTTGCTATTGCACACACACTCACCAAATCCAGCAATGTCTAGCACTCCAATGAAGTTTGAGGAGGTCTCGAAGGGGAAGCACCGGTTGACCCGTGTGACCACATGATCGAAGAGGCGGTTGTAAATGGCCTTGGCTAATGCATCACGTGCATTGTTGGCCTGCTCCACCTTCAGTGGCACTCTGGAGAACAGCAAAGTGGGCCAGGAGGAGTCAAAAACTGGGCCAGAACTCAGAACTGTTAATGTAAACTCATCAATATATGTCACTTCAGCTTTACTTTAACACATCTCAGAAGGTGTCAGCCACTTTTCCCTTAAAGGCATTCTATTACTAGATAGAAAGGCCAACTTCAAAAAAGTGAAGGACAAATAATACAAAAACCCACAGCTTAGAATAATACAATTTGGATATTTTCTCTGAAACTTGGATATTACTTTAAACTGAATAGAAGAGCCTATGACACTGTGCTGAAGTTTGTCTGTGTTTGCAACGTAAAATTACACTTCCTAATTAGAAACGGTTAATACAGTGTTTGCCATGTTATGTCCAAACTGGTCACTTATTGATTCCCGATATTCATTTCGTGTTTATAGAACTGTTGTCCCATGCTTATGGCAAATCACAGATGTGCCAATATTCAGTATAACTGCACTCTAGCTCAGGTGATATTGCTTAATTACTGTCCAGGGTGGTCAAACAGAAGGTTGGAAGGTAAAGAAAAGACTGTGGATTAAAAAGTAAATTAGTCCTTATATATTATATTGATTTCTATATTGTTTTATTTTGTTTTTCCTGGTTATAATTTAAGCATTTGTGTACCTAATTTATCATGTTCATTCTGAATTTTTTTTTCAAACATCAAGTTACATTTTAATATATATATGCTTTTTCCATCATCTATATTCTTCTTTATCAAAGAATACTTGTTGCTTCCACCCTCCTGCAAACCACCCTGCATATTAATGGCAGTTTTGCTGTATGAATGACAAAGGATAGAGAATGGTGATAAATAATCATCTCAGCTCATAAGTTATCAAATCTGTGCTGTTTTAATCAAATCATTACTGGATTTATAAAATCAAATGACTGTTTATTTTTATTCACTTGCATTTAATCCAGCATGTTTCTTTTATTTATCACGCTTTTTAAAATTAAATCAGTTTTAATCCATTCATTTTCATTATTTTTACCTCTTGTTATGATGATTAGGAAATAAGACAAGTAAAATGTCAGTATTTGTAAAGATTTAAGTTACAGCACAGCTTTAAACAGAATGCTGCATCTGTGAAACCAGTTATGTTTAACTTGTGCACGACACACTATAAATGACCTTTGCTACATGCACTTGTTTGAGCAGACAAATTTATATGTCTCTCTCTTTTTTTTTTTTTTTATAGTGCCATAAGGTACCTTGACAGATCTCATAATACACAGCACTATGTTTAACTGATCCAGTCTTATTACTTGAGAGAAGAAGATGAAAGTAAGAGGAATGCTTCACCATAAGGCAAAGAGATGACAATATTTTAAGGCATGGAGAGGAATCAGTCACTTTAGTGATGCTGGAAAATTGCCACTACTATTCTCCACAGAAAATGATAAACACAACATGGCTGTGCATTTGTTCTCAGCGAAATGAGAGAATATGATACACGCTTGTGAAACCCTAGACCTTCTCACAGACACCATCTAATAACATCTGTTCACGGTTAAATATTAATCGGCCAAGCTTCACCACATCATTCAAACAACAGTGGATCGAAGAACTCTGAAGAACACTGAATATTTTTACATTTATAAGTTTTTAAATATTTATAAGATAAGTTATGGATCTACTACAAAAAAAGCGGTAAAGGGACAGATATATACTGAATTAAAACCGCCTCTCTTATACAGCAAGTAAAAATTTATCAGTTTAAGTATAAACATAAGGCTTTAAAATGCCTTTTAAAGGTAGACTATTACAGGGCTTTAGCTAATATGACTTCTGGTAGTGACTACACCTCACATCCAAAGAAGCTGGTATTGGTTATTTTATTGGAACTCTCGCTCAGAACAATTACAGCGTGAGGATTTAATAAGATACGGATCAGGATGAACTGATAAAAAGGTAATGCTAGAGGACATTCACAGCAGAGGGGAGCAAGCTGTGATGAATATGCTGCAGGAGCCTGTTAGGTTCAAGAGGAGCTCTCAGCACAGGATACAGCACACCGCTGATCGTCATCTGAAGTACCTTAATACGAACAGACACTTCAGAAAATCAAAATGCAAAAGTAGCCTGGTTCTGGATCTGCTGCTGAGTGACTGCATGCACAGAAAATGCTTACTAGAATGTTTAAAAATAGATATGTCAACAAATGTTTCGGAGACTGATATGACCTTAATATGAGACCAAAGATCTCATATCATATGTAACATTGCTTGGTAGAAAAAAACTAAATTAACAGATATCAACACAACCTAGTTGTGGAGCAGAGAGAAAAATGTGGGTTACATTACAATGGAGTCATGACATTTTTGATGACCATAATAACACCCTGTCTGGAATCACATTTGTTATAATGTATGTTTCCAAGCAGAAAAAAAAAAAAAAAAAAAAAAAAAAAAAAAAAGAGAGTCAACTTCGTTTCAAGCAAGCAATTTGTTCTTAGGACAGAATGTGATGTTCTCTGCTCAACAGATTCAGCAGTGAGGGGTGTGAGGACCAACAGGCAGAGAGAAAACAGAGTGAAATGCATTAAACTTGAGCCATACAAAGACATGATTAATGGGTTATAAATCCAATGACTCAATTACCCTGATGCATTAATTCAGGTCAATAAACATTTGCATCCCCATTTTAAGGCTCTGATATTTACTTAGATATGAAATGATTTCCAGTAAATTCCAGTATTATTATTTTTTACCTTGTATCTTATTTTTTATCTTTTATAATTACCCAATATATGTGGACATACGAGTGTCATGAACACTATGTTTGCCTCTACCACATAACCTATCATTGCATTCTCAGGTGAAGATCGGTCTTGTCCCCCAGTGACTACTGTTCTAGAAAACGCAAAATCTCCAATTAATTCCAGGTCAGGTCAGATATACTTATATGATGCTGTGTGTGTGCGCGCGCACATAAAGTGACTCATACTTGATGACTGTGCCTTTTGTGCCCCCTGAAGTGGTGAGCATGACCCGCGTGGTAAGGCTGACTCTCAGGTCATCCTGGTCCAGGCCCAGGAGCTCGGCACAGTATTGCAGAGTCTGATTCGACTGGTTCTTCAAAACACAGCCACCTGCCAGCCAACACAGAAGAGAGCATCAACACAACCTTTAATGTACAACACACTTTACTCCTTACTCATTATATAACCAGATTTATACCACAATGTGGTTGAATGCTCAACTCTTATTGGTCAGTAAGTGTGCAGAAATTTCGGTTCTAATACAGATCATCTTTTATAGTTTCTATAGTAGCAGCTTATACACAAGGAATTGTACATGGACACTCATGGGACATGGAACATAATCTACTGTAAGACTAATAATAAACGGAATTAAAAAAACATTGTTTAACTAATGAATACGTATAATCGTTGATGTGGTGACTTTTTTATTTATGTGGAGACATTTATGGAAGGAGTCACAGTTGTAAGAGCTTTGTAATGGTAATATTTTCCTAGGTCAAGAAAGTCTTGAGGACAGTGGAGTTAAGGTTTTCCGGTTTCCTGGTAAAAGGAAACAGGCTGAATTTTTAGAGAGAGAGAGAGAGAGAGAGAGAGAGAGAGAGAGAGAAAATGGCTGATGAGGGAATGACTGTTTATCGCAGCTATAATGTAAAGGAGAACAGGGATTTGTCTCTCAAATGGTCCACATTAACTATAAACCAATAGTATGCAGCGTTCATTAATAAATGAAACATTTTAATTGTTGGCAAGCTGCTGCTGTATAAGCGGAATAACACGTCATACCATGCTGGTATATGAAAATAATGCACTCGGGGGGTAGCAGCATTCCGCTTGCACATCATGTCGCATCACTCCCCTCTGGCATGCATCATTTTCAAAGAACAGCATGGTCTGTTGTGTGCTATTCCTTACCTATCAGATTCATATGTTATGTGCTACAGTAATCACTATAACACATATAATTGTATTAATTAGGATGAGAGAGACTTTCTATTTATCAAATGAGACCATGTCTCTGGGAGCATACTCTCAAAGAAAGACTGTTGTAATTATATTACATAATATTAAATAACATGCATTCAGTTCCTTTTTTCTACATCAGCTTGCTAAAAGATGCCCTAGTGCCTTTTAGAAGATGAAAAAAAAAAAATAGCTGACACTGTCTGGCAACAGTGGGGGGGGGGACCTTACACACTAATGAGCCCTGTTGAGGTGAAGTGTTAGATGAGTGGGTGAAGGTGCATGTGTGTGCATGTGTCTAAAAACAGATGATTAGCTGAATGAGGAAAACAACAGCGTTCCGGTCAGTAACATTGGTGCCACTTTAATAACATATAAATGTCTCTATTTGGTGGGTTATATACACACGTATAAATTTATATTAAAGCCTACCTTAACAGGACTGTGAGCCTGTACACATGCACGAACGGGCATTTTTAATGCACAAAATATTTATAGGTTTATATACATAATAAAGAATATAACCCTTGTTTCTTTATCCAGAATAGCATGGGAAAAAATAATGGCACTATCTACCAGAGGTGCTCCCAGTTTCTTCGAAGTCTATGTTGCCAAGATGCAGGACTCCTGCCACCACTCTAAAGAGATTGAGCTTCTCTGTGTCGTCAAGGCCGATCTTTTTCATAGCTATGCACATCCTATTAAAATCCCCCACATCATCCAGCTGAGGGTCTCTCAAAGCTCCTACTTTCATTTGCTACAGAAACATATCACAGAAAGATATAATAAGTTCAGCCATGTTAATAGTGTTTAATAGTGTTAATAGTCTCTTTTTGCTCCAGATTTCTCAAATCGATTTAGAATAAAATTGAAAGTTACAAAACAAATAAATAAAAACACACCAAATCACAGCATGTACACACCTCATCCTCTGTACATGTAAAGACAAGTCTATGGTTCACGTGCATGTTTGACAAACAGTGAATCAGTGTCAAATCTGACCGAAATTAACCATCAGGAAGAACAGTGATGTCAATTTACATTCACCAAGGGCCAACACAATGCATAGTTTGGTGTTATCCTTGGTCCAACACACAGGATTCAATTTACTGTAAGTATTTCAGGTGCCAATTCAAGTATGATAAAAGCACCCAACCTTGCAGTACAGTGGTCCTTGAAGAATGTGGTCCAGCGTGCAAGAGGCACTGCATTTCATAAAACCTGACCCATCAATGTAAATATATTAGCATGCATCTTCACAGCAAACAAACAGCAATGTACTCAGCACTAGCTCTAGAAACAAAAGATCACCTTTTTGTCCTGGATTTGAATGAGAACAAAGAGACAGTAATGTTCAGTTATAATCACAGTGTAAGGATATATAACATGTAATCAATTATACGTCACAGACAGGGTCACAACACTTGAAAAATAACATTTACTGGTGCTTTTGAAGCCATTTAGATTCAAGGATCACTTAGTTTAAAGGAGCCATACTGTATGTGGGAAGGCCTGTTGAGCTTTTAATAGAAAACTAAACCTAATTTGCTGACCTTGCTAAGATCTTAGGAAGGATAATTTAAAATCAGCTGTATTTACATGCTGAACCTTCATAAAATCTGATATAAAATGCATAATGCAAATTTTAGATAAATATACAGATACAGCAAAAGAATGTACAGTTGAACAATGAAATGACTTCAAAATTATACAAGTTTCCAAGATTCAGCTATTTCACAGGCACAAGAAGGATGAATAATTACAACAATTATATTCTAAGTGCTACAAAAAGTATTTGGATGAAGAATTTCCTACAGAGACTATGCTTATTTAATTTCTCATAATCTACCAGAAGGAGGAGGCAAGATGACTTTTACTAATGGATCCTGATAATAACATCAATTGCTTCATAGTAAAATTCCCTCCAGGGAGGTTCATCTACAGGCACAGTACCAGTGCTGAGATTTAACAGGTAATCAAAGCCCAGAACTCATATTAAGCACAAAGAATTACTTAAAAATTATTTGGATACAAACCAACAGTAACAGTATGTTCCTACAGCATATTTTAAGTCTAGAGTAACAGCCCAAATATACATGTAAAAATGAGTGGGTAACAAACATGACCCACAAAATTGATTTGTACCTGTTGTAGCCCTGTGGTTAAAAATAATTGCTGTACATTCATGGTACAATCTTCATCAGAGAAACAAAATTACCATTAACACTTTATGCAGACTGAAGTGCCAAGTAACTTCTCCTACCCTAACCAACCCTAATTTAACCACAAGACCATTTAAACTTTAATTTAGCACCTAGCTATTAATTAATAGACTGTTAATAAAATGTACACTCTGTAGACAATCAATCAGGGTTCATGCATAGAAAAACAGGATCAAATGACATCTTGCTGAAACACTGAGGAACTGTAGACAAGTGACATACCTCAGGACTCTTCCGGTTCTGCATGATCTGCTTATCTGAGTCTTTGCTTGCAAAGTATCTTGTGCAGCCACGATTCAAATACTGAATAAAAACAATGGTTTTATTGGTAAGATTAAAACTTTGCACTACATGCAAATACATGCTGTAATGTGAGGAGTCTCATACCAATTGTGATGCTGATTATGAGACTCGTCTGTGCATTTTAAAGCAACCTCTCAGACCAATGTGCTGAAAATAAACATTGCATAGCAAATATGCCATCTAGTGGCATAACTGACACTTGAGCTTTTAAAGAGAGTTGGATGAGAAACCAACAATATAAAAAATATAAAACAATAATGATATATATAGTATAAAACTGAAATGTAAAAAAAATAATAATAATAAAATAAAACCCCAACCGAAAGTAAACCTTATTTTCATAAAATAATCCTTCTTTAAGATCTCACAGAGAGCTGTAATGTGGCTTATTTGTAAACTGGATAAAACCACATGTCAGAGGCACTCAGACAGAAACAATAATTCACACATCTCAAAATGGTCCAATTATCTTGGCTGAATGATGCATACACCGATCAGACATAACATTAAAACCACTTGCCTAATATTGTGCAGGTCCTCCTTGTGCCTCCAAAACAGCTCTGAGCCATCAAGGCATGGACTCCACAATACCTCTGAAGGTGTGCTGTGGTATCTGGCACCAAGACATTAGCAGCAGATCCTTTAGTTCCTGTAAGTTGCAAGGTGGGATCTTCATGGATCGAACTTGTTTGTTCAGCACATAGTGCATTTTGCTGCCATCTCTTCCCCCGGTAAGTGATGCACACACATCCAGCAATCCACATAATGTAAAAGAAAACATGATTCATCAGACCAGGCCATCTTCTTTATTGCTCCATGGTCCAGTTCTGATGCTCAGCACATACCGACTTGTAAGCACCTTGTGGTAGACAGGGGTCAGCATGGGCACTCTAACCGGTCTGTGGCTACACCGCTCCAGACACAGCAAGCTGCGATGCATTGTGTATGCTGATACCTTTCTATCATAGCCAGCATTAACGTTTTCAGCAATTTGTTGTGCAGTAGCTCTTCCGTGGCCTTCACTCCCCACTCACATCCATCAGCATTTGATTCACCGGTTGTGCTTCCTTGGACCACTTTTGGTAGGTACTAACTACTGCATACAGGGAACACCTCACAATACCTGCCATTTTGGGGACGCTCTGACCCAGTGGTCTAGCCATCACGATTTGGGCCTTGTCAAAGTCGCTCAGATTCTTGCGTTTGCCCATTTTTCATGCTTCCAACACCTCAACTTCGAGAACTGACTGTTCACTTTCTGCCTAACATATCTCAACCCTTTACAGGTGCGATTGTAACAAGATAATCAATGTTATTCACCGATCAGTGGTTTTAATGTTATAGTTGATCGGCGTATAAACATGCATGCCCGGCTGTAGGTGAAAATTTCTCTTACAGTTTTGATTCAGCTTTCATTTAAATTGTGTTTTATATGGTAAATTAGGAGAAAGTTGTTTTGTGTGTGTAAGAAGGAGAAAGAGAGAGAGTGACAGAGAGACACAAACGTACCCGGAAATTGTCAGGTGAGTTCAAGTGCAGCATATTCTTGATGTCTTCAGAGGCACCGGCGCAGAGCCGGTAGAATATGTGATAATTGCGCTCATCTGAACTCTGCATGCAGATGCGAGACTTCTCTAACAGATAGTGTGAGACAAATCCACCTACGACTGCATTCTGCATATTAAACAACATAAATGACATTAGAAATAAGGATATACAATCACTGTCCATATTATTAGTAAACTCTAGAGACTGTTGTATGTGAAAATCCCCAGCAGATCAGTAGATTCTGAAATACTCAAACCAGCCCATCTGGTACAAACAACCATGATCAACGTCACAAAGATCACACTTTTTCTTCACTCTGATGTTTGATGTGAACATTAACTGAAGCTCTTGACCTGTATCTGAATGATTTTATGCATTGCACTGCTGCCACGTGATTGGCTGTTTAGATAACTGCATGAATGTGCAGGTGTACAGGTGTTCCTAATAAAGTGGGCGCAGATTGTGCACACTATAATGGCCAAAGGTTTGTGGACACCAGACCATCACACCCATATGTGTGCCTTCCCCAAAGTTGGAAGTACACAATTGTATATGGTCATCTGAAAAAATAATCACACCCCATGGAACTTGTTGGCTTTTTTGACATGTTTGGACAAGCAAACATTTGATCATCTTTGAAACAGTGCCTATTAATATAGTTGATATACGTGAACAAAACCACAAGGAAACTTATCATTTTCAATCATTTATTCATCAGAAATATAATACGTATGATATTCTTCTGTGGAAAAAGTAAGTACATCCTTGGCTTTAGCAGAAATAATTTCATATAAATCTTCAAATTACTCCACCACTCTCTGAAATCAGCTTGCTGGAATTTTTACCACTCTTCCATGCAAATATTCTTTCAGTTGCAAGATGTGTGAGGGTTTTCTTCCTTGGTGGATTTGCTAGTGTGCTTAGAATCATTATCCTGTCGAAAAGGTCTACTTTTGGTTCAACTTCAACTTGTGGGCAGATGGCCTCACATTATCTTCAAGCACTCTTTGTTATGATGGAGAATTCATATTTGAATCAATGAATGCAAGCTGCCCAGTCCCTGAGGCAGTGAAGCAACCCCAAACCATAACATTTCCACCACCGTGCTTCACAGTTGGTATGAGGTGCTTCTCCTGAAAAGCCGTCTTTGGTCAGCACCAAACATGTCTGCTGTTACTGTGGCCAAACAACTCTATCATTGATTCTTCTGTCCAGAGCACATTATTCCAAAAGGCCTGGTCTTTGCCTATATGCTCACTGGCAAACTGTAGGCTTGCTCTAATGTTCGTTTTAGACAGCAAAGGATTTTTCCTGGCACGCCTCCCATGCAAGGTCAAATTTGTGCAATCTCTTTATGATTGTAGAAACATGCACTTTGATACCAACAGCTGCAAAACTTACTAGCAGATCCTCCAATTAAATTTTGTGGTTCTTGGAGACTTCTTATTGTATCAGATGGGCTGCTCTTGGGCTGAATTTGCTGGGACGACAGGTCCTGGACAAATTGGCAGACTTTTGAAATCTGTGCCACTTGTAGATGATTTTCCTTACAGAGGAATGAGTATTTCAAGTAATTTGGATCTCTTTTTAAATCCCTTGCCAGACTCATAGGCATCCACAACCTTTGTTCTGAAGGCCTTACAGAACTCTTTAGATCTTGGCATGATGACACCACACACCTCAATAACAAAGGGAACCAGACACTAGATATGAGAGGGGGAACTCTCTAAGCAGGTTCTAATCAGTGGCACCCAATCTTGAACACCTGTTCCTAATTTTATGGATTTGAAGGTGTGATAAATATAGGGGTGTACTTACTTTTTCCATGTGACTAATTTTTTTGTTAATTTAAACTGTGAAAATTACTACAAAATGTCAGTTTTATGTCATTTGAAAGAGTATACCACCTTTATTAATAGGCACCGTTTCAAAGAGGATCAAATGTTTGCTTTTCCAAATATGTAAATAAATAAATAAATAAATAAATAAATAAATAAATAAATAAATACAACAATTTCCATGGGGTGTACTTATTTTTTCATGTTACTGTAGGATGTCTTTGTATGCTGCAGCATTATACTTTCCCTTCACTGGAACTAAGGGGAGCAAACATATGACATGGGCATGACAATGCCCCTGTGCACAAATCAAGGTCCACAAAGACATGGTTTGCTAAGGTTGGAGCGGAAAACTCGAATGGCCTGCACAGAACCCTGTCCTTAACCCAACTGAATTGGAATGTCGACTGCACCCCAGGCCTCCTCACCCCGGCATCAGCGCCTGACCTCACTAATGCTCTTGTGGCTGAATGGGCAAATCCCCACAGCCATGCTCAACATCTAGTGGCTATAGCAGCAAAGGGGGAATAAATCTGGCATGGTGATGGTCAGGTGTCCACAAACCTTTCACCATATAGGGTATATACATTAACACAACAAAATGAGTTTAAGTAGAAACAGTTCTAAACTTATTAATCTGCAATCTATACAATGAATAACCCATACATGAGTGTAACAAACAAGCAATGACAATGTTGTGAACATTATAATAATGATCTGCATCCATAAATTGTATCAAATATTCCCATTAAAACTGTAAACTCAGTTCAGCACATACATCACAGTAGAAATGTTCTACCTTTTCATTAAAATGAATTTCCACAAATTTTCCAAAACGGCTACTGTTGTTGTTCCTGACAGTCTTTGCGTTTCCGAATGCTTCAAGCAGTGGGTTTGCTGCAACAAATTATACAAGGGTCATAGATATCTATACATATGAAGAGGCAGTTGAATCTTAAAACATACTTAATTTGACTTACCCTCAACAATCCTCTCATCAATATCTTGACCAGTACCATATGATGTGGTTAAATACCTGGGGCAGAGAGAAAAATCATTCAATATACAATGAACTAAAACACCTCCCAAAGCTACTCTCAGCACCAGTGTGACTTTCAGTGACCTTATTGAGTTTCACTATGTTTTGTCTTCTAACCCATTCTTCTCTTGCCATTATATACATTTTTTGAGGTTATTTACCAGACCTGAGAACAAACTTTGTGTTTTCAGTTTTTCCAGCACCAGATTCACCAGACACAATGATGGACTGGCTCATCTTCAGCACCTTCATGTCTCGATATGCCTTATCAGCTGGGGTGGAAAGATACAAGGGACAAGTGAAAGAGGGAGATTCAAAACAGAAAGTTGGGGGGTTTTTTTAAAGTCAATTCTCAATTTCAAATACATTTTTTATATTATTAAATATTCACCAATAGCATAAACATGAGGTGGGAGAGTTCCCAAAGAGCGGCCCTGGTAGCTCTTGATGGTCTCAGGGGCGTAGAGTTTAGGAATGTCATAGTAAGGGTTCACAGCAATCAGGATGTTAGCCACAAATGTCTTTAAGAAACAAAACATGGTGAAGAGCAGTATAAATGAAGTGCAAAGGAACAGATATTGTATACACTGTAAGGGTAAATATGAAAACCTACTGGCTAACTGGCATTTCCTGCACAACAATTTGGAATTCAGAGAATCGTCGACTGACCACTGTAAAAGCTTCCTTAGCAGCCCATTAGTGATGTATTCACAAACAGGCTCCTCTCCACCTGCTGCCGTTCAGGGCTGTCAGGTTAGCCTTGCCACACTGCTTAGTGCTACCTCGCAGGACCTAATTAAGTGCAACAGGCAACCCGATATCGTCTGGGCAGGATTAGCCAGGTCATCGGAGATGGGCAGCCACAGCAGGGCAGAGCCTCTACACTCAACATGACACACACAGCACTGACAGCAGGTCTGTGGGCTATGGAGAGGCCATTCTTATGAGGAAAAGCAGGACCACAAGCCCATCTTCAACAACACATATGTCTGCATCTCATACATGGCCACTCTAAACAAACATTTTACCACCAGAGACTAAAAACCGGTCATTTTTATTTTATTACAGCAACTAATAGAACAGATTATTAAGTGGAAGATGCACTCACATTTCCCAACTACAAAAAGCATTTGCATATTATTGCAATCTAAAATGATAAGAAACTTACTGCATACCAAAACGCCAAAGTTTCTTTATATTACTAGAGAGGGCAAGAGTTACTAGAGAATGCAAGTGAAAGTAATCTGACTTACATAGATCATGTCTTTACTGTAACGAACCCGTACATTGTTCAGAAGGGTGGCTTCATTTAAATACATAAGAGAACCTAAAGAAAAAGCAAAATATGATCAATGCATCAATCATGGCACATATCGTAATTTACTTCACTACCCTGAATGTCACAACTTACAGTTGTCCTCTACATGTTTGTTGACATCATCCTCTGCTGGGAAGACTTGGCTAATATGAGCCAGGAATGTCTGGAAATTCACACAGAATACCAACAGCTTTAATTACCCTGCCCCGTTCCAGTAAAATATTCTCATGAACTACTAATGGTTCAGTAACCTCCTAGATTTAACTTGAATACTTGACCCATAAACTGAACAAGCACACAGAAAAGGATTGCTTCACCAAACAACTGCTATAAATACGGTGCTTTTTCATATGTACATGTTAATTAATGGTTAGTTTCAAGAACTTTAAAACAAAACTTGTATAACAGTGGTTTTAGAAAACAACACCAATAGGGGGGGGGGGGGGGGGGGGGTCACACTATCATATTGAGATGTCATAGATATCCATGGCCAGGAGTCCGAGAGGCCCTGCTGTGTGGGTGGGAAGATGTAGTTACTCTCTCCCCTCTTGTTCAGACAGACACCAATTGTGGGCGTCAGTGAGCTCATGTATACACAAGAAGGCAGTTGGCATTTTTCTCCAAGTGTGTTCAGCAACACTGCAAAGTTGTATGAGCAAAAGAGTTGCACAAGTCTTGGAGGAAAATGTATGTTCCTCATCATCCCTGACCAGAATTGAGAAACAAATGGGGTTTAGATGGATAAATAGATGGATAGATGTATAGATAGACAGACAGATAGTAGAGGTCAACTGAGTGATCAGTTTTGGCACAGATAACCGATTGCTGGAATTACCGGTTATCTGCTAAAATCCATTCCAATAGTTTTTCCCAGTTGTGTCCGTTGTGGGATCAGATTTAGGAGGGTCTGCTGTTATTATACAGTACGAGAGCGGCCTCAAGAGACAAAATAAAAACTATCACTGACAAATTTTGTTGTGTTATTTCGTTGTTTTTTTTATTCATTTTTGGATATCTCAATTTTTATTTGTTATGTGAAGTGTTACATTTTCATGGTACAGTCAAGACTGTATTTTTGCAATAAAGTTCAGCAATATTTTACTTTGAGTGTTTATTCAGTTTCATTCAGTATCAATTTTAAAAAATTTCAGTTGATTAATCGGTTATCAGCAGGTACAGCCCAACTTAGTCATCAGTAAAATCCACTACTGGATGACCTCTAATAAATAAATAGATAGATAGATAGATGGATGGATAGATATCCCCAACATATCTGCTTAATAACCACCACTATAATAAGAACGCCAGTACATTTGTTTGGAAATATGTTTTAATTAACCTTGAAGAGACCTACGCCTAATAGTGGTGAATGTCTGAGAGGAATTATTCATGTGGAGTGAGGGTTCTGAGAGAGAATCTTTATGGCATATCACAGGGGACACATGAAACATACAATGTGGATGCATCACAAGAGTACATTATTTATGGAGGTCAACGGAGGGGACTGACTGCTCCTTTTCTTAAAAAAAAAAAAAAAAAAAGAGCTCATCCCATCTTAGTATACAGTTTTAGGTTCCACTAAACACCATCTCAGTCCCAGAAATTCCAGAGTAAGAAAAAGATCTGACAAAGAAACAGATCATGAAACTGCTGGGTGATACTACAATAACATTCCAACATGACGGATGAAAAATAAAATTCGCAATATCTGACAGAACTGACATAAAGTTACACAAATGTAATCAGTTTTATGCCACTGTTAGCACAGCCAAAGCCTTTGCTTGCAGCACAGCGATACAGGCTGATTCTCTAAGGGGGTGGCTAAAACCCAGGTGGATTACTCTGCTAATGAACCCAACTTGAGCGTAACATGAGCTGCACACCTGCTACAGGTAGGAGTCATTACTTATTAACTACCTCTGCAAGCGACACCCTTATACAGCACAGGGCTGAACCAGTTTACTCATTTGACTTATTCCTTTATTCTGGATGCTTCCTTAAGTTAAAAAAATGAATTCATTTATAGATGTTTCATGAATGGTGCCATTATTAAAAATGCCCTAGGTTACCTAGGCCAATGCCGTAGATTACCTATACCATAGATGAGTGCCATATAATTAAAAGAGCTCATATAACACAAAACTTCATGGGTATTAATTTCTTATTTCTAAAAAAATAAAATAAATTTAAATAAATTTAAATTCCTCATTTTTATTCATATTTGCAGTGCAGTTTGCACAGAATGTCCATGATAAGTGAGGTAACAATCGATTAACTGTGCTATGGGTTTGTTGTTTGCTGACTTACCTTGCCCCTGTGACTGACTGGTTCAATAGTGAGTGTGTCAGCACCGATGTCTACTATCATCCCCAGCTGGAACCCATCAGTTGGATGGGGTGCCCACACAGGCTTCCCATCATCCATTGCACTCCACAACTAGACACCAGCACTACAGAGCACAGAACAGGAGGGGGGGGGACGTAAATTAGGATATTTTCATGACAGGTAAAATGCAAGCAGTTAATGCTAGTAGTCAAAATAAAGAGCTAATCTGGATTACATAAATAATGGGTACAAATAAGCAGTGCCCTTTTCTAATAATAATAATAATAATAATAATAATAAAGATGCACATCACCCGATAATAGAAATAAAATCATGAAAGCATCCATAATCAGAATTGCAGAATATTGTGGGACTGCAAGAAAACAACATGGTTTGCATTACATTCTACAAGCACTGTAATAAAAAGTCTACCAGAAAGTTCACTAACCAGCTCCAGAGACCAAAATTAAAAATGAAATCTACTACGAATATGTACACACTCAAGGCCACATTGATCGATGCGCTCATTATAATCCTTAGTAAATGTTACCCTGCTCCACACTCATTGCGCCATGCTGGAGGCTTTTGCCATGTCCTCAGAGTTTCCCATGGCTCAGTTCTCAATTTGTTAGGCATCGCTTCATTCAGTATGTTAAATGACCTCATTGTCTACTCTGCATAAACTGCATTTGTGCTAATGGACTGAACCTCACTTGGACCATTAGAAAGCCCGGGAGAACAAAATGCTTCAGAGCAGAACGGCTCCAGAAAGTACTTCCCTAGATGCCTCAGCAAGTCAAACTGTAAAACAAAATGTAAAACAAGGGAATCTTCAGATATTAAACACAACAAATGTGCATGTAAAGTAGAAGAAGAGGAAGAAGAAGAAGAAGGAAAAAAAAAAATTATGTGCATGTAAATGCACTTTTTAAGACACTGTAACAGGAAATAATCAAATACTGCCAACTTTATTTCTCTGACCTTCTGAACAAATAGTGGATTCCTGAAATTAATCCAAAATACTTTTTTCCTAACCTACAAATACAATTGTGTAGTGGCATATGTAGCATATCATTTTTGTCTCCTGAAAAGAAAGGTGAGCAAAATCAATGTTGTATAATTGAGCACTCAAATCCTAGACCCTCAGAAATTATTTATTTATTTATTTATTTTTAACGGTACCAAACTGTACTTCTCCTCGTCACTGAGGTGTACCATCAGGAGGACATGTTTTGTACCTTTAGTGTGTATCTTTCACCTGGATACATGAATATAGTATAATAGTATTGTACCTACAGCGGGGCGAAATATTGATATAATATCGATATCGTGATAAATGATTACGAGACACACTTTTCTGAGATACGGTTGGTATGGTGATGTATTTTTTTGTTTTTAATAGATCCAAGTTAAATGGTACTGAAAGGATGTTGCTGATTTGACTGGGGTTTTGTTTTTTTACTTAATCTTCTTTGTCTTTGTAGGCATTAAAGAAAAGTATTGTCAAACTCAGTTTAACAGGTTTTTGTATAATTTACTACTGTTTTTCAGGCAGCTTAGCTAAATCATATATCGTGATACACATCATGTATTGTAGAAATGTCCTCAAGTGCTGTGAGATGCTATTTTTGCCATATCGCCCAGCCCTAATTGGACCTTAAGGACCAGTTCTAACCATCTAGTTAAAAGGGACACTACATACACCTTCCCAGGGAAAAGATACATACTAAAAGGTACAAACAATGTACCCTTGATGGTACCATCCCAACAACACGGTGGAATAAAGTACAGTTTGGTACATTTATTTCAGAGAGTGTTGACCATATACTGTAGATTGCACAACTGCAGCAAAGTAGATTACTTTATCCACATTGACTGTGAAGACATTTATATCCAATTCTCTCTAATAGACAGCTAGAGTAATTTATAAATATGCAGAAATGTTACTACACAAGACAGTGGCACTAAATATAGGCCCAAATGACTGCAATATTTTACTTTAACTCATAAGCCTGCAGTTTATAACATGTACTATATTGGATGTGACACTGACTTGGCAGTTATATGAAGTTAGGCCTTAATGTAAGGAAGTAGGTCATAGATAGTAGGATTATTTGAAGGAAATTTAAAAAAATAAATAAAAAAAAAAGGCAGCAAACTTTACTTTTCCTTGCCACTTTAGTTTGCATCTTTAGTATGCACCTCGATACATGAATGCAGTGCACCTAAGGTTCATAATTGAACCTTAAGGATCAGTTCTTACCAGCTAGGTAAAGTTACACCACTCACGCCTTCCCAGGTAAAGGACACATACTAAACATACAAATGATGTACCGTTGAGGTTCAAAGTTCACCAAGCATGATGCAACGTGTTAAACAGAAGGAACCAGGTTCAACCTAAAGGGACCTTAAGAGCTACATCCAGGTATTTGACAATCAAACATTCCTCCTACAGCACATGAAAATTCATCTTTAGAGGGAAGTAGTAAAATTTCATTCAAATGATTCTACTGTATCATTTGCCTGTGGACATGCCTGGAGAATTATACTAAGCAACAGTTGGAGACAGGAAAACACGGACCAGTCCAAACAATTTTTGCATATGTTTTATTTACTTACATATTTGTCTATTTATCTTGCTATTTTGCCTTTGCAACAGGATGTGTGCGCTAATATAAAATAGTAAATAAAAAGCACCATATGCATGTTTTATGGCTGTATTCCGCTTAACTGAGACAAGGACTGGAAAGAAGGACACAGGCTTCATTGAATTAAGTACAGTGTGTTTAAGAGGAACATCCAATGAGTGCCAGCCAGAACACAATACCGGAGGTGTGCATTGGGACTGGAATCCCATGAGACTCAACAGAAAACTTGCAGGAGCGGCGAACAGATATGAAGCTCGTGGGACAAAGAAAAGTCATATTCATTAACATGAGTGCACTAGATGTTGGATTATTGCCTGTGCGGACTTTCGTATGTTCTCCCCGTGTCTCCGTGGATCTCCTCCAGTTTTCTCCCATTGTCCTAAAACCATACTCAAGCCAACAACGGTGACTCTTAAAGCTGTTTTAACATCACGAACTATGTAGTATTAATTGTACAGGGGTTTTTGTAACGAAATAGTTGCGACCTAGACCAGGGGCACTTCACGAGCAGTGTCAACTGCTCCATTACAGCACAAGTATCTGAATGTGAATTACTTTGTGGGTTTTGTTGGGGTTTTTTTTTAAATATTGTATCTTAACCCAATACATGTTTAGTTAATGTGTGAATAATTAGAATTGTATTTTGTAACTTGTACAATTAAATATATATAAGCAACATTCCTATTTAACACACTTTAATAAAAGCAATAATGTGTCTTAGCCACAACTCGTTCCAAATTCAGGAGGACAATCAGAGGTGAAGGAAAGCTCATGCTGTCATTACAAAGCCTAAAGCAACACAGAAACACCTCTTAAGGTTATACGGTCATTTTATTAAAAAAAAAAAAAAAAAAAAAAAAAAAAAAAAAAAAAAAGCTACAATCCTGGTTCGACAGCTCGTGCTGGTTTTGTGCACTGTCCATGGACAGTGTCTATTAAACGGTTTACTTACCGTATGCTTCAGCACATAAACTGTAAGGTGAGACATTCACCTATGCTTTATTAGTGTTGATGAGACACGATTCATGATCATCAGGAACGGGAAAGCAATTTGAAATGTTCCTGGTGGATACAATACAGTGGTTGCTCATGGAGACAGCGTGGTGTCAAAGGGCGAGAAGTTTCCTGTACCAACACACATAGGCGATAAAGCATCCTTTTCTCCACCCCCTCCCTAACTTCCTGCTCCATCCACAGGCAGGGGATATGAATGGAAAACACATTGTGATGTCTGCACCAACCTAACAGGATGCACTGCTTTCAAGTCATTCTTACTTCTTTCCAAGTGTATAAACAGTTAGAAATAGATGCAAAAATATCTATACTTGCGCTGAATTATTTTTCAACACAGAAGGTTTATCTGTCAAGGAAGGTATAGAAATATGTTAAGGAGGTAATTCAGTGCAACTATTGCAAAATAGTGAGAAGAGTTGCACCAGAACCACAGCACTGGAGCTGACAATATTATAATGTACCCAACATTACTTTTACAGTCCATCAGCCTTTGAGAAGTCCATATTTGAGAACTTTTCTAAATAAATAATCAAACAAACAAACAAATACATACACACACACACACACACATATATTATATAATATATGTATGTGTGTGTGTGTGTGTGTGTGTGTGTATATATATCATAACGCGCGCGCATATACACACACACATATACATT
>JANDJT010000228.1:13336332-13346332 GCA_024331685.1 Stegophilus panzeri
GTAGATTTATCCAACATGTCATTGGTGGTCCTAATACAATTTAAATTGTATTTTTTATATCTTAAAACATAAGTAAGTGGTTGATAAATAAGAAAGTGAGGCCCCCTAATGAGTTTCAAATTCTAACCATATCTAATGTATTTCAAATAGCACTAGCTTCACAGAATAACAAAAAACAAGAACTCTGCCTGTTACCTTCTTGGCACAAACCTTTTTAGTCACTTCCTGGAGCATCAATTTGGTATTATTTGCAAACCTTACCAGCTTTAACTAAGTTCCATCAGGTTAGTTAACATTTTTTCCCCGTTCAAACTCTACCTTGAACGCTCTACGGGACCAACCGTTTCTCAGGATCACTATTCATCTGTGCGCGCGCCTTGTGTTTATTGCGCATGCGCAAAATGAAAACCCCAGTCAATTTAAACAAATTAGCTTTATCAGCCCTAACTGGTACTGTTCGATTCTAGGTATTTAAAGTTTCGAGTCGACTCTGATTCAAGTCTTGCTAAAAGATGTGGTCGATTCAAAGAGTCGATTCATTCATAGAATTTTCTCGATTGCAAAAACCAAGAAATACGGAAGCCCTAATAATTTTTTTTCTTTGTTTTAATTTTAAAACCTCGCCTTAATTTTCTCGTGATCTCGACATAACAGAAGTTGTAATTTTCTTGTGAGCTCGACTTAATTTTTCTGTGTACTCGACAGCCATCGTTACGGAAGCCCTAAAGTCATGAATAACGCATGGCCGCTTACGGCTTCCGTAGGGTAAGTACACGAGTGAATATCAACAGAAAGCTGAGGCTACAGTGGGCATAGGCTCACCAAAACTGTGCAGTTGAAGACTGGTAAAACGTACCCTGGTCTTATGGTTTTGCATGAATGAATAGCTGAATGAGTGAATAAAGTGCTCAGTAAGTGTATAAGGTTATGTACTTACGTACGGTCCATGGTATCAACTTAGCATTGCAACACTCTTGTGCGCATGCGCGTCCAAGCGTTCGCTAGTTGCATTTAAGTGTTTGTACTGTGGTGTAGCCAAGTCATCAATTAAACGCTTATATCCTAAAGATCTTTATATCCTAAGGATTATTAAATGACATTGTCCGTTAATGTAGTCAAATTAAGTTAAGTATATTTTTATGTATAGCAGATTGCATTGTCTGTACAATGTGCAAGGAATAGCTATGATTCCTTAATAGTATTTAAAACCCATAGCTTTTCTAGTCATTAGTTATGAAGCCACTAAACTAAAGTGCATAACAACAGGCTCAGAGACATACATTTTTACAACTGTTTATTTACTCAATAAAATGCAAAACAATTTAGGCAAACACTATCATGTCCATTTTTTTAAAATGTAGACAAAACAAGTATGAGTGATGCAGATGGGTGAGGATTCAGACTTTCAGACTGCAAAGCCAGCACAATGCTTCTAGCAAACGGCATTCAGTTCCTTTACATCTGGGCCTTAACTCCTAACATAAAACTCACTCACAAAAACACAGCTCATGCTATTCAATAGCAGAATAAAATAAATAAATAAAAATAAGATACAGAAATGCAGTAAAATTAGCAGCAAAACCTCAATTAAATGCCATTTGATCAGTAGTGTCATTGTTCTGATTGATTAGTACCAAATACCACTTTGCATTCCAACAGTAGTTTTATTTGAAACTGTTTGAGCAGTATTGAATCAATCAAACTGAACCAAAGGTCCTTTAAAAAAAAATATCACTCATTCACTATACATGTATTACATTTACATGCTCCCATTAGATATGCAGTAACTAACTAAATGTTAAAAGGGCAACGTGTTACATTCTTCGAGTTTGGTTTCTTTATAATTTCTTTTAAAACGTCCTTCTCTTTTTCCTTTTTTTTTGTCTTCCTACACTTCCTTTATTATATCTTTGTAATTGCTTTATCCAAAAAGACCCAAAATAGCAAATCCAAATGTGGCAGACTGATTTAATTCACAGTATTTTTAATTGTTCTTGTGCTAGCCTGTCAGTAACATAAATATTTTGTAGAATAACCTTAATGAACAGAGCAAGTACAGAGCGATGACAAAATTTGCAGGAGATCTAAGGCAAATAACTGCATTCCAGGCAGCATCCTTTTTCTTTTTTTTCTTTTTCTTCAAAAATACTTTCTCATCATAACATTTACTGTGTTAAGTCCGTTGTGCTACCCTCAGCGTCTGATGCCTTTTTCGTGTTCATTCTCCATGTCGTAATGTAAAACATGCTGAGATGACTAGGATATATCACTGCTGATGCTATTGTCTGGGGGTGAAGTGGGTAGTACTGGGCCTCTGAGGTGTAGTGCATGAACTGTAGTAGGAGTAGACAAACAGATACTTAGTACATACGGGGCATCCATAGATACAGAGGTAATGGAGGAGATATCAACAGCGTGCAGTAGGGGAGTAATTCCAAAGTGAAGGCAGAGGAGAGGGTAGAGGGGCAGGAGAATGGGGACATGGAAAGGGAGGAACGGAGGGAGGAAGGGATGGGAAGGTAAGGGAGCACTCAGTATTCATCCTGGTCCAAGTGGGCCTGCTCATCTATTTCCTCATCTTCTGGTGCTGCAAATCCTTCCTGCATACAGAGAAACATGGCATTTTTTTTTTTTTTTAGAGTTTATTCTTGTCTCTCTTGATTTCTAACCTTACATTCACACTAGCAAGTTGCTCATGTTGCCTGTATCTTGTCTCTTGTGGGGATGTTGGCGCTTGTGAACTGTCCCGCATTTTGTTAGTTCCAATGAGAAACAATAGTAACAAAGCAAGCTAATTGTACCAGCTACATACATACTCACCAGAGGCATTAACATCTCTGCTACTTCCTTCCAAGCTTTCATTTTCTTTATCTCTATAGACATAATGAGAGTCATATATGACAGGATAAGATGAAACCATGGTTGTTTTTTGGGCAGCTGTCTGTAAATGGGAACTAATTACAGGTAATGATTACAAGTTGTGAGCAGGGAACTGAAGAAGTGTCAGACTATATGCACCACAGGACTGGTCCTGAGGAAACTTGCGAGCCAGTTGTTTGAATTTGCTGCTTCACTGTGTCATAATTTGCATGAAATCTCATTAAAATGTCACGCTGTCGCTTTGTCACTTGCTGCTGTTACTAAAATCATGGCTCCGTGTTACACACATACATAAAATACGAATGGGTCATCTGTTTGCTTTGTCTTGCTAGTGTGAACGCAGGGTAAGGCATACTCATTCGACTATTTACAAATCATTATCCACTCATCCATCCATTCTAATATGCACTGGGGTTGGGAATAGCCAGGCATACCTCTGTGGCATAAAGGATGTCGATTATCCTAGAGAGGATGGAGTTGTTCTCGTTCTCGTGTTCCTGGCAGATCAGCTCAATGTCTCGCAGTTTGCTGAAGTAGAAATCTCTTTCTTTCTCCAGACCGTCTACAGTTAACTTCAGTTCCATTAACTTTGCAAAGGAAAGAGACAAAAAAAATGGGAAGGACGACTTCTGTTACTACTGAGAGAGGGCAGGCAGAGGTAGTTCTATTCTGAGGAATATAGGTCATTAAAAACAGGCCAAACAGTTCTGAACCTATAATTAAAATATTGGACATACAGTAATCAATATCATCATCATCATCATCATTTTTTTTTGGCTGCTCCCCTGAGAGCGCAGGATTCTAGCCACTAGACCAGGAGGGGCAATCATTTGCTACACTATGACTATAGAAAAGAGTTCACTCATCTGTTCAAGTAGTAGGCTGAGATAAATAGGCAAAGTATCAGTTAATAAAGATATATTTGCAATTGTGTAGAATTATTTAAAAAAAACAAAACAATTATACATCACCCAATACATGTGAAACACTGGAAGGCAGATTAAGACTTCCTTACCGTCCCAGTGACTCTACCTGTTGATTAAGCTCCATGATCTCAGCATCGCCACCTCCATTCCGAGTAAGACTGGGGTTCTTCCTGACCGTCATGTTCATCACCCTCTGTGGCGTGGGCATGTTTTTGGGTACTGTCGGCGATGTTCTCTGTGGCCCTGAAATTAAAACAACTTCAGTGATGATCCATATGCTTATTATCAGCAAGCTATACAAAGAAAAACATGTTTCATGCAGTAAGCTGATGTACTTTAAGTATGCAGAAGTAGCAACATTTAATGATGTGCTAGGCTAAATCTGGTATTTAAAGCCTGCGTAAGATCAGCCTTCTAGTCTAAAGCCGTTGTACTGACATTTTGTTAAATCTGTAACATTGGTTAAACTCAAATGGGAACAGAAACTCTGTAAAATATGATCTTTTTGGGCACGTTTAACCAAAGTCACATCATTATGAAAATATGTTAGTAGAGACTGAATTGTGGACACATTTCCAATCCGGCCCAATGACATCACAGCAATTGTTAACCATATTTAATTTGCAGGTTACTTTTCATATTTGTTTTTCTATTATTGACTCCAAAATTGCATAAAATAATTTTTTTTAACTATCTGGCTCAATTTTAATATTTTCATAGTACTTACTGACATCAAAACAATGAACAATTTCCAGATTGTATTTCTTGGATTGTTGGGTAAATAAGACACAGGGATCCTGGTAGTGCATGAGAATAATCTGAGCTCAGACTATACATCATTTAAACCAGTAGCCATCAATGTGCAACTTTGGTTAGTTAGTCACATGTTTGCATTGAGAGTTTTCCCAGTGGCACTGAGCTGAATATTTCACCACAAGTTGCAATTTCACACTGTTTACTTTTATGGAAGCTAGAGCATGGCGCAATCATTCCCAAGACCGTGCACAAACTGGCCACTTGCAGGGTAGAAGCTTAGCGATGGATGCAGCAGAGGTGCAGTAGAATCATGGGGTTACCTGGACCAGTTCTCTTGGGTTTGTAGAAAAAGGGTTCACCTGGATTCGGGGGAGGAGCGATGTCTTGGCCCTGTCTAGCTTGAAGAGGATCATACTCTTTTCCGTCGTAGTTGGCGTCGAAGAATTTCTTGAACCACTGGACGAATTCAAAGTTGTCTTGGAACTTTCCCTTTACAAGCTTTTCCACTGGGATTATCTGATCGTGTAATAAACAGGAAAAATAATTACAAATAGACAAGTCATTCGGGTCGTTTTGAACCTCTCATAATATTGAGTCTGTGCAACTGATTTTGTCGTATAAACTTGAAGGCATGTTGACAGTCACTGCCTGAAAACTGATACCAACATTTTAAATTCTCAGTTTTTCAATAAACTAAGCAGAGCACAATGTACAGACACTTGATATATAAAACTGTTAGACACATAATCAAATGTAATCTCACTAACAGACTTTAATTCCCATATAGTGTTACAGTGCTGTGAAAAAGTATTTATTTTTTCAGATTTTTTCTGTTTTTGTGTATATCTCATCTTAAATTGTTTCAGAAATTAAAACAAACTCTAAGATAAAACAAAGGCAACCCCACTATGCCAAAAGAAATTCCAGAAATGATAAGGAAGAAGGTGAATAAAATGCATCAGTCTGGGAAGGGTTACAAAGCTATTTCAAAGGCTCTGGGATGCCAAAGGACCACTGTGAGAGTCATGATCTCCAAATGAAAAAACTCAGCACAGAAGTGAACCTCCCCAGAAGTGGGCGACCTTCCAAAATTCCTCCAAGAGCACAGTGACGACTCATCCAGCAAGTCACAAAAGAGCCAAGAACAACATCAAAGGATCTACAGGCCTCTCTTGTATCAATAAAGGTCACTGTTCATGACTCCACTATCAAAAAGACACTGCGCAAAAATGGCATCCATGGAAGAGCGGCGAGGCAAAAACCACTGTTAACCCAGAAGAGCATTAAGACTTGTCTGAATTTTGTCAAAAAACACCTTGATGATCCTCAAACATTTTTCGGAGAATGTTCTGTGGACTGATGAGTCGAAAGTGGACCTGTTTGGAAGACAGGGGTCCCGTTACATCTGGCGTAAATCAAACACCGAATTCCACAAAAAGAACATCATACCTACGGTCAAGCATGGTGGTGGCAGTGTGATGGTGTGAGGATGCTTTGCTGCTTCAGGGCCTGGGCAACTTGCAATAATTGAGGGAAACATGAATTCTGCTCTCTACCAGGATATCTTAAAGGAGAATATCCGGTCTTCGGTCTATAAACTGAAACTCAAGCACAACTGGCTTATGCAGTAAAACAATGACTACGTTTACATGGACCAGCAGTAATCTAATTATTGACCTTATTCTGAATAAGACAATGTTGTGATTAAGGTGTTTACATGAGTTGCTTTTAAAATATTCCTTTCATGTTCCCGTTTTACATGTTATAGAACATAGAGCGATTAACAGCACACGTCATTACGTCACCACGCCACGCTGTCCGACGTTCCCTCCAGAATTTCACGTATCAACATACAGTTCGTCTTCGTTATGGTACTGTATACAGTTTTGGGTGTTTTTATTTTTAATTTTTACGAAAGCTTCAAGTGCAGTTAATTATTTGTCATGGTGTACATGCTAATAGACGATTGCTTGAAGCTATGGGCTGCGTCCCAAACCACGTACTTGCCTACTATATAATAGCTGAGATACATGTATTTCACCTACTATACAGTAGGTAAGTGCGCGGACACAGCCGTGCTCTCTTGTTTGCCGTAAAACGGTTGCACACTGCCGTGTGTGTACGTGTCCTGTCGCAAAATGCAGTGAAAACTCCCACATGACGTTAATAGTGTGATTAAGGTGTGTACATGTCTGTAATACATGTCAATAATGCGACTAAAATAGGAATATTTTATGTCTTAATTCGATTTGTGTTTACTTCGAGTATGACTTTAATCGGATTAAGTTAATAAAAAATTACTGTTTACATGGTAGTTTCTTAATCAGAGTATCGTCTTAATCGGGTTAATAGTGGATTATTGTTGTCCATGTAAACGTACTGATTGATCCAAAGCACAGGAGTAAAGCCACCACTGAATGGTTCAAAAAAAGGTAAATGAAAGTTTTGGAGTGGCCTAGTCCTGACTTGAACCCAGTTGAGATGCTGTGGCAGGACCTTAAACAGGCAGTTCATGCTCGAAAACCCTCCAATGTAGCTGAACTAAAGCAGTTCTGCAAAGAAGAGTGGACCAAATTTCCACCACAGTGCTGTGAAAGACTGATCTCCAGTTAGCGGAAGCTTTCAGTTGCAGTTATTGCTGCTAAAGGTGGCACAACCAGATTTTAAATTTAAGGTTTAGGGGGGCAGTTAATTTTTCACATGGGTGATTGGTGTTGGATAACTCCTTTTTTTTTTTTTTTTTTTTTTTTTTTTTTTTTTTCTTCAAAAAAAAAAAAAAAAAAAAAAAAAATTGTTTTGGATAACTTCTTTTTTTTTTTTTTTTTTTTTTTTTTTTTTTTGCTTCAATAAAAAAATAATAAAAATAAAAACTGTATTGTGTGTTTACTCAGGTTGCCTTTGTTTTATGTTGTATTTCGTTTGAAGATGTAAAACTATTTAATGTGAGATATACACAAAAACAGAAGAAATCAGAAGACATACTTTTTCACAGCACTGTATGTTGCATATTTATATTGCATAAGTAGTTAAAGCAACAACAAAAAAAGGACTTTTAATACATTATAAGACATTGCTGAATAAAAAGCCTTGCTAACTGACATGGCACAAAAATAAATATTTAAAACAATGAAAACAGACTAACTTTGTCCACACTCATCCTCTTGAAAGCTGCCTGAAGAACTTTGAAATTGTGTATATACTCGTGTTCCAGCTTGGCTTGGAATTTCACCTTCTTTAGAAAAATACACCCTGGGAATAACATGTCCATGAACTGACAATATGCTGCACCTATAGATAAACAAAAATGCAAAAAATGTTGACCTTGTTCGTTAGGATTATAAGTCATTATGCTTAAGAAAGGAGTGCCATTTTGATCTGGTGAACAAACATGAGTCAAAATCACTCCGATCCAAATGAGTTTGTGAAACCTGGGAAATTTTGGGGGGAAAGAAATGACCAGGACAGTGAATATAGCTAAGGTGAAATTGTCTGTCTGTTTAGTGATGAACATGGTGAGACTCACCTGAACATAGCTGTTCTATTTTGGTGTAGCTGAGCTGGAGAGAGTCATTCACCCATGCCAGCATGTCATGTCGGCTCAGGTTCTCGTTGGTTACAGACGTGGAGTATACATTCACCGCCATTCCTTACATGGAGGAAATTATTTAAAAACAGTTATTATTATGTCTGGCTGACGGGACAGTGAAAAGTGGCCATTCCAACATGAACATAAACATGAACATTTACGGCAGGCAGGAGTAACTGCATTTTTCATGGAAGATTAAAAAAAACAAAACAAGAATGCTATCATTTAGGTAATTAATACTGATCAATCATGTGCAATATCACAGGGAGAAAGAAAACAGATCAGGTTTTATTTCAGGCTCTCTGAGCAAAACATGGTGTTTGTTATAAAGAAGGCAGAAACACAGTACAATACCTTCATTATTAAATTGAATAAAGTTGAATTTTATGTAAGAGGTTTAAAAAAAAAAAAACACTAAACAGAATAGTGCTCTGGTCCTCCACATGTCCGTTTCTCTATCAGCACAGAGTAAGGAAAGCAAGCACGTCACAATCCTTACTTGGAAGTTAATCCTTCCAGATTAAATTGGGATTCTTTAGCATTAAAAAAAAAAAAGTTACCAAGTAACCTAGACACATCTGCTTCATCCAACATGTTCAATAATCTGTGATCTGTACCAGGGGTTCTCAAAGTGGAGTCCAGGGAAGTCCTGGGGTCAGTAAAGCATAGCCAGGGGATCTTTTTTTTTTTTTTTTTTTTTTAAATTTTGTTTACAGCGGTGGAAATCCAATCCCGTTCTCAAGCCCAACACATCAAATACTGAAGCATGGTCCGAAGCCTTTAGCATCACATGCAGATGGGTGTCTCTGGCTTCACTATAAAGATGTGCTTGGTAATTCTGTGGTTATTAATGAAAGCCAGTTTGCTTCAGCTGTCTGATGCAAAAAGTAAACACGTTTACTGGCTTTGCAGATGAACCTTGTGCTTCCAAAATTAAAGAATGAACAAGGCACAGTCTGTAAAAAAGAATAAAACTTCTATGGTTTTCTATTTTTGTTGTGGTTAAGTGTTGGTGGTAATCACAACTGATCATTATCAAGGTTATTATACAGGGTGTCCCGGACATCTCCATACATAGAGGAAATTAACCCTTTTTTTTAGCAAAATTTTTCATATTTAGTTTATGTATATATTTTTTCAGATAGCCTTTAAGAATGCCTCTGACATAAGAAGAACGTATTGAAATTGTTCTCATGGCTGGATCGGGAAGCTGTCGCAAGGTTGCGATGAACTTTGAACTTTAACAGGAAACATGGCAAGCGCATCACACACAACACTGTTGCCAAACGTATTAACAAATTCAAGAAGACTGGAACATTTGCAGACCAACCAAGACGTGGATGTCCAAGAACAGCCACTGACAAAGGCATAACCGATGTGGTGCTGGCAAACATAGTCCCCTATATGTGGAGACTTTTGGGACACCCTGTACTCTCAGAAAGGATTAAGATTTAATGTTAAGATCCTACACACTTTTTGTGCTTCATGATGCAATACAGACAGTGGGTTAATGTTACTGACATTTAGCAAGTGTTTTGGACAAGGCAAGCTGTAGTAATTAGCATTAGGAGAATGGGTTAGAGCCGTGTTTCTACATGTATTCGGTGAATGTTAATGCTGGTTAACAGGTGCAGACAGTCAGTGGCTAATAGAACTTAGCTAGCTCAGTAATGTCGAGGCCAAAAGATCTTCACAAGGTTAGCGTGACAAAAAGAGAGGTTGGGGGTTACAGAAGGTAATTAGGTGCTAAAGGCTGGAAAATAAATATTCGCAAGTTACCTAGATTTTCCTGGTGAGTCTACAGCACCATTTTGTTCATTAGGAGAGTGGAGGTCACATTTCCAAAATTACA
>JANDJT010000228.1:13351332-13358219 GCA_024331685.1 Stegophilus panzeri
AAATGTTACAGTATTGTCACATATCAACAAGGCACTTGTGGTAGAACTACTATGACATAACGACTTCTACCCCATATGTAGCCTACTATGTAAGGAGACAATTGGGGCTCTTTTGTGTCCCAAAATTTTTCAAGCCTCTACCAACAATCCAATTATACTGTAACCATGTGCAGTACCTGTGTATGTTATTACTGTTATTACTATTGTATAGTTTGCGTGCAGCTTGTCACAAGTGTGCCAGTAGGCATCACTTTCCCCCCGCTGTGCCATTTAAATGTATTATGCTTCTTTTAATAGAGCGTTCCACATCCCCAGCATTTCTATACAATTTCTTGTAATGCATTGAGTGTTTATTGTCCATTTAGTTTGTTTGGTGCTGTTTGTTGCTCACTCCTAACAAGAAGGCTTATTGACATAAATTAAAAATAATTCTGAGCATTTCAGTTCCATTCAAGTCATTTGCTTAATATAGTTCAATTATACCAGCATTGTTTAGCCCACTATTTAGCACTCTAACATAGGGTAATCTGCTTGTCACTGGTGCACTGCATTATGGGAAATCTGTAATGTCATTTGGTCTCATTGTGATGCATTGTGGGATTGTGCATGTGTATGTCATTACAATAATATTACATACTGTAATAATGCGTCCATGTGTAGGTTCATCCTGCTTCAATGTTGTAACTCAGTCTTACGCTCAAAAGTACCGTACAAGGTTGGACAGAGTTTATTTGAACTTTTGAGAGGAACATAACACATACACTTCTAGTGCATACATACATGGTATATATTAAGAAAAGACGGTTGAGAAACATCGAGAGAAATGTTGAGTTCCAAAAGGAAACAAAAACATCCACACATGAATATTCAGCACCAATAGAGAAATCCTAGTGTATCTGTTGGACGGTTTCACTATGACATCTTTACTGTGGTTAATCTGTTACAAATGTTTTCTACAGTGGGGTCTCCCAACGCGGCCGTACTACTGAGGGGAGCAGTAACAGAATTGGTAAAAGACACTCTAGCAATAAATCTCCTTTTAATCTAGCACATCAGTACGCTTGTGAGCCATTTTCAGGGGTTATTCAGTCAATTTAAGTGTTTGAGTTTCGAAGCATTCACAGATGTTACAGATGTAAGACACAATACCAAATCATAATAAACCATGACTTGTTAAGAAGTAGTTTTTTCGGAGGTTAATCTCTTAAAGCCTACATCCATTCTCAAAATAATAAAAAATGTGTTCAGTTTAACACAAACATTTGTTTCGCAGTATCACTGGTGTTATGTGACTGCGAAGTCAAAAAGGCAATCCCGGGCAATTACATAAATATGATGTGTCAGATTTCACTGAGGAAATCAATCCTGATATGTGACACTGTAAACATGGCATTTGTGATTGGTTCACATTTATTGGAAGAACATTTACTATGTTACTTGACCAAAAACAAAGAATCTAAGAATGAATAGCTATTGATAACACTCGGCAACACAACACTAGTCTACCGCACAGGGATACGCCACCGTTACCACTCACCATGTCATGTAGGGGAAATCAAATTCTGAACTAATTGGAAAATCAACCAATACGAACATACACAGTCTCTGGCTAAAATCATAGCTGTGGCATTAAATAGATTTGATCAAACGTTTTAACTTGCTTTTTGAATCGTCCACGAGTCAACATTCACGTGAAAGAAAAAAATAATTAAATATACACACTGAAAATACAAAGGCGATACTGAGGCTACAGTATACTGTAGAAGTATCTTTTTTTTTTTTTCTTTTAATGTGTTATTTGATTACCACAACAGATGTACAGTTTAACAAATGGAGAGACAGGGTAGTACTGTACATAAGTGCAATTCCAAAGATAAAAACACTGAGGTAAACACATAGTCATGTGCCCAAATAATTAAAAAATGTGGCAAAATATATAATAATACATTGTCCCACATCCATTAGCTGCGATAATGTAATGTTTGTTCAAATTATCTGCCAAATTTATACATGATTTAAAGGAATATTCCAGCGTTTTTACAACATAATCAATCATCGGTAGGTTAACAGTGTACGAGCGAGTGATGATACAGTCAGCGTTTCACTGTATTGAGGAAACAACAGAGAAACGTTTCACAAAACAAACGTCTAAAGGCAGTTGGTGGAGCATCAGTAAAGGTTTATGCTAAACGTTTCTTTTTGCTCTTTTCTCAGTACAGGGAAATGTGACAACATTCTTGTCCATGGAAATATCATAACAGCAAACTTGTGTGGTGGATAGAGATCAGGTTGAAAAAAACTCCTAAGTATCCCTTTAACTGTTGCATATCACAGTGCACTGTTCTGAATATAGTGATGTAAAGTGAAGTAGACAGAATCACAGGAGAACTTGCTTGCACTTTTACCAAATGAACTATATGACACCAAGACCAGATAAATCAATGCTAGTGTAATTCATCAATACACACATCTCTCACACAGGATCTACAAACCACACAGATACCTTGTTTTGCATTTCTCCTTCAAAAATACAACTCCCCCCCACCACCACCACCTTTTTTTATTTTCTCCCCTTGAAATCATTAACATGGACATTTAATTATGCTAGTAACAAAGTGACAAAGGTTAAATAAATTTTGGTCAATGTGAAATTATCAGATAATATTATTAGGTGTTTAGTTTCCCCGTTTAGTTATTCAGCGGCTCCGAAAATAGCAGCAGCTGATGTTACCATATGCCACTGGATCTACCACCAGGAGGAGCCAGAATCCTTTGGGAAGATCTCTTTGGAAGGTCATCATCAATCTGGACACCTGGCAAAACACAAAGCTCCTGTAAGATGCATGAACGGGATGTGTTTCTGTGACGTACGGTTCACTAGCACGGCGTTGCTGAATCTGAATGCTCGGAAGGTGCCGGCTACAAGGAAAATCAATGGGCTTGTGGTAATATATTATTGTTTCTGTAGTAATAACTCATTCACAGGGACTTGCATGGTGGGCGTGCTACATAAGGCTAAGGCTAAATTCTTTATTCTAATATACTGAGATACTGGATTTTTGATTTCCATGAGCTGTAAGCCGTAATCATCGAGATTAAAAAAAAAAAAAAGTTTTTAAATATTTCACTTTGTGTAATGAATATAGAATATATGAAAGTTCTATTTTTTGAATTAAATTATGGAAAAAAATTAACTTTTCCACAGTATTCCCATTTTTTGAGACGCACCTGTAGTGTCTATGTCACTATACTGGGACATTAAGACCACATAGTGAGCGCCCCCTGCTGGCCTCACTAATACCACTTCCAACAGCAACCTTAGTTTTCCCATCCAGGTACTGACCAAGCTCAAGCCTGCTTAACTTCAATGGGAAACCAGAGGAGAACTGCAGGGTGATATGGCTCTGGCCAGCCTATATACAAAGAATAATGTACAATCGTCAATATGGTCAAGCTGATGTTTATTTAATAATTATGGAATGTGTATTTGTTTTTTGGGTAACAACAAAAAGCTAAATTTTTTTCTCTTCATTTTGTCTACATTTTAACTTCAAGAGAGAGAAAATAAGAGGCTGGTGAGGGAAAGACAGTTTATAACTGCTGTAAAGTCATAACAGTAACTACGAAGCTGTCTCATGGACATTCGAGAACGTTAAATGTAACTATAAACAGTTAAAGAAGAATTTAATAGGGTTATAAGAGGAATAATACACTGCTGTTATTTAAGCAATATCGCACAAGCAAGAGTGCTGTTATACTGAATATCGACACGGCTGTGATTTGGCCAAAAGCAGGAGCCCACAGGGTGAGCGCAGCGGAAAATCACAGCCGTGTCGATGTAAGCGTTTTCAGAAAATGTTGTTTTCAGATCTGTCCGTATTAATGTGGACATAGCCGTAATATGTTACTTCTAACATTTAACTTTTGTTGAAAAAGTTTGGAAATCTAAAATGGTTTTTTTTTCCACTAAACCGCTAAAGCACGTCATAAAATAAACATCTAAGACAAAATTTGTATAAATAAATGAGGGTGAAAAAGACAAGTGCACAGTACTGTATATGTAGAAATGTGTAGAAACGTGCTGTGAAAGCAGGCCGTAATACCGGATAAGCTGAAACTGGACTCATGCAGGTCTCTCATTCCTCCGTGACGAGTGCAGGGTCGTGGGGTCATGTCCCCAGATGAAGGGGCCGCCTCCTTCTTCCCTGTGTTCTGCACTGCAGCCACCTCACCTGTGTAGGGAGCACGGTCCACTCCTTTCAGAGCCTGGCACTAAAGGGGGTAAAGGGAGCACACAAGTATACCACGTTTATGCTCTGTTTACTTCCAGTAGCACACACACGCGTGGCTCGATAATTAGTCAAACACAATTAAATCCTTTTATGACTGAATTAAACTTAGTTGGCCTTTTTTTTAAAACCTTTTTATTTGATATATTACTTAGCTTATATGATTTCATCATATAACATTAATTTTGCAGCTCTTAAAAATGATTGGATGTGAATTAAGACACTTAATATTTATGGTGGTCCATCCTTTCAGTTTCTGTACTGCTTATCCTACACAGGGTCGTGGGGAGCCTGGAGTCTATCCCAGGGAACGGGGCACAAGGCGGGGTACAGCCCTGGATGGGGTGCCAACCCATTGGCACAATCTTACGCATACTCACACACTACAGATAATTCTGGAAACTCAAGTCAGCCTACATCGCATGTTTTTTGACTGGGGGAGGAAGTACACAGAGGAAACCCTTGGAGCACGGGGAAAACATGCAAACTCAAGGCGGAGGCAGGATTCGAACCCTCAACCCTGGAGGTGCGAGGCAAACGTGCTAACTACTAAAGGCATGTGAAGCCACCATATTTAAGGAGGTATGGTATGGATTGTAAAGAAAAAAAAACAATAAATAAAAACTTTAACATCTATCATTTATATTACTCACTTCTACTTCACACAATAAAGCAAAGAGTCTTTCTGATTTTAATGACAAGCAGATGATTCATGAAACAGAGTTATGAACCCAAGTGAACTGAATGACGGCATACCTTGTCCCTCTGCACCATCTTCTTGTAGAGAAAGTCTGGGAAGGTTCGGAGCGGGTAGAACTTTCCGGAACCCTCAGCACAGGTGAAGATGCCGTTTTCGTAGACAACACGGCCACGGCTAATGGTGACCAATGGCACGCCGTGACAGCGCAGACCTTCATACAGATTCACATCTCCTCCCTGCCACTGCGTGGTCACAGAGATGGTTCTGCCCAAAGACAACAGACAGCCCAAGTCATCACAGATCTGCATTTTATGGAACATAAAGTTGACAACAGATGCTCAGGAGGTGCTACCATTTTCAAATCTAAATTCATCAAGCTAGCAATATCTCAATGTCTAGCAACTCTACCTTGGCCCGAACAGCTTGAGCTTGACCAGTCTGATCCAAACACTGATCTACAATCACTGAGCTGGCCCTTATTTCTTATACCTGGTTGCGTCAGGGTCCCAGACCACCACATCAGCATCGGCTCCTGGGATGATCCTGCCTTTCCTGGGGTACAGGTTGTAGATCTTTGCAGCGTTAGAGCTTGTGACGGCAACAAACCGATTTTCATCCATCTTTCCTCCAACCTGGTAAGGAAAATATGTTTCTCTTTGATGGCTTTCTCTTTATTAGTCTTCTGTTTGATGCTATCAGTGTTTATGGGATGTTCTTGGGATGCCATAAGTCAAACTGAGCCATTTCAATATCTTCATGACTTGCACTTGCACCATGAACCATTTTAACAACATATACACCACACTAATGCCTTATTATTGACCACAAAACCACTACTTAACTAGCAATGCTTTCAAGGGTTAATCGAAGGTTATATAAATACTACTGCTTACACAGCACTGCTGAAGTCTTGATTCTGATTGGTCAGAAGGTGTTTCTGACTATAAGGTGAATCACAGATATACTGATACACTCATTCTAATATTCAAACACGTTATCATGTCTATAGTAACTGCTAGCTTACTGTGGTTTTTGTAGCGGATGCTCATAATTTAAGCCTATGAATAACAAAAAAGAGCATGTCATTGTTGCTATGGTGAAGCTTTTTTGTTAGAAAGTTTATTCAACATTTTACAGAAAGAGACTCCAGGGTCTGTGCTAGGTATCAGAGGTAAAGCTGTTCCTTTAAGTTCTTCTATCAGCCTATCGCTTAGTGGTTTATCGTGGTTTACACGAGCTGCATGTTTTTTGTCTTATTAACTCCAAGACAGAGAAAAAAAAAGAAAGGTTGGTGATGGAGCAACTGTTTATAGTTATTGTAACATAAACGATAACAGGATCTTGTTTCACAGACTTTTCACAACATTAACTATAAATGGATGAAAAGGACGATCTGTTATTTTTAATAAATAACAATTGTAAATATGATGCGCAAAGCCTCGTCACGTTTTATCCCTTACTTAATGCAGTAATAAAAAGGGTGTGCATTACAAATTCTTATTCATTTAGGTTAATCGAGTCAAACCTACCACTCCTTTCTCCCAGATGACACTCATGCGGTCCTGCACACCGGGCACTCCATGAGGGATCTTAGTGAAGTCATCTTTGCCCATGGCCTTCTGCTTGGTGGTGAAGGGCCGGTGGTCTGATGTCACCACATTCAGAGTGTCACTACAGCAGCAGAAACAGATGTGTGTCATATTCTGAAGTTAGGTCCTACGTACAGGTTGAAGCGGAAGCTTTCCTGTGTGTATGTTTCTACAACTTGATTGGAGTACACCTGTGGTAAATTCAGTTGATTGCACATGATTTGGAAAGGCACACACACCTGTCTATATAAGGTCCCACAGTTAACAATGCATGTCAGAGCACAAACCAAGCCATGAAGTCCAAGGAAT
>JANDJT010000228.1:13359285-13372606 GCA_024331685.1 Stegophilus panzeri
GTATTGTTTGTAGAATTTTGAGGAAAATAATGAATTTAATCCATTTTGGAATAAGGCTGTAACATAAGAAAATGTGGAAAAAGTAAAGCGCTGTGAATACTTTCCAGATGCAATGTAGTCACATTCTGAGATTATGTACAGCGTGAGATGAAACCTACCTTCCCAGCAGGCTGAGCAGGAAGTTGGGTGTGTTGGGGTCCAGCCTCAAGGGAGGCACAGTGACATAGGCAGCAGCATGAACCCAGTCCTGGTGGTAGTACTGCAGCCCGTTTATAACAGCATGGGCAGTGGTGGTCTCCCCATGCACCACTTTACCTACATACACACCAACAATTCATTAGCTAGCTTAGCATAGTGAATGTTTACAATGTGATGTATAACAGTTAGTGTGCAAGGAAGCCTCAAGGGACAAACACTGCACAAGGTGTAATTGGATACAGACAAAGCTGTGCCCTTACCGTGCATCTTCCCCGAGGCCAGAACATCTCCTGCTGACATACTGGCTACATTAACCAGGTATATAGGACAGTGAGCCTGAAGAGAATGATAATATAAAAAAATAATAATAACCTATCATCATCTTTGAAAGTAATATTTCATAATATCAATTCTAGTTCACAATGATTTCCTCTATCATGACTGTAGGTCATGTGAATCAATATATTGTGTACAAGAATTTGGTCACTGGTAAAGACCCTGGCTCACACATCGGGACACTGATGTCTCAATTTCCGGCAACATGACTACATACTCACGTTGTAAAACGCCACCGGCGGCATTTGTCAACAACAGGCAAGACTGATATCTTTCTGTTATATAAATTTCTTAGCTTAATCACACTCATTTCTGTCATTTGGATTTTTTCAAATCATTAAACGCTTAAAAGTAGTTAGTCATAAATAAAACGTCAAATAAAGTAAAAACTTTGCCAGAGCCTATCATCCTGCAGTTTTCGCCTGGTTTCCCACTGAACCCAAGCAGGGTTGAGCCTATCCAGTACCTGGATGGGAGACCTCCTGGGGAAAACTAAGGTTGCTGCTGGAAGTGGTATTAGTAAGAACAGCAGGGGGCGCTCACCATGTGGTCTGTGTGTATCCTAATGCCCCAGTATAGTGATGGGGACACTATACTGTAAAAACAGCACCGTCTTTCAGCTGAAACATTAAACTGAGGTCCTGACTGTCTGTGGTCATTAAAAATCCCAGGACACTTCTTGCAAAGAGTAGGTGTATAACCCTGTCCTGCCGAAATTCCCCATTTGGCCCTGATCTATCATGGCCCACTAATCCCCTAATAATCCCCATTCCCTGAATTGGGTACATCACTCTCTTGTGGTGGGCATCCTGGCGCACTATGGCTGCCGTCGCATCATCCAGGTGGATGCTACACACTAGTGGTGGTTGAGGAGATCCACCCCCCCCATACTATGTACAGTGTTTTGAATATCTAGAAGAGTGCTATATAAATGTAACTGTAAATAAGATTTAGAGCTACAACAACTATAACAAGCCACTTCCATTTGCAGACGAAGTTTGCTGAGAGTTCATCTGGCTTTTTTCTTTTTCTGAGAGACTTAAAAAAACATGACGTCATTTCCAGTGAGGGAACACAGTGAGCATCAATGCTCCCTGGTTTTTGCGGTGCATTAAGGGATTTTTTTAGGGAGCCAACATTCCAGTGAACTGGAAAGAATTTGCGACAGCCCTTAAAATGGCCGACTCCCTGATCAGTGCCCTGACTACTGAACTAGAGACAGCTGATTGAGACGCACAGTGTTTTACTGTGATTCTAAACAAGTGCTAACACCAAGATGCTACTACGTGTAAGGTACTGGGACCCATATTTAAAATTCTACTTCCTTATGTTCTGGACTGCCAGGGCTGTTTCCTTCAGAACTAGCGGAGTGTTTCTGTGACTACGTCATGCTCATTATGTTTCTCTTTATTGTCTTGATGAGCAAGACATGAAGGATGCTAAATATCACACTAATCCTTTGTTTTTTGATAATAAGCTTAATCACCTAAACATGGATGTTTAGTCGATGACCTGCATCATCACACACCTTGGGTGATGGTATTTCTATTATTTGACTTATTACTATTCTCATCATGTGTCATGGCAGACGCATGGCCTGGTGTTGTGCAGCAGTGTGTGGCATTTCAGAAATCCATCATCTATCGTGGGGTACTTTCACCCAGACTGCGCTTTCCACAATATACCAATTTCATTCACGAGAGCTCATGCACTTTCAAGAGCAAACTTAAGCGGAAATCTGATAAAAGGGCACTAGTACTAGACCTCACTAGTGGTACTGGGTAATGAAGCTGCATGAAGCCTGAATATAAAAGAACAGATACATTGGTTTGCAAAGCTTGTGATGTAACCTTCTCTCCACCATGTTTATCTCTACACCAAGTCTATTCACCTGTAATATCACCAAGGATGCACCAGTATAGAGTACGGGGCTGTCTTTAAAAAAAAAAAAGTATTCTACACGTTTCCCACAACATACCAGTCTCGTTTATATTTAATGTGGACACAAGACATTTAAGTGCACACAGATCCCTGAGGAGCCACCTTTGAAAGACTTAAAAGTCGGAGTCTGCACTCCATTATCCACGCCACATTGTGTTTTGAAGATTACCTGAAAAACCTTTACGTGCACCTCGACAAAGATAGGCCATTTAAAACAGCAGTCAACTGCTTTACTACTGACATTTCCAAATCTACAATTTCTTTTATTTTAATCAAAAATAGTCCCAGTGACCGGTCCTTGTAGCATCACCCCTAGTGACTCCTAGTAACACACACAAAAAAACCCCCTGAAAAAACTAGATTTTAATGGAAATAAATGAAATTAAATTGAGTTTCAATTAAATCCATACCTTAAGAGGGTTCTAGAAAAGGTACAACATTATTTACCAACAAGATATTAATCTGCAGTAGTATTATTGAAACAGACAATAGTGCATCAGTTTCCTAATCAAATGACCTTTAATACAGTATATTATACTGTAGATAGTATTTAAGTAGTGATCTTATATTAGCCTTAATATGGCTGATAATACTAAGCTGTTTTGGGCCCAAAAAGCAAAAAGCTGCATTTTATTTGTAGATGTAGATGATCTGAAATGAACGACTGCAAACATGAAAAACAATTATTTTCATATTTCAAGCAGAATAAAATGCTAATCTAGCACTGTAAAAAAAAAAAAAAAAAAAAAAAAAAAAAAAAAAAATGCATTATTAAGTTTCAATTGATATAAATGTTTGCACATGCACTGTATTCACTGGGAAGTGCTGGAAAATTTAATATAGAAAAAAGGCTCCACTTTGGGCAGGTTTACAGTGAACTGGAGCTGATTTTAAAAATAGCCAAATTGCCTGGCAACACTGAACAAGTCGTTGGCACTGTTTGAAGCAGGATAGTAGAGGAAACAGTGTCCTAAGTGTTCTCATTACGACTTAAAGGATTTGTGAAGCGGTTAGGTTTAGGGATGGGGTTAGTGCTTGTAGCTCTTCTTACTGCTTCATTTGTATGAAATTGAACAAAATCCAACCACATCACACTTGGTTTTTCTTTAATGAAACTTATCAGCTTGTCGCGAGACCAGTCGAGTGCAAATGGGTCTAATTAACTTCAGGACAAGAGGAAAGTAAATTTGATCAAACTACAATAAAAAGTACACGATAAAGCATGTGACATTAACATTACTCACTCTGTTGGCGATGGTGATCGCTCGGTGCACTGCCTCTGCCTCCAGCTGTAACCAGAAGATTACCCACAGTCAGTAAGACATTTGAACATCACTGCTGTAACCTAATGAGCTACACATGCAGAACCCTACATCCACACCAACAAGCGACAAGTCGGTCGTGTCACGTCTAGTATGTCCACTGTGGGTGTGTAGTGACCGCTAGCTTTGTTACTTGTGGCCTAGTGATCCGATGGGAAACTGCATTAGCTGTATATAGCTTCTAAAAGTTCAACTAGTTAAACACTAATTAATTAATACAATAATAAGTGTAAAAATTGCCTGTTTGATTTACATGTTGCATGCTAGGTTTTGTACTTATTAGCAGATTAGAAAAACAAGCGAACAGTATTAGCTACTTGAGGTCATAAGGTTACATATGCCTTGCAAAATGTTAATAATAATAATAAAAAATATATATAATAATAATAATAATAATAATAATAATAATAATAATAGAGATAATAAAAATTGCATTTTGTTTTTTTATTTAGTTCTGCCCTGAATAAGATATGTCACATAACAGATGTTTACATCTAGTCCACAAGACACAATAACTGAATTTACACAAATGAGCCAGTTCAAAAGTTTACATACGCTTGATTCTTAACACTGTGTGTCGTTACCTGGATGATCAACGACAGTTTTTATGTTTTGTGAGAGTTGTTCATGAGTCCCTTGTTTGTCCTGAGCAGTTAAACTGCCCACTGTTCTTCAGAAAAATGCTCCAGGTCCTGCACATTCTTTACTTTTCCAGCATCTTCTGCATATTTGCCCCCTTTCCAACAGCGGCTATATGATGTTGAGATCCATCTTTTCACACTGAGGACAACTGAGGGACTCGTACACAACATTCACTGATGCTCAAGAAGGTAACACACTAAATTAAGGGGATGTAAACTTTTGAACTTTTGCACCAACAATCTCTGATACCTCCTTCCAAGCTATAATGTCTCTACGCACGTTGAGCGGTCGTATATGACACGAAAAAATAAAACCATAGTTGCGTTTTTTTTTCCATTTTTGAACATCAAAAGTAAAATGGGAACTAAATTCCCAAGGTAAGATAGAAGTAATGTTGGACCACCGCACCATAGGATTGGTCCAAGGAATCATTCAAGCCAATTGGTTGGATTTTTTTTTGCTTTATGGTGATACTGAATTTGCATAGAATTTAGAAAATCTCACTTGAAATATCACACTGTTGCTACGTCGCTAAAATCACGGCTCTGTGTCACGCATGTACATGGAAAATGAATGGTCGCCTGTCGCTCGCTCACGTGAATAAATAATCAGTATATCGATCAGAGTTCAAATACTTCGACATAAAACTGGGATTCAACCAATCCGAAGTCACACCTCTTCAGGCCTGCTGATCTCAATGCCTTCTGGTCCACTGATGCCCAGATCCAACGCTTCTTTGGCACCCTTGCAAGAAAGCCAACAAAGTCTGTGAGGTTACCAGGACAGGTGAAAATAACACAAGAATGTTGTAATGAGACCGATAATACACTTTCCCAACCTCGGCCACCAGCTCCCCGTTCTCAGCGTGTACACGGCCTACAGCTCCAATGTCCTTACAGTGCTGCAGTGCCTGGAACAGCTCGCTGTCCCTCAGCATGTACACGTCCTTGTAAGCCATGTACATCTGGAAGGAGTTCACTCCTTTTTCTCTCACCAGTGTCTCCATCTGAGCCCTCACCTGGTTATAATTAGTTATCAAATGCATTACTGATATAATGATATTGTTGGTTAAAACAGGTAGACACCGTCAAAATTTCCACAATAAGCTCTCTAGTAGAGAGTGCTTATATATGTTAAAACATGTCTATTATATGGTCAAATACTGCCAGTGGTTTTCATACAGTAAGGTCCAAAAACTTTTCAAATACACAGCTTAAAATGAAGACACTACTGCAGGATGGTGATGTCACAGTATGTAATGACTGCAGAGTTGATCTGTCTGTGTGTATGTCAATGAAAATGCGTACCTTGGGACTCCACCAAGTCACAGCAACGTGAAGAGCATAGTCACAGCAGGTCTTGGCGTCAGCATGAGATCGACACTTTTCATAGGCATCCAGCAAGGATTCGTTCTTCTCGGGCAACACATGACCCAACACCATTGTCGTGCCTCCAGCCAAAGCAGCCTGGAAATGAAAACGCACTGGCATTTATTAATCAAAGTCAAATCTGATCGTACACTATCTCCCCGTGTCTGTGTGGGTTTCCTCCGGGTTCTCCGGCTTCCTCCTACCAATGTAAGTACAGTAAATGAATCAATATCATCTTTATGATCAAACTCACATCTCTTTGGAATGTGTGTAGATTTGAATGTAATATTTTCACAAACTGCTTTTCAGTTTAACGCCCAAAATCAACGTCATTCATTTGGAGAACCTGGAAGAAGACCACACAAACATCAGGAGATCGTGCAAAAGACAGCAACCTGAGCTTGGGATCAAACCAGGGATGCTGGCACTCTGAGAAGGCAACGCTACCCATCACCCTAAACCCCCCCTCTCCCAGATGCTCCCACCGGAACACCCTAAAGCAGGTGAATGCAAGCACCTCAAACTTCTACTTCTTTTCTTGGATCTTGAATAAGTGTAGCCTGCTCTATGCTTTCCTTTTACTGGCTCACTTTCACAACACCCGAGTAAATTAGTGCACGTTTCATGTAAAGTCTATGTACATGAACGCAAGCTGAAGGGTTCTGTGTGCACCGTTTCCTTTCTGATTATTCTGATTTGCATTTCAACCTCCGCCCATCTTGTTGTTGTATGACAAGTTTCATGAACCAGACACAGGGTTACACATATCATTCACATATCATTAAGGGCATCTGAATCTATGCTTGATTCTACACAACTATAATAAATAAGGGACACGTTTTATACGATATACACAGTAGATCTGATTTTCACACTAAAAGGTCATTTTTAAAACATGATTATAATTATGCAAATGACAGCAACCATTAAATGAGGCAGCTACAACGACCAGAACTCACGGCACTGATGAATACATTGTAAAGCCCAATTCCTTTTACCCCTTTATAGAGTAAGACATTTGCTTTTTGGAAACCCACGTGAGGAGAACATGCCCCACATAGACAGCCGAGCTCAGAATCAAACCCAAGACCCTGGACCCTATCTATCATCCTATCACCCTACAATAAAGTTCAAGTATGGCAATACTTGAGTATTAGTAAAAGTAAAGAGAAGGTGAAGTGAAAAATGTGTTGCGACATATAGTCATTATAATACAACAAAAATACAATTTCAAACTACAAAATCACTCAGATAATGCTCCCAAAACACTGAGTACATTCAGAACAGCTTTGGGGACGGCCCCTAAATGCAAAAGCACGTTTAGTTGTGACTTTTAAGGCTAGTTCTGTGCCTTTTTTAAAGATTACTGGAAAATCTAATATGGCTATAGTACTGCACTGATTTCAATTTGTGGCTTGGCCCAGAGTGTGGATGTGGCACAGGACACAGGCCTGTACCACACTGAACTGTCTGATTGGCCAACACTTTTCACTTCTCTTTTGCATAAAGTTGAGAGCTAGATATTTTTCAGCTTGAAACTTTGTTCTCACTTTCATTGCCTGCTTTAAGTCGCTATCAGTCCCTCAATCTTCTGCACAAAAAAAAAAAAAAACAACAACAACAAAGAGGCAATATTTACATGTATGTATGCATGTTACATGGACCTCAAATGGCATTTTGGCCCTACAGTGCAATACATACACTCACCAGTCGCTTTACTATGAACACCTGTTCACCTGCTCATTCGTTTAATTAGCCAATCCAATCGTGTGGCAGCAACACGATGTATAAGGTCTTCGGTAAATGTTCACATCAAATACGAGAATATCAAACAGTAACTCGCCAAAACTGGACAGTTGAAGATGTTGAAAAACCATCACCTGGTCTTTTTCCAATCTTCAGCTGTACACTTTCAGTTAACTTATACCCGTTCTTGCCGCGGATTCCTGTTCGTGGCTGACAGGAGTGGAACTCGATGTGGTGCTCTGCTGTTGTAACCCATCCACCTCAAGACTCGACGTGCTGTGTGTTCTCTGACGTTCTTCGTGTCACCAGTTTTAAATAGTGGTTATCTGATTTACCGTAGACTTCCTGTCAGCTCAAGCCAGTCTGGCCATTCTCCTCTGACCTTTCTCATCAACAAGGCGTTTCCGTCCACAGAACTGCGGCTTACTGGATGTTTTTGTTTAAGGAAACCACTTTTATTTTACAACTAAAATATACACATATACAGTGTACCAATGCTGTTACTTGTAGTCTAATTAACACTTAAACACATTTGCTCAATCAGCTGCGTAGAGGTTAGGACGTTTGCCTCACACCTCCGGGGTTGTGGGCTACGAGTCCCGGCTCTGCCCTGTGTGCGTGGAGCTTGCATGTTCTCCTCGTGCTTTAAGGGGTTTCCTCCGGGTACTCCAGTTTCCTCCCCCATTCCAAGGACATGTGTTGTAGGCTGATTGGTATTTCCAAATTGTCCATAGTGTGTGAATGTGTGTGCAATTTGTTGGCACCCCCCGCCCTGGGATAGGCTCCAGGTTCCCCCGTGACCCTGTATAGGATAAGCGGTATGGAAAATGGATAGATAGGTGGTATTGGTGCTGTTAAGTAAAGCAAAAAGTCAAGCAAAGAGCCTCACACATGGGTCAGGCTAGTTATTTAAACGTGGAGTCATCAGTTACTTCTTGTATATGATGTCAGTATTTGAAAAAGAAATTGCTAAAAATACTAAAAATCACGAATGAACATCACAAGTGTCTTCTTACTCATCTTACATCTTACCGTGATTAATAAACCATACAGTAGTGACTGCACTATTTTCTGAATCCATGCTCGGTTCATTAGCGTGAACAGTAATGGTATGAAAAATAAGAAAAACGAGCTTTGCCATAATTCTTTGTTGTGTGAGGGTCTTCTTCCAGCTGTCAGTTGGCACAGGGGAATGGACTAGTGTCCTCTGAAAGGGGCGTGGAATTGAGCACCATTGTCTCTCTGTACAATGGTGCAAGTGAAAGGCTTTTGCAGCAGTCTTTGCAGCAGCTCCCGCTGTATCTATAGTAACAGAATCTGATCTGCATTTGTGTCTGTGCTTGGCCAAGATCATGGCAGTAATGTGGACTGGGTGGGGAGATTACCACTTGCGTCGCCAGTGTCTAACAAGCACAATTCAGATAACAACTGATTCATTTGTCATCTTAAACATGACAGTGCTCTCAGACGTAATTGTGTGTGTGTGAGTGTGTGTGTGTGTGTGTGTGTGTGCGCATTTGGATGTGTGTGACTCATCCATACTCTCGCCTTTCAGTGCTTGATAACCAACCCATGGGATTAGGTTGAACGGGGCAGCCTGCTATGATGTCACACCGAGGAGACGCATGTATACCACCACAAATGTGACTTCAAATAGAACCAAGATGCATAATATTATAAAAATGGGCGGAAAAAAAACTGAATGCATTGAATACATTACAGAGTAAAACCCAGACTCTGGTCCTTTTTAAAAATTATTTTTCAATCAATAAAATACATTTCATGCCTTTTGTTTTTTCAAGCGTCAGCTTCTTGCTGTAATCCTCCCAGTAATTTGAGAGCTACAGCCACACCACGCCACTCAGGAATAAAAGCTCACTGGGCTTTTAGAGGAGAAAGACCCAGCAGATGGTGTGCTCCCTGGTGTGAAGGCCAAAAAAATCCATCCACGTATTACTTTGGCCCCAGACATCTACGGATTCATCCGCCAAGACGTCGGATACAGTTTCACAACACAGGCAGTGGTAAGGAATCTGGTTCAATGAACACAAAGTGAAATAACTGCTTTCCTACTAGGTTAAGGGAAGAGTTTAATAGCAGGCCTGGAACAAAGCAATAACAGTGCATGCCTAGGAATTGAAGATACTTGTACAGGGTGTACAAGCAAGTTATAACTACTTTAATATAAATACAACTGTTATAAACATGAAACTTAACAATAACGTATGTAATAATATAATTATAATAATAATCATCATCATCATCATTATCATCCATACTAATCCATATCCAGACTTTCATTCCTTACTGTCATAACTACATACATTTCTGTCACTGCACTAATAGTAGTTATTAAATAATGTGATGTTTAATAGAGTTTATATTCATATGACATTCCTTATCTTTAATTATTCCAGTCAGAAGGTGCTGATTCATTTTCTAGAAGAACAGCTCTGACAGTATTCCTGACTGTATGTTAAATGACAGGTTTATAATAACGTGCTCTTTCTTGTACGGTGGACGAGCTTAATAATGCACGGATCAAGATAAGATTAAAGATATAATGATTGTTAATATGGTGAAGTATTCTGTAGGTTTATTCAACATTTATGGAAGGAGTCTCCAGTGTCAGTACTTCGTAACAGTCTGTTTTGCGACACAGGAGTCTTCAGGACAGAGGATGGTTCATGTTCCGGTTTCTCAGTAACATGACAAGGCTGGGTTACGGTTTGTTTTTTGTTTGGGATTTTTTTTCTTTGTTTTTTATTATTATCCACTTAAAGAAAAAAAGAGAGAGACTAGTGAGGTAATGCCTGTTTACAGCTGCTATAACCTATGTGATGATAAGCTTTACTAGCTTGTCTTGCAGGCATTCCATAACATTAAGTGTAACTATAAATGGTTAAAAAGCATGAAGTGTTGTTCATTAATAAAGAGAAAACTGTAAACTGTAATCGTTGGTAAATCATCGTGGAATGTGATGTTAGTGCAAAATAATTCATGCTTTGTGTTGGCCTGCATCACACCACCCTGGCGTTGACCATTTTCCTATACCGGCATACCCCGCAGTGTTTTATTCCCCAATTGAATATTCTGACATAAACGCAACACACTGTACCTTGGTGCCACTGTAGAAGTCGTCGGCAGTGGTGGCATTCATGAAGCTCTCCTGCAGGTGAACGCTGGTGTCGATGCCCCCCGGAAGCACCAGCTTTCCTGTGGCATCTATCACCTTGGCACCACCTGGGATCATCAGCTCTTTGCCCACCTGCTGAATGATGCCATTCTCAATGTACACGTCCGCCTCCTGGGTAAAGTCATCATTCACCACTTTGCCTCCCTTTATGAGGATGCGCAACGTCGCTGGACCAGCAGACATGATTCCACCTGTGAGAGAGTGGGAGAGACCAAGTATGTTTATAATTGGATTTAATAAAAAAAAATAATAATAATAAAAAAAAAAGTGGGGACATAGTGGCTTAGTGGTTAACATGTATGCCTTGCACCTCCAGGGTTGGGGGTTCGAATCCCGCCTCCGCCCTGCATGCATGGAGTTGCATGTTCTCCCCATGCTTTGGGGGTTTCTTCCGGGTATTCCAGTTTCCTCCCCCAGTCCAAAGACATACACTGTAGTTGATTCGCATTTCCAAATTGTCCATCAGTCCCTCTAGGATTCGTGATCGCAGAAATTAACGCAAAATCGAGGAAACACCACAATATTTGTCGGAGCTCGCGATTTTTCAAAATTGCCGCAGATTTTCCACAGATTTGGGCCAAGACACGTCACATGACATCATCACAAAGCGCATTTAGCAAAAGCCCTTTCCGTGCGTCGAACATGAGTACAGCTTAAAGATATCATTTACCAACAAACATCACTGCGAAAGATCGTGCAAAACAAGTCTGTGCAATTACAATTTCGCAGGTTCAAGTAGTTTTCCACAAAAAAGCTCCGCAAACTGCATCGCAAATTTAGAAAAAAGCCGCAGTAAAACTAAGCATTTTTGGCCGCAACGATCACAAAAAAAAAAAGTGAAATCCTGCATAGACTGGTCCGTAGTGTATAGCACTATTCGGACGGAACTAGTTTTCCATGGGGACGTTAGAGAAATCTGTGTTTCACAGATGTACTTTGCGATTTTAATCCCGTTCGGATCTGCCAAGTCTTGTTTTTCTCACACAGCTTCTGTAAAAATTCCAGAGCAACTTACCTACTGTTTTTCTGCTAACTCGGTGATCCTCTGAGAAACGTACTCCTGTCCGAATGCGAAGGTCTGTGATTGCCGATTATATTTTTTCACTACGCTTTTCCTTGTGTGATTTGGCCAATGTGAACTACCGTAGAAGCTCTTCCTAACGCGCTCGTTTTCTGCTTTCTGTTCAGTTCAGTATGCATGTAGATGTTTTTGCTACACAGTGAAGAAATAAAAAAAATTGAATCAACAAGAAGAGCCAAATCACGTAAACTGTTAAGACCGGCCACTGTAATATCAGTGTCAGGTGATATTAATTAATCACCCTAATTCTGCACTCAATTATATAATGTTTTAATTATACAAGTAATCACGTCTTTATTTCAGCGGGTTTGTTATAAGCAGACAGTTCCATAAAATCACATGACGTTTATCTTAGTACGTTTTTTAATAACTAATTTGAATAAATGAAAATGAAATCAATAATTGAAGAAATTGTACTTTTGAAATTTAAAAGTACTTATGCAGTACGCAATGTAAAAGTACTTAGTAAAAGTACCTAAAAGTACGCAATGCACGCATCCAGAGCCACGTGAATTTTCTGCAACGCCCAGATGAACATAACACACACTCCCACCTCTGTAATAAACACGGGGATGTTAGTCCCGTCCGAATCGGTACATGGAATCCCAGACGTCAGGGGATAAGAACTGTAACTCAAACTTCGTTTAGAAAACTAGTCCCGTCCGAATAGTGCTTATAAATGTGTGTGCGAGTGCGCCCTGTGATGGGTTGAAACGCCGTCCAGGGTTGTCCCTCACCTTGTGCCCTGAGTTCCCTGGGATAGGCTTCAGGCTCCCCACCACCCTGAGTAGGATGAGTGGTATGGAAAATGGATGGATCAGAATGTTTGTGCTTTTGAAACTGATTCTTGCCAGTTTATCTTACGATATGTACCAAATGAGCAAAAGCACTCTAACGACCATGTAAAATACTTGTAGAAAAGTCAAGAACAAAGTCCACTGAATACTAATAATAGGTCTGGGAGTCAGTTTTCCAAATTCCAGCATTCCTGTGCAGTGAGACTTGCCTTAGAATAATAAAAGACTCTAGGACTACATAAAATATAAAAGCCAGGTTTTAAGTCCACAGAGTATAATCCCAGTTTGGACTGGACTTGAAACACAGCTATGATAAAATAAAAATAAAAATCTAATTACCGAGATAGCCACTGACTTGGCCAAGCACTGCAGCAAATCGATAGCGTATCATATAAGCATGAATATAAATCTGTCATATTACTACATCTAATGCTCCATATTGCTAATGATAATAAGCTGATAATAAACAAATCCTATCTTCTGGCAGCGTCGGCCCTTATTATTAAATGGTGATGCAGTGAGTCGGGGCGGTTCTGACCCACATAGTAAAGTGTCAAGTGCAGAGGCGTGGCAAAGCAGACAAACGGAGGAGCTTTTGATTCCATTCGGTCGTATAAGCCTGGTGCACGCAGGGTGAAGTCATGGAAAGAGGGTACAGTGTAAAACACACACCCCACCCCCAAGCCCACCCC
>JANDJT010000228.1:13388047-13422352 GCA_024331685.1 Stegophilus panzeri
TCAATTATATGAAGTCTGCCAGTACCATGTGATGAAAAACAGCCCCACACCATGATGCTTCCACCTCCAAACTTCACAGTTGCTAGTGTTTAATGGTGTTTTAAACATAGTGTTTTAATGGTGATCTGCAGTGCCAATTCTTCTCCAAACATGGTGTGTAGTATGACAGCCAAATGAGTTGTAGCAAACTTTAAACGAGCTTTGACTTGCCTTTTCTTTAGTAATGGCACCTGCTGCCTCCAAGTGTTTCTGGAGCTCTTTCTGAGTGGTCCTTGGCTCTTGGGCTACTCTATCTGACTATTCTTCTGACTCCCTGGTCAGAAATCTTACAAGGAGCTCCTGTGCGTGGCCGGTTGATGACGGAGTAATGTTGCTTCCACTTGCAGATAATGGCCCCAGTGGTGCTTACTGGAAGGTTCCGAAGTTTTGAAATACGTCTGTATCCGATTCCATCAATACGTTTTGCAACAATAAGGCTGCGAAGTTCTTGGGAGAGCTCTTTGCTTTTACCCATCATGAGATGTTTCTTGTGTGACACCTTGGACACGAAAAGCCTTTTTACAGACCATCAATTTACTAACCCAGCTGATATTAATCTGCACAGATAGGAGGTATAATTACTTAGGGATTTCAGCTGGTTCCTTGCCTTACAGTACCTTGCCATGGAGAACTGCTTTTTCTTAGCGTGTTCAATACTTTTTTTTCCTGTGTCATTCCACTTTATTACACACAACTTTATTTATGGACTTTAATGTTGTGAATTCTTTATATTTGTGGATTTCTTGAGTTAATACCAAAGTCTGGTGAAAATTTCATGTGAATAGCCTCAAAGGAAATATATTTACTGAAAAAAATGTTGACACGTTCAATACTTATTTCCCCCACTGTATTACAGCACAGTGAAATTCTTTTTTCTTCGCATATCCCAGCATGTCAGGAAGCTGGGGTCAGAGCACAGGGTCAGCCATGATATGGTGCCCCTGGAGCAGAGAGGGTTTAGGGCCTTGCTCAAGGGCCCAACAGTGGCAGTTTAGCAGTGCAGGGGCTTGAACCCCAGACCTTCCGATCAGTAACCCAGAGCCTTGGCACCCCATATGGGTTTCTTTATAAAATGCTTGATCTGCCTTATCTATTTTAAACAAAGCATAATATATACCAGCAGACTTCAATTTCAACCTTAAATTTCAAACTTTTACAGTTTTTAAAGTAGGATAAAAAGTTATTGAATTCTAAGATGATTCAGATTTTTCATTTGAAAGTGGGCCTGAACACAAGCATGAAGCATGAAGGAAGGTTGTGTGAAAGGATTCTCTTCTTTCTGATGGACATGTGTTTTGTCAAAGAAAAATATATTATTTTGCTGATACACAAAAAGGAGTTTGTGTGACACAATTGTGCATAAATGTCTTTGTTTAAATAAATTGAAAGAATATGATATGGCACATTTAACCTCACTGGGACTAATTTTAAAAATCTTACTAAAACTGGTTAAAAAAAAAAAAGCACACATTGTGTTTTTATTTTATCTTGGGAACTTCCACTTGGTGGCAGCAAACAAATGGTTTATTACTCGCTGCAGAGGAACACATCATACAACTTGGCTAGAAGAAAAAAAAAAATCCAGTCCTCAAAACCTCAACACTTTTTGTATTTGTGTGTTTCTGTGTGTGTACGTCTGTGTCATGAGTATAAGCAAACACACACCTCTAAAAAGCGAGAGATGTCCCTCTTGTCACTGACACCCATAGCCACTACGTTCTCAAAAAGCCAGAAGAAAGGCCTGTTGTCTCCTTCCTTAGGACGAGCTTCATGTAAAAGCCGGTAAAACTCAAAGAACAGCCGCCCCGTGCCCTCTGGTGTGTGTGTGTGGCGATAAGAAAATTAGATACAGAAAAATTAAGGGAAGAGGATCAGGATATACTGCTATGCAAATTTGTTCATTACAATGCAATGCAAAACAAAATACAAACTAACTTTAATGTAAAATCAATCAAAAATGCTTAAAGTGTTGATTTTGCATGCAATATGATTTTACCGTAGAGACCTTTCCGTGCTGGATTAACTATAGACAGATCATTACAGGGGCTTCCTCCGATGACAAGATCAAAAGGTCCCCACTCTTGTATCTATGGATACAGAAAGGAAAGAGACACAGACACAGAAAGAACAGGAGGCCAATTAAGGGTTAAAAATATCTTCGTGTATAATAAAGGTGCTTCATAAATTATGCACACCTCGGTTCTTTCAGAAGTAACATTTCGAGCAGGGTAACTCACGTGCTTGCGTGTGACGTTCCTCACGTCGCCAACATACATGATGCGCCCATGGTGCCGTACAATACCGACAGTGATGGAGTCCTCACATATCTCAGAGGCTACATACCGCTCCACCTGAATGCCTAGATCCTTTAGCACCAGCAGACCTACACACACACACACACACAAATATACACACACTGAGCAAACTGTGAGGGCCCTGTACAGAAGTACATTTTTGTATAGTATAGTACTTTTGTTATAGTATACCGTTTTGTGCTTGTCGTGCAATTTGGGAAATGTGAATAATATTTTTGGAATCAAAATGCAGAGACAAGTGATTCTCATTTGTGTAATGTAACAAAAAATTAAACAGTGGGAAAACATACGTGTCCATATGTACTTGGATCTGTATATATATATATATTTACCATATATATTTATATTATGTTAAACAGAGTCATTAGAAGGATAGTTCACCCAAAAATGAAAATTCTGTTATCAATTACTCACCCTCATGTCGTTTGAAACCCATAAGACTTTCTGTCATTTTCGAAACAAAAATGAAGACATTTTTAATGAAACCTGGGAGATTTCTGTCCCTCCATTTACAGTCCACGTAACCAAAACTCTCAAGCTCTGAAAAGTTCATAAAGGCAACATAAAAGTAATCCATGTCTTCATTTGTGTTCCAAAGATGAACGAAAGTCTTATGGGTTTGGAACGACATGAGGGTGAGTAACTGATGACAGAATTTTCATTTTTGGGTGAACTATCACTTTAAGGCCCTGTTTACACTAGTGCGCTTTAGTTTTAAAACGGCGTTTTAAAATGAAAACGATCCTCGTCCACACTGGTGTTTCCACCGTGTTTCAGAAACGATCTCCGTCCACACTACATGACTGAAAACGCATGTCACATGACCATTCATGCACACTGGGCATGTGCATGCAAGTGTAAACAGGAAGTTGGTTGCTAGTCCAAACCAGCGTTCCATGTAGGGCCTGCGGCGCTTGAAATGAGACTTGTTGCCGATCGCTCTAATCAGCTCGCCTCTTGCGCATGTAGGCAGCTGCCGTATTATAAAATACAGAATTTAACTGCACAATGGCTGCTAAGAATGACGACAAAGCCAGCAAAGCTTGTGGTTCAGTCTCCGTGTTATTGTGTATATGATCAAGGTAGCGTAACGGTCATATGGTAGGGGCTTGACGAATCAGAGAAGGATATGCAATGATCCAGAAGAGCCAATCAGGGAGCGAATGTGGGCGAAGCCACACCTTCGTTTTCAAAAGTCTTTGTTTTGGTCTGTTTACACTGAAACGCGATCCCGGAGTTTTCAAACTAAAATGGGGTCTTCGGCGTTTCCAAAAGTCTCCGTTTTCGAGGGTCGAAAACGGCGGAGTAGTGTAGACGACAGGCGTAACCGTAGCAACAGTTACGCATTTTAAAACGAAAACGCACTAGTGTAAACAGGGCCTAAGATGCAGTCCTGTCAATAACACTTTAGTCAATATGCAACAATGTAAAGCCACTATAAGGAAAAGACAGCTGTAATGTGATCAGCATAACGTCCTGCTGAGAGCAAAAAAACGAGAGTGTGCATTCTCCTTTCACCTGTAGCGATTCCATCAAAGAGTGATAACACACGAATCGCCTTTCTCTTCTCTGCCAAAACGGGAGGGTATAGCTTTGGAGGTGCCTGAAAGAGAAAGTATATATGAGTGAAAGGGAGGAGAGAAGGAGGGAGAAGAAGAGAGAAGAAGAGACAGACGGCACAGTAAAAAGTAATGGCACATAGGGGCAGATCCAAAATTGTTATTTTCCGTGGGCAGGGTGGAGGGCTGCGGTGGGGTGGGTAAATAGGTAACAACATAGTTGCTTTCTTCAGGCATTGCAAAGTGATGAAGCTATGGATGTACATGTGTGGTGGGCTCATACAATTTTCAAAAAGCAACAACATAATTGACAAACAATAAATATTAGTGCCTCTTGAATGGTGCAACAGAAGAATACTTTAAAAGCTCTTTTACAAACTGCCCTAAAGAAAACATGTTGTTGTTTAACATAATTCTTGACTTGAGGTGAAATGTGTTATGGATATCGCTGCTATGGCCTCTATGTATTTTCTCTTTTGCTATTTCCCCTGTGTTTTTGTATTTTACATGTTTCAATGTGTGAAACTGTTTCTTCTAAATGAAACTATTTGTGCTGCTGTCTTGACAAGAAGAGATCTTGTATCACAATGGGACTTTCCTGGCTAAATAAAGGATAAATAAAACGAAATAATAATAATAAAAAAAAGCATTTGCCCTATCGTCAGAAGATCGCAAGTTTGAATCCTGACGATGCCACAGCCATCCATGGCCAGGACTCCAAGAGAGTAAAACTGGCAATGCTCTCTGGGTGGGAGGGGTGACATACAGTACTCTTTCCCCTGTCAATCACAATGACTCTCACCAATCATGGGTATCTGTGAATGTAGAAGGGGACAGACAGCGGATAGCTTTCCTCCAAGTGTGTTACGCCACCCAACACGAGCAGAGGTTCAAAAAGATTGGCTGGCTTCACATGTCTCTGAGGAAGCATGTGATACCATTCACCCTCACAGATTGGTATCTGATGTATGATAGGGAAGCCCTAAATGGTTGGTGGGAACTGACCAAAACAAAATTAGAGAGAAGATTTATTGCAAAGCAAGGCCGTAACCACATCTTGAACACAGGGGGGTGGGGGGACCAAACCATTCGGTGGGGGGTAGGGTCACAAATGTAATGGTCCTTCTTAGTTCTCTATGTAATAAAGGCCCAAATATTTATATATACACGTTATTTATATATACACACAATGCAAGACCTTTATATTTAGGACCAAAATAACTACAATAAGGTCAATGTGTTTTACAATGCAAAAACAAGTTAGATCAGATTGTTTATTATATTTCAGATTTACTCACTCTCTACCCCCAGGCAGGCCTTTCATCATATTATGCACAGATATAGTGAATAATATGTTCCAAACAGTAGAGCAGACCAAATACGAATTACAAAACTTCCACTGTGTATACAATGCTAACTTTTTGTCCTGTTCCTGTCAGCTTACCCTTTTTTCTGCTATCCCAAAGAAAAAAATATCATTTGAGTATCTTTTTATTATTGTCTTTTCATTATTGTCATAATGTCTCCGTAAAACGACATGACTGTCAGCTAGCCAGACAAAATTACTTACACAAATGTATTTACTCACCCTCAAGTTGTTCCCAACCTGTATGCTGTTTTCAGTGTAACACAAAAGGAGAATTTTGAAGAATGTTTACACAGCTATACAGCTATACTTTTAAGAAAATAGGACGCTGCTGATTTGCTAATGCAAGATGCACTCCGGACTGTACCATTCATATGGTCTGCGCGTACGGCCAAACATTCTCCACACATTTCCACTGAGGTTTTATTCCATGTCGTGACCTTCCATGTGCTGTTTTAATTATATGAGTTTGGGCTTTGCCAGTGAAGCTCAACAAGATCATATTAACTTTGACAGCTTTCTGGTTTATGTCTTTGTGGAATTTTATCATACAAATGCGAAAAACAAAATTGCAGGGCAGGGATGTCAAACATACACGCCATGGGCCGATAAAGGTTCTAATCTGGTCCACCAAATAAACTTAGAAGCCGTTTTGTTAATTAAAATCCTCTTTCAATTGAGTTGAAACATTCAACAACAACAAAAAAGACCTAGTCTCTGTTATTCCACTAGAGGGCAAAATAGAGCAATAAACTTCACTTCATAAGCAAGCTGAAAATGTGATCCTGTAACTGTTTCTTTCACACCAGTGGGGGTGAATACTTATGCAATCACAACTTTTATGATCTTTATCTGTAAATAATATTGCAAACTATATTGTTTTTCACCAAACTTCAATATTATGGATTATTTTGTGTAGATTAATGACATACACTATATGGCCAAAAGTATATGGATGCCTGACCCCAATATGTGGGCCTTTTGCCACAAAGTTGGAGGCACACGATTGTATAGAATGTCTTTGTATGCTGCAGCATTACAATTTCCATTCACTGGAACGAAGGGGCCCAAACATGCCTCTTGACAATGCCCCTGTGCACAAAGTAAGAGCCATGAAGACATGCCAAGGTTGGAGTAGAAGTAGCCTGAACAGAACCCTTGGGATTGAACCTTTGAGATTGAACTTGAATGCCAACTTCACCGCAGGCCTCCTTGCCCAACATCAGTGCCTGACCTTATTAATGCTCATGTAGCTGAATGAACACAAACCCCAACAACCACACTCCAAAATCTAGTAGAAAAACTTCCCAGAAGACTGGAGGCTGTTACAGTATAATAGAAAGGGGGGGGGTGTCAACTCCATATTAATGCCATGCCTTTAGAATGGTAAAACCATAATTTGGAAATTGGGGGGGGGGGGTTCTTAAGCTGCAGTCAGTTCATCTGTTTTGTAGGTGTTCAATCTGTCTGTGTATTCAAAATGTACCTCTCAGATAAATGCTAATAGATGAGCACATTAAAATGACAGTGATGTGTTATCAGTCTACTAAACTGATTTTTTTGGTCCAGCCCACTTGACATTGGACTAAGTGCAATGTGGCCTGTTGCCTCTGCTTTCCACTGTACTCACGTATAAATAATAACCATCCATTTTCTGTACCGCTTATCCTACACAGGGTCGCAGGGGATACTGGAGCCTATCTCAGGGAACTCTACGGGGCACAAGGTGGGGGACACCCTGGACGGGGTGGCAACCCATTGCAGGGCACAACTGCACACACACTCACACACCCATTACAGACAATTTAGAGATGCCAATCAGCCTACAACACATGTCTTTGGACTGGGGAGGGAAACCAGAGTATCCGGAAGAAACTCCTGAAGCACAGGGAGAACATATAAGCTCCGCCCACACACAGCGGAGGCAGGAATTCAACCCCCAACCTCGGAGGTGAGGCAAACATGCTAACCACTAAGCCACCGTGCAATCCTGTATAAATAATATGAGCATTTTAAAATGGGTTAATAAGACAAAAATACAACTGTTCTCTGACTAGGAAACCACTCAGTAAAGAGTCCTCTGGCCCTTCACTCACTTCAAAGCATGTCTTTCCCAGCTTCTGATCTGTCTTAACCTATTTCTGTTTAATTGCTGTTAAAATGCTAGAACTGCCCCACACCTATACATACTTCCAGAAAGAAAGAAAAAAAAAGAAAAGAAAAAATAACTTGTTCACATTAAATCACTTCAGTAACTGGGGCCCATTATTCGGTAATGGAGAACTGGTCAAAGTACTTCCCTGACCATAAATTTGAGATAATATAAACAATCTCAGAAGCTCTTAAACAGTCTGCGCTACGCCACTACAGCACAGGTGGACCATGAAACAGTCCATAAAGAAATCTTCACTTAACTCCATCAGTGAGTGGATCTCAAGGCTTCACATGCTAATCTTATTAGAAGAGGCTTTTCTGGCATTGTTATGGACTGTTTATGCTTACGTCATGTCTCAAACTGACAGCTCTTTGGCTTTCTTCAGGCTCGCTTGCGGTCTTCTACGCCATTCGTATTCTGTTATCGAAATATGCAGAAGCTACGTGATGCAGTTCCCAGGAAATCATTTTTGTTGGGTTGGTCGTTTATAAGATGCAACAATTTCTTTCAATTGCATCATAATGTACTGTTCATGACCAATTATGCCAAAATCACTTTCATTAAAAAACTTGTGATATACGTGGGCGCAACTTACAAAATCCTGGTCGTGGTTGTTGGCAAAGAAGTGTTGTAGGCGACTGGGCCAGTCAGCCCGGCGTTCCAGCAGCCCGAACTGAGGCTTCTGACCACACATATAGCAGTTCCAAGGGTCCTCCTTTATAGCAGCTTGTGCTGCACCCGGCCCGACTAACAGATCCACACACTCTACACAGAAACACCTGCAAACAAAACAGTCCATTAAGACAATGAATTCTGACAGCAGTATCTAGGCTATGACATAACGCAGAATATATCCTCGGTCTATTACATCAGTAGTAGCAGTGACAGATGTGTTATCATTATATCCAAGCTTATCCTTAATATTAATATCAACTAATCTGTATTGTTAGAAATAGGGATGCATTAATACCAATAATAGTGGTATTGGGTATGGGTCCAGTACAGTGCTCATTTACTCTTACTTGTAAAAAATAAAATAAAATCTAGTACTACGTGATGTGATCTGGATGTATTTCATCATTAATGTTGGCAATCAAACTAACCAATACAAGTAACCCAATCAACAAGTAAGATAAACCATAAAACTTCTTATTGTGTTTACTTAGTGCCTTTAATATAGAGCACAAGGATGTCATACTGTATGTGAGCACACAGAGCAGTGTCAGAGAATTCATGGTTATGAATTGTGTTCACACAAGGGCATTCGTGAATGTGGAGCAGTGAATTGAGCATGCAGAGAAACTGTCACATGTGATAGCACTTCAGTTCTATGAGCACTGAGCATTGAGCCACATGCACTTTCTTTCCCCTTCAATCACCAGCGTCTACGCACTTTGCTCACGAATCAAGGTGCAATTCATTCAACTTTTTTTTCATTCATTTTTTAATGACCACACTTGCTGACACTGTTCTGTGTGCTCAGGATGTCTGTTCTCACACTCCCTATTAAAGATACTTTTTAAATGACATAACTTAAATACAAGTAGTTCATTGTGAGCAGCTATATGTAAAACAGATGTAAATAAAATGTTACAGGATGCCCCAGATTGCTTAATACTAAGTAGGTTAATCATTTCATTATCAGTATCAGAATCAGTACTGACAATTCCCCAAAATCATGTACTCGTACTCGGTCTGAAAAAAGAATTCTTTTGATGCATCCCTGTATTCATTTAAACTGTGCAAAAGCCCATTACGATGGTGCATTAACAAACTGAACAGTCTGTGGCGGTTGCACCTGCAGCAGTTATTGTTTCCACACATGAGCACCTCCCTCCCTCCACAGCAGATTGTGCAGTAAGACTGGTATCCGTCGTCATCATACTGGTACGCACACTCCAAGAAGCAGTTCTGTAACGCAACAGCATGACACACTAATGAACACAAAGCTTGTGTTTGTCTCGCTAATACACAAAAGTATAGTATATGAGCGCTTTATTAGGAACACCTGTACACCTGCAAGTTCGTGCAGTTATCTAACTGTAATTATCTGCCGATCGTGTGGTAGCAGTGCAATGCATAAAATCATGCAGATACGGGACAGCAGAATTTTCGGGTAATGTTCATATCAACCATCAGTATGAGGAAAAAAAATTAATTTTGACCGTGGCATGTTGGTGACACACGGGCTGGTTTGAGTATTTAACTGCTGATCTCCTGGGATTTTCACACACATACACACACACACACAGCAGTCTCTAGACTTTACTCAGAATGGTGCAATAATGAAAAAACATCCAGTGAGCGGCAGTTCTGTGGAATGGAAACGCCTTGATCAGAGCGGTCAACAGAGAATGGCCAGACTGGATCAAGCTGACGGAAAGGCTATAGTAACTCATAACGACTCTGTACAATTGCGGTGAGCAGAAAAGCCTCAATGCACAACATGTCGAATCTTGAGGTGGATGTGCTACAACAGCAGATCATATCAGGTTCCACTTCTGTCAGCCAAGAACAGAAACTGAGGATGCAGTGGCACAGACTCACCAAAACTGGACAGTTGAAGACTGAAAAAATGTAGCCTGGTCTGATTAATCTTGATTTATGCTGAGGTAAACAAATGGTCAGAATTTGGCACCAACAGCATGAATCCATGGACGTAACCTGCGTTGTGTCAACAGTCCAGGCTGGTGGAGGTGGTGTAATGGTGTTAGGAATGTTTTCTTGGCACACTTTGGGCCTGTTAATACCAATCAATCATCACTTGAATGCCACAGCCTATTTGAGTATTGTTGCTGATCATGTGCATCTCTTCATGTCCACAATTTACCATCTTCTAATTACTACTTCCAGCATGATAATGCACCGTGTCACAAAGCAAAAGTTGTCTCAAAATGGTTTCATGAACATGACAATGAGTTCAATGTTCTTCAGTGGCCTTCAGTCACCGGATCCGTATCCAATAGAACATCTTTGGGACACGGTAGAACAAAAGTGCACCTGAAAAATCTGCAGGAACTGCATGCTCATGTCAACATGGACCAGAATCTCAAAGGAATGTTTCCAACATCTTGTGGAATCCAGGCCACAAATAACTGAAGCTGTTTTCACAGCAAAAAGAGGCCAGTATTAGTACAGTGTTCCTAATAAAGTGCTCGGTGAGTGTATATATACTTTTGTATAAATGATTTTGGGATAGGATCAGAGTGATTCTAATTCACAATATTAATCTACACTCTCAGAGAAAAAGGGTGCTAAACTGTACTATTACTTGTTGCTGGGGTGGTACCTTCAAGAATACAACTTTTGTACTTTGAGTATGTATATTCTACCTAGAAAGGTTTAAAGATACACTATATAGACATTTATTTGCTCTTATTTGTTCTATTTGTATTTACTGAAATTACTGTTTAGTCACTTCTCTTAAAGAAAGTTTGTGTGTTCTTTTGTTTTGAGTTTACAGAGCCTCACCACAAGCATTTGGATATACAATAGTCTCTGGCATATTGTGCATATAACAAATAAAATGACTGTCATTTGCAGGGGAAAGACACATATTAAAGGTACAAAAATAAGATACAAGGATACCACACCAGAGACAAGACAGAGACAAGTCCAGGTTAGTACCATTTTTTCTATGATTGGTGGCTGGGCACCAGGCTGATAACAAAAAGCTAGCTTCTACCTTACAGCTTTGGCACATTCCTCCACTGAAGAGTGGGTGCTCACGGGAAACATTCAGGGTTCCACAGGAGATGCAAATGTCTGAGAAAGTAGGGAGAAAGTAAGGTCCTGTGTGGTTTCAGTGTCTTAAGGCCGATTTATACTTCTGGTTAATACATATTTGCTTCTTTGCGTGGTGACAAAGAGAGAGGGATCATGGGTAAAACGTGGCATGCAGAGACTTGCTAGCGTACAGTCCTCCTGCCTGCTAACTATGCGTTGCACGTCTATTCAAAGCTGTGTGTCGGGTGAACGCTAATTGTCTGGTGGAGTGGCGTGTCGGTTGCGTAGACGGTCTATTTCAGATTAATGTTGTTTAAATCATAGGAATACTGTTCAAAATACATCTGAGGTTCAAGCAATAACAATGCTAATCAATAAAATTTTCCCTGATCCAGAACGTTCCGTCTTCTGCATACGAGCTCATGCTCCGAATCTGCTTTCTGAATGTGGCCCGTTAAAACGCTTAAAACAGCTCGTGACAGAAATGCATGCAAAACGCTCTGGAAAATCTCAGTTTAAACATCTTCACTGTGAGTTTTTCAGACTGGTGTCTTTAATTCTAACTTCTCCTCTATGATTAAAAACTCTGAACAGTGAGTAGAAATGAACACGAGCGAGTTTTTCTCCCTGTTTCATGACATGGTCGCATTACTGTATAATGGATTTGTTTACGGAAAACTACAATCACGATATGGTCTTAATATAAATATATTGTATAATGTGTTAGGCTTTGTAATGGCTGTAGTTCGTTATAATGTCAAGTTTAATCCTGCTGGTTCACACACTTAATGTGCTCTTTCTTCTAATAGACTCCCAGGAAACACAGAGTTTAGGTGACATAAACCACAGCAAGTCAATACAAATAAAAACGAAAGCATCCGTCAATCAGTGGATTGAAATGCTAGTTAAACTGAAGTGCTTCAATACAGGAGTCGCTCATACTACTAAATACAGACGAGTTAAAACACTCCAGAAATGATTTCAGGGAGAATTCACTTGGTTTGTAATGAATCACTTTTGAAAACAAAGTTATGCTGTGCTATCTTCTATTTATTATTCCTACAGTGAAACACAGGACTCACACTGTTTTGGTCCTTCTTCGCTGTCTAATACCATACATTTTGGTGTGGATCATGCGACAGCACCTTCTAGAGGACACGGTTGTCTAGAAGGTGTAAGCAAAACGTCGGTGCAAAGCATCCTGGCATGCACTCAGAAGTACAAATCAGCCCTTAGAGTTCATGGGAAAACGCTTTACAAGCTAGCAGACTCTATCATAAATAAATACCTTCAATATTCCTGGACTTCTGGCGCACTTCGTATACAAGCCTCTCTGCAAAAAAGCAGAGAAGAAAGGGTCATTAGGACTATCTGATTCCCTGTGTGATTTTTACAGCCTAATGTTTACCTTCAAGAGCTTAGCAGTTGAGGCTGATAATCTTGATTAGAGGCATGTGCTTATGTGAGAGGTTGGGTGTGTGTGTGTGTGTGTGTGTGTGTGTGTGTGTGTATGAACTCACTGAACTCCATGGCCCTGTGTGATTCAGTGAGAGTGATGGCTCACCTCGGGTTCTCTCATCGACGATGTCTTTCACCTTGGGCTTCTCAGTGCCTGTGCTTTTACGAGGCCTTTTGGCAGGTGGGGGTGCATAGGCTGCGGCTTCGGGCTCCACCCACATTTCCGGGTACACTTCCTTATATGGGTTGCGCTCCTCTGTGAAAAGCCGTGTCAACAAATCAGCTCAATTGAAAACAGACTGAAGAATCATACTCTGAACAATAGAAAGTCGGTATGTGATTTAGCCTGTCAGTGAGTGATGGTTATAAACCCAGAGCACTTAGCTCCAGAACATCAGTGTGTACATGGGCTTTCAGGATAAGCACTTAGATGTGAACATAGTTGAACAAAGAAAAAAAAGAAATGAAAAAAAAAAAAACCACTAGATCAGTTGTGAAGATCCCTGAGAGTTCCCAAAAACCATTACACACATCAGGTATGCAGCACCACATCTCTCAAATAAAAACTGTTTGAAGTTGTTTTGATCAACAACATACATGTACAAGGCTTAGAAACAAATCTACAACAAATTCCTAGCATCTGACTTCACTTCATGTATGTGTCTTCGCTTGTACAGGAATGTCTTTTAACCACATAGTCCCCATAATCCCTTTCAAAAGAGCAAGGCAGTAGCATTTACCTTCTGGTGGCTCCAGGCCCTTGGGGCCAGTGGGCTGGAATCCTGTCATGGCCCATTCAATCATCTGCTTGTTCTGCATGTCCACCGACTTACAGGTGTCGGTGTCGTCATTCTCAGGACAGGTGAGGAACACTTTTCCTGCTCTACTGCTGGCTACCTGAAAATAAAATTTCAGCGGACAGGTGCGCTGGTCACATTTCTGCACAAGACAAAACCCAGGTTCATTTACAATTCCATAGTTGAATACGCTTGAGAGTTTTAAGTCGTACCTGTAGCACCTCATAGATGGCTTTCTTGTACATTGGCTGTTTGTTGTAAGTTGGATGGTGAAAAGCATTGCAGAAGGAACTCAAAGGCAACAATTTCTCAACACAGACCTGAAAACAAGGAATATTCAGAACACAACGTCAACTATAAGTGCTGATGCACCATTCATTGGAATATTCCTAGGAGATATTTAGAATAACATGCCCAGTTTTCCTGGGATAGGCTCTGGATCCTGACCAGGATAAAGCAGTGACTGAAGATGAATGAATGTAATTGATGTGACTTGAAATACATACCACAGAGAATTTGCCATCACCGAACCACATGACCCATCTGGTTCCCTCGGCAGCTCGGCTTCGGCCAGTCATCCACCAGGAGACGATGCGTCCAGGCCACCAAGAGAAACCCCGCAGTTTCCCCCACACCAGCTCACCAATGCCAAAGCCTCTGCCATCCTGTACATACCACATAAACCTCATCATCCGGTCCATAGGGAGTTCTGTTGCACAGCATCTGTTCTTGTTACTAAGCCTTTTATCATTACTACAGGGTAACAAGCCACTATTTTATACATATCATATGATCTCAAGACACTTAATCAATCAGAAGTGCTAGCAGGTTTTGATTAATAGCATATTAAACACTGTTCCAAAATTAGAAGCTTTAATCCACAATCATGCTTCAATTTGTCATTCTTTATGAATTATAATGACAGTGACAAATGTACACTTGCTGAAGTTGTGGCACTACCTCATACTCAGCCTCTGTGTCGGTGGACTTTGGTGAGGTCTTATCTCCGTCCCCTATAGGTACTGGCTCTGGTGTGGTGGCCACTGTAGGGGATGCTGGGTCTGTAGGCTGTTGCTGTTGCTGTTGCTGGGGTGTAGGCTGTATTTGTGGTTGTGGTTGAGCTTTGGGAAGAGCCTGGGTTAGTTGCTGCTGTTGCTGTGTTGGTGGTGGTGGGTCAGTGGTCAGTGGGCTGTTGATGGTGCCACAGGCCATCTGAGGCTTGGCCTCCACCTCTTCGTGCTCCTCCATTGAGTTCATTATGGAAACCAGTTTGGCCTTTTTCTCCGCCTGCAGCAAGTGGGACAGGAACAGAGAAGAGAAGAGAGGTGAAACGCATTCAGCAGAGGCAGACTTGCTTTGACAGCCCCTTCTGAGAATGACGCGGCTCCATGACGATAATCACTAGGTCTGTTTACACTACAGTAATCCCAGATGCCGAAGCAAATATTTCCAGTTCTCGTGATTAAGCGTGAGCAACTCCCTTTTGAGACTGAGGAAGGTCGAGAGAAAGGAAAAAAAATGGAAACAATCCCCCCGATCTCCTAAACAGAAAGCCATTTGCGGCCCCTCTGAAGCCATGACGCTTCTGTTGTGGTTGAGGTGCACAGAAAACAGCATGGTGCAGAGTTCACCGAGTTTGTCGAACCGGACTCATTAGGTCAACAACAGAGGACGCGAGCCAAGCTGTGACTTAAGCTGCTCACAGTTAAATCCCCAACAGCTGCGCACATTCTGCAACCTCTCTCTTTTTGTTTCTCGCTCTCTCTTTCTCTGTAGTTTAGTCACTCACGTGAATTGTTTTTATAGCTGTATGCCTTTCTGCTGCCAGCAACCAACATCATCTCAGGTTTCAATCACCACAGATGTAAATTGGCCAAGGCAAGTCTGAAAGGAGCAAGATAAAGGCATTGCTCTTTTGGTTCTCTTCCTCTTTGTTCACCCACTGTATATAGTAAGCTCCAGAATTATTGGCACCCTTGGTAAAGATTGGTAAAACGTTATGTAACTGTTGGTGGTTAATCAGACTAATATACAAATACTAATCTTTAACTGAAGGTAAAACCTTTATTCCAAGAAAATTAAACAACTCGTATCAAAAATATATGTTCTAACAAAACCACAATCACTGATATCCTTGTATTTAGTACTGTATGACCTGCCATTGCCAATATAACAGCATTGCGTCTTCTCCTATAAAGCTTGATGAGGTTGCAGTATAGAGAACAGGAAACAGAGACCACTCCTCTCCAGATCCTCCAGGGGTCAGAGGACTGGGATGGCCATGAACAAGCTTGAATCTGTAATCACTTTGCTTGGATTTGGATGTATGTTTTGAATCACTGTCCTGCTGGAAGACCCAACCAAGACCCAATTGTAGCTTCATGGGAGAGGCAGCCAGATTTTCACTTAAAATCTCTTGCTACTTCATGGAGTCCATGATGCCATGTATCCTAACAAGAGTCTTTAGCGGAAACAGAAAAACAGCCCCAAACTCAACGCAAAACCTTTACCATACTTTACATCATCCCTCATTTTACGATAAACCCACTTTGAGTGTTTGTTGCCAAGATGCTCTATTTTTGTCTCTTCTGACCACAGAAACCAGTACCAGTAAAAGTTCCAGTAGTGTCTAGTAAACTCCAGGTACTTACATTTGTGGTTAGAATGAAAACGCTTTCTTCCGGCACACCTTACAAATTCTTTTTTGGCATTAATTGTAGATTTGGAGACTTAGTGACCCTAAAATGCTTCTGTAAACCTCCAAATGTGATGCTTGGAGATATTTTTGCTTCTCTAACCTTCTACTAATTGTGCACTGGGGGAAAAATACCCCTGCATCCTTTTCCAGGCATGTTCATTACAGCTCCCTTTGTTTTAAACTTCTTAATTACTGCCCAACAGCAGATATGGGCTCTATTTTTGAAGGTGGGTAGCTACCGTATTTTTTAAAAGCCGTTGCCTAATTTATGAAGGTTAACACACTTTTGTCTCATTTCATTTGTGAAATCTTCTCCATTTTGATGAATGATGTGTTACATCATATTTACACCCCAGAGAAACAGGAAGTCACAGATGAGTGTCTAATAAAAACACTCAGGTGAGCTTTAAAAAAAAAGTACAATATAAATAGGAATATTCTAATATTACTAGACAATAAGTGATACAGGGTGTTTTGTTTTTTTTAGGGTTTTTGGGGTTGACTGTATGTTTACAATCACACAGATCCACAAGGAAGCCAGGAGCACTGAGTTTATACAGTCCCAGTCAAATGCTTGGACACACCTGTACGCAGGTGAAACAATATTTACGTCATTTAGCAGACATCCTCATCCAGAGTAACTTACATTTATCTTATTTATACAACTGAGCCTTTCAGGGTTAAGCGCCAAGCAGGTGCAGCTTGGTGGTGCTGGGATTTGAACTCATGACCTTCGGATCAATAGTCCAACATCTTAACCACCACAAAAAAATCATAACTGTGTTTAAAAATCATAACTAGTTAATATTTTAAACAGCATTTCTGATGAAGCTTTGCGCACTCTTGGCATCTTAACCAGATTCATGCTGGACCTTCACCAAGGGGGCTTTTTATTTATTTATTTATTTTGCCAGGCCGAGCACTTGTTGGCTGCTTCTCCTAAATTCTACATAAAAACTACTTGTTTGGAAAGACACTTCAATTTTAACGTCCAAACTACTCCTTAATTAAATAAATTGCCATTAACGTCACTACGTACGTTTGTGTTAGAAACTTATTTCAGCCACAGTCCCCTATCAAAATGTCCTCAGGACAATGAAAATATATTTACTCTAGTGTGTCCAAACGTTTGATTAGTAGCAGTGTGGGTGTCAGAGAGGGAGAGAAAGAGAAGAAGAAGAAGAAGAAGAAGAAGAAGAAGAACAAGAAGAGGAACAAGAAGACGAAGAGAGGGGGGTGATGATGTGGAGTAGAAACATGTGGCCTCCACTTTAGTTTATAAATATCTGTACAGCTTCCCTGGCTGCTTCAAAGCACTAGGCCATATGCACTAAAATGTTTGGCAGGCCCTCAACAGAGACTGTAGTTTTTTGTGAGCGGCTTTGTCTGTATGTGCACATGTATATATGTTGGTATTGTATCCCTAAAAATTCCAGGTGATTCAAGTCAGCTAGCCACACATGATTGTATTAAAAAGAGTCCGCAATCTACACCTTTATCTAAGCCAAATATTTGCCAGGGTTCCCTGTACTGATTGAACCTCCTAGACTGTTCATTATTGTAGAGAATTTATATTTGATAGAATAAACCACACACCTATCAGGAGGAAATAACGCAGACTGAGTGAAGTTGCACTTGGCATAGAAAGCCTTATGTAAAAAGGAAGGGGGGGGTTACACCATTTTGTTGCATGCTTCCCTAAGAATAAAGGAATGAGGGGAATTGTGAAAGTAGGGAGAAGAATCTTATCATGCCCACTTTCTCCAGCGGGAGTAAGGAAGGGGTTGTTTACCTAGAAAATCAGTTGAAAACTAACTCCCCCAACACCCGCTCTCACAACACTGGGAAGTAAAGAAGAGTGAGGTGGCTATAAGAATTGGGGGTTTGTTTCTGGACGTTTTCCCAGTTGTAAATGCCCCCTTCTCAGGGGCCTCACTGCGGGAAGAGGTTGACTCTCCAAATCACAGGAGAGGAGGAGGGGAGGCATGGAGGGTGGAGGGTTATGGAAGTACAGTACAGTACAGTCTTTATCACTCACACACACTCACACACACACTACTGATAGCTTTGGCAAGACCAAGGCATCTGTGCCACAGGTCGTGTGTGAGGCAGAAAGCAAACGAAGGAATCATCTGTACTGCTGGATCAGCTAGTAAGCACCACTGATGACATAACCAACAAAATAAATCAATCCAAATTAGCTTTAGTGTTAGTTTGTAACAGATCAGAGGGCAAAGCAAAGACAGACTGCTGTCTGATGAAATAGGGAAAAGAAAGACTTTTTTCCGTACTACACTCAAACACATGGTGGGGACTTGTTCAAATCATAACCCATTGTCTTGTCTCTTGTGCTCATGGGCCGAAGCCAGTCATGAAAGGCCCAAGAAGGCAGCAGGGGCAATCAGTTCTGATAATAGAGCCCAGCCTGCTCTCTGGATGAAAAGAACATCCTTGAGGCAATACCACACACACACACACACACACAAACACACACACACACACACACACACACATGAAAGCTCACCCTGAATGAACGCCATCTATAATTTCATGGTGTGTCTCCAAAGTAATATGAGTGCAGTGTACAATGGATTTTAATAACTACAAATAAATTAAGGAAGGAAGTGAAGTGACCTACACTTTGAGGTTCCACTCTCTTCAGGCACACTACAGAGGGCACAGTGCAGGACACACGTGGTTTCTACTACAGATGGTAGATAGTCTTATAACTGAGCTTACAGAAAATTATGCTGAATGGTTATTTATGGTTGATGTCTGAAATGGTTACGGCACTGACAAAACAAAGTCAGCAAACGTTTCTGCACAGAGTCAGCGTCACTGACTAAACTAAACTGAGCTACAAGACTAAACCCATTGCTTTCACTAGTGAACTTTTCTAGGAAAAATTGTCACAGCTGGCTCGATTCTTGAAGATCCAAGCAGACAAGCTAATATCATTTACATACTACAAATAACATGTTGGGGTACTTCAAGCACCTTGGGCTGGACTTACGAAACATTCTTAAGAATAAAATTCTTCTTAACGGCAATTTTCTTCTTATTTTAACTTAAGCAAAAAGGTTTAGTCTTTTTTAAATTTTTAATTTTTAAAAAGAATATTATTAAAAATCATCGTAAATAATCTTTTTTTTTTTTTTAATCTTAAAGTTAGGATAACTGCAAACTTGTCGCAGATCCCCAAAGAGGACGATTTTATAACGAATTTATTGGGTTGTTTCAAATATTAAACATTATTTAAAAATGATCAAACTTGCAACATTTAATAAACACTGTATAACTCAACATTTTACTTATATAAACTAGCATACTTGGCTTATTGGTTTCCACTTTCTAGCAGTTAATTCTTCTACAGTATGATGGTTAATGTCGGTTAACGTTGTTAAATATACACATCTCACGCCTTTTACATTTGAATAAATGATCTGGAAGTGATTGCTACTTAAAAAATTTTTTTATAAAAGGATAATAAATTGAGGTATAGGTATTACACTAGTCATTTTATTCTTAAGATTTTTTTTTTTATGTTCGTAAGAAAATATTTGAGACCTTCTTGAGAATTTCACTTAGGAACATTCTTACAAACTTCTTAGAATTGATCTAAACTTGAACGTTCTTGACTTCTTTCTTAAGAAGATTTTTGTGAATCTGGCCCCTGCTGTCTCTATATCATGACTTAAAACGAGCCCCAAACACAAACGTATTTCTAGAGATGAGCATTATCTCTTGCTTGAAGTGAGTCAAAATGTCTAGAAATCAGCCTAATAATCTTGCGCTTGTTTTACTGCAATCTCAAAAGGAAGGAATAAAATGTGATAATAAAACATGTGGTGTACTGTAATATATAATAATCAGTGCCTGGGTGGTGTGACGCAGCCCACTGCAAAGCTGGTTCTTTTTCTTTAACAGAATGCCCAGAAAGCGTTTTATATCTCTTATACCACACTAATCTGTCCACAGTTACAAATCTGAATTTATTCATGAACATGTTGTACTTTTAACTGTTTAGAGTTACCTTAAATGCTGTTGAGCATCCGCAAAACAAGCTAGTTCCTGATATCGTTTACGTTAACGGCAGCCATAAACACTCGTTCCCTCACCGGCCTTGAAGTTAATAAGCTGAATAGAATCACAGCTTGCCATGTTACTGAGAAACCAGCAAGCACAAAGTCTTCGATCTACTTTCCTGTGCCTGAAAACTTATGAACCGCTACAAAGCTCTGACAGTGATGACGCCTTGTTTTTAAAATAAAATTTCTCCCTACAGAAAACATCGCCATAGTAACAATTTTCCTTCAAATTAAATGAATGTATTTTTTTTTTTATCTGTTTATTAGCCTTAGATTAGGTAGATCCAACACCATATGAGCCCCTAGGAACGAGAAATGATAGCGTATTACAATGAGTGCATTAACATATACCTATGATTTGAATTGCAGCCAGCATTTTGTTTGGTTTTTTTTTTACTGCATTTTCAGGATGACAAGATCAGTGAGTAAACACCCCAAAGTGACTACACACACACCAAACAGGTCATCTATGTAAAAGCTCAGTACAATACAAGGAAGATGCCCTTGAGAGAACTGTTCAATGCTTCCTCTGGCAGTGTGAAATTGAAATGTGACATTCCTGTGGAGTATGAATTGCCATCATCGTCATGATGTGACAATCGCATTTATTTTGATGTGACCTCTGTGAGGGGCCGAACAAAGCACCCTCACTTCTTGGCCTCTGGAGAGCACAGGACAGAGGATGCATCTGGCCTCCATTGTGGAAAGTCCTTTAAAGAGCTCCAGCAATTAGGAGCCTTACAGAGGTCAGCCTTGCAAAAAGAAACCAAACCAAGCGCTAATAAAGAAGCTCTTTCAAACACTCACTCTTATTTTCCTTTCTACTAGCATTGACAAAAAAATCTTTTCTTTTTTTTTTTTTTTGGTCTTCAAAATTCTGTCATTTCACTAATAACTGTTTATTAATTGGCAAAATATTAGGCTTAAAAGTGCCAGGCAGGACTAAAAGCCTGGCTGTGTTTGTGCTGCTAGCCTTGACCCACAGCTCTGGCAGTGCGCATACGCCATGCAGGTTCACTGGGTTCGTTCTCTTCATTTGCATATTCTTAAAAAGACAGGCACCACATTTCCGTTTCAACACAAGCCAGGGTGAAAGATAATATTTACATGCTTATACCGTTTCTTCCCGGAATCCAGAGCAAGAGATAAGCTTATCGGCATTGCTTAAATCAACAACGACTGCACTAAACGGCATATTTTCCTCCAAAACTCTGACATTCAGCAGAAAATACATCACTACTTTGTAGCTTGTTGCTTTAAACAGACACAGGAAAAAGCGTGCATAATCAACCAGCATGTAACATCTTAAACTTCTCAGCAATTTGATGCAAAATGGCAGCAGACACTTTGAAAGAAACTGCAGCAGAGACACTGAAACAGGAAATACTTTGAGCATGCGGCGATCCCCTGCGATTACATACAGTCAAACAAATCTACTTTTTTTTCCCGCGGACTCCAGCGAACGCCTGTGCTCCCTCCTCTCCGAACTGAAAGAGACGGGTTTCCTTTAAGCCACCAAGAGCAGATGGTCCATAACAAATCTCCTGGAAATACCTGAAGTCAGCATATTTCCCCCCCCCCAGCAAAGTCTACTCAAACCTGCACGCTGACACCAACACCCCCCACCCCCACCCCTCCACACACACACACACTCCCGGCGCTATCAACAACAAACAACCCAGCCGACCTACCCATGCACGCCTGCGCTCAGCACTTTAAATCCAACGTGTGTCTCCCAGGCTTTTTTTTTTTCCCTTGCCCCCACTCTCGGGTTAGAGGAGACCACTCAAAAAAAAGAGCAAGGAAAAAAATAGAAAGCATGAACATTTCTTTGTCTGGGAATTCAGGGTCAGGTGGTTGTCGACAGGAATTCTGGTTGGCTAGAGAGGACTTGCAAAGTGTTGGCAGGCAGCCAGGAGGCCGTCTTGCAAGGAGCTCTGGAAACTTGCTGCAAACCTCATCTTCACCCTTATATCCATGGCACTGGGTTCATTTCCATAGTAGAGAGGAAGGACGGTGAGAAGTGAAGACGGAAAAGGGGTGGACTGTAAATGGACTGCACACTTATTTAAACAGAAACATGACTGACTTCACTCATATCCTCGATTCTCTTCAAGGCATTACTTTTATACCTTAACTACTACTTCAACGAAGCTCAACTCACTACACTGGTACTGTAACTGGTAAGAAGAAGCACCTCAACATTCCCAGTCAGTTGTGTTTTGAAATATTTTGAGCTGAGACGTGTACGAAAGCATGACGACAGAGGTTTGAAAACAAGCTGAACAATGTATTCAAATATGGACTCTTCTACAAAATGCTTACCCAGACAGAGAGAGGGAGAAAACATACCCTGACTTTACCCGATGGATAACTCCAAACGTCCATGTGGGTGCCTGCTCCACTGGAATGTTACGATGATCACGAGACAACTGCGTATCCTGCTAATTTGGCAATATTTTCAGCTGCCCTGACATTTTTATGGCTTCTCCTCGGTCCTGCTTGGACAAAGGGCAAAGGGGGTAGGGAAAAGGCTTGGGGGGGAGAGGGGGGGGCAGTCGTCCAATAGTAGGCCTCATTCGGTTGCCATGGAGACAGAAAATTATGTAACACGGAGGCTCTCACTGTACCCTACATTACTAGAAGGAGAAATGTCTCTTGCCAGCAAAAGACTGGAAAGACATTGGAAAGATGCCCTACAAGTGACTGCCTGCAGCTCAGTGAGCACCGCGCACACCATCATCCTCTTAAAGGAGAAATCCACCCTGAAAGACTCGCACATTAACATTTATAATTACACAACAATTAGTTATGGTCCATTAATTTGATTGGTCAAGTGCTGTTCCAAGAGTGCTGATATTTAGTATAACGGCACTGGGACATTTCACTGTGTGGATCGCTCGCATGTGTGCGTTCGCAAATTCCAATCCTAGCATTAGTCAGCTACGTTTAAAACCATTACTGCACTTACAGGCTGCCAGTCAGTTTGTGCATTACCATGGCAACAGGCAACGCTCTATCCAGCTGTGACTCTGGGAATTATTTCCGTTGACAGACGAATAATAACAAAGCATTGGATCATATCGCGTCGGAAATATCAGTTACTCAGTCCCTCGAGGATTTTGCGATCGCAGAAATGAATGCGAAATAAATATCGCAATATTCCGCAATAATACTCCGCAATATTCGGAAGAGCTTGCAATTTTCCAAAATTACCGCAGATTTGCGCCAAGGCGCGTCACGTGATGTCGACACAACACGCATTCAGCCACAGCCCTCTTCGATTCACGTGCGTCAAACATGATTATGGCTAAAAGATCTCGTTTACCAACAAACATCACTGCGAAAGACCGTGCAAAACAATTTCGTGCAGTTGCAGTTTCGCAGCAAAATCAAGCATTTTTGGCTGCAACAATCACGAAAAAACTCAGCGAAATCCTTACAGACTGATTACTTCATATTCATTTCTTATTAATAGAACGGTTATATAAAAGTAATATCCATTCGCAACCATGCTGTTATGCTGAACATTGGCTTGGCTATGATTATTGCAGCCTCGTGCCTACGGCCGAATCACAGCCATGCCGAAATTTAGTACAACAGCACTCTTATGTGTCAGCGAGTGTGATATTGCTGAATTAATGTGCTATTCAGTGGTGTCCAAAATGTATTTTATAAGGAAGCTTATGAGGAGTTTTCTTACACGATTTCCTCCGATGCCATTAAACTACCCATTGACAATGGTGCCAGATCCTTTGCTTCATTTCCACGTAAAGTCACCTGTGAACCTGTGCAGCAACGCTTTTCTCCTTTATTCTGTCCATCTCGCTGACTTCCTCATCTGTACACTGACTCAAACAGATATGGTTCTAGTGCCTCACCTTTCAAGCTAATACCGCTGTCCTCAATCGATGTTCTTGACATCTCATAGATCACTAATTAGCCAAGTTGGTTGGGGACCACGACCCTTACTCAGGCCAATTGCGTCATATAGCTGTGTTGCATTCTGAAACTTGGGAGTCCAACTTTTGTTATCTCCACTGTTACTGCACTGGATCTCACATTAAAATGACTGGCTGAAAAATAGCGTAGGCGTCAGCATGACATAAGGACTAATTATTCCCGGAAAGAACAAAAAATACAGCAACCAATGACAAATTAGCACCAGAATCACTAATCACATCACATGACCAGCACACCCCTTGTCCTTGAACATCCCAATCCAAAACCATGGGCATTAATATGGACTTTGTTGGCCTTTTGCTGCTATAATAACCTCCACTCCTTTGGGAAGGCTTTCCACTAGATTTTGTAGTGGCTATGAGGTGCTGTCCATTCAGCTACAAGAGCATCACTGAGGAAAGGCTCTGATGTAGTAAGAGAAAGCCTAGTACACAGTCTTCAGCGTTCCAGCTCATCCCAAATGTGTTCAGGGCTCTGTGCAGGCTACTCAGTGTTTTTATGCACCGATCTTGGCATTCAGTGTCTTTATGGAGCTTGATTTATGCACAGGAGCATTGTCATGCATTGCAAGCATTGTCATGCTGAAACAAGATTGAGCAGTCCCTCCAGGATTTCATCATTCTGCAATCACAGAAATGAATTCAAAATCAAGCAATATACGGAGGAGCTTGCCATTTTTCCGAATGACCACAGATTTGGGCCAAGACGTCATCACGATGTGCATTCAGCCAAAGCCGTCTTCGATTCACGTGCGTTTAACAGGAGTACAGCAAAAAGATCTCGTTTACCAACAAACACCTCTGAGAAAGACCGTGCAAAACAATTTCCTGCAGTTGCAATTTTAATTCCAGTAGATTTCTGCAAAAAAAAAAAAAAAAGCACAAAAAACACAAAAAGCCAGAGGAACTCAAGCATATTTGGCTGCAACAATCACACACACACACACACACACACACACACACACAAAACCCTCTGCGAAATCCTGTATGGACTGATTTCGCCTCTAAGTTCCAGTGAACACTGTTCTCAGTTCCAGTGAAGGATAATCATAATGGTACAGCACACAAAGACATTCTAGACAACTGTGTGCTTTCGGCTTTGTGGCAACAGTGAAGGGAAGATCCGCATGTGATGGTCAGGTGAGGTGTCCAGATATTTTTGGACATGCAGTGTATTTCAATTTAGACATATTTAATGTGTTTAAGAGTTCCTAAACATCAGCATAAGTCAAGGCAGCAAAAACAGTAAGGAAAAACAACTAGAGCAACTTGAACCCGAGCTTATCAGATGAACATCTCATAATGAAAGCTTAATGATGATTAACTATCCAATCTTCCTTCTGTGTTATCCACTTATTGATTTCCAATTATCACTCTCATCAAGGAGGAGAATAACTTAGTCCTACTGTAGAGCTAGTAAGCAACAACACACGCTGGACCGTGTTGTTATACGAAAATAACGCCGTGATGAGAAGCATTGGGTCGTTACCACCCTGAAGTGGATTATTTTCGTATAACAGCACAACCCAAAGTGTGTTATTCCGCTTACACCAGAGTGACTTGCTATCAATTACAACTGTTCATTTATTAATAAACAGCACATCTTTTTAACTGCTTATAGTAATATTTAATGTTACAGAACATTCGCAAGACAAGTTAGTTCCTGTCATCACCTACAATACGTTACAGCAGTTATAAACAGTCGTTTGCTCACCAGCCTCTCCTGTATTCTAGCTCTTTATTTAATGAGACATTAAAATAAAAACCAACGCAGCTTGTCATGTGACTGTGAAACCGGAAAGCACTGACTCCTCTGTCCTGAAGACTTTAGTACAAAGCGTTGACAACTGAGACTCCTTCCATAAATGTTAAATAAATGTCTCCTAACGGAAAGCTTCACCACATTAACAACTATCATTTTTTAAAAATCTGTTCATTATTAGCCTTAGACTAGGTAGAGCGTCCCTCCATATGAGCTGTTACTATAGGAATGATGCTGTACTGTTACAGAAAATTAATCAACACCATATTCTTTTAAGAATTCAAGGACAATCCACTAACACTACACACATCTAATATGCATTAAAAAAGGATGGGATTTAGGTTTAACATACAACCATTAAAACTGCTCATGAAATAAATGGTACCTTCAGATGAGTCATCAAATACACTTGGCTTTCGCGTGTTTTTTCCTCACTCTCAAGTCTCTGCAGGAATAAGTTCTTGGGTTGTAACAAACATCTCCGACTTTCAACGCCGGCCTAAGATCGGCTTTTACCTTTCCCAAATCCTAACCAACACGATTAAGAGCGAATGTGATCGTGGATCAGCACTCGTCGATGCATATGGGTCCTGCGTTTCTACCTCCCTATCTCTCCGGTACTCACCTCCATCTTCCACTTGGCCAGCAACTCCTCCCTGGTCCTCTTGCTAATGTAATAAGGATCACCGGCCTGGAAGGTTACTCTGGGCATGGGTCTCTGGCGCAGACTGATTTCCCAGCCCACTCCCCCACGTAGCCTGCCTCGAGCTCCCTGCTTAAAGGGACAAATAAAAAAAGAAAAGAAAAGAAAAGAAAAAAAATAACCGCTTGTTTAATTCACTCACCTTATCTTTCTGTGCTAGCGATAAAAAAAGGAAGGAAGCTGGTGTTTTTGGTTTCTGGCAGATCTACGGGAGAATTTGTTCGTTGGAGGTTTGGGTGTGGTCGAGGAAAAAGACCAGAGAGCTGGGCAGTCTATAGAGTGTGTGAGCACTCAGACAGGGAGCTATACTTGTTGGCCTGTCTTCCTATATCCCCTCAGCCGGCCACCGCTTGCAGAGGAACGGGAATTTCCATTCAACCGGAGGACCAAGTGTATTTGATATTTCAAATCTAGTAGCCATCAGGGTACCATTTCTTTCACAACTACCCCATATCAGGAAAATAGCTTTGGAACTGTTTTTGTAATCATGCAACTAGAAACCTCTTCACTGCAGACAGAATATTGAAGAAGAAGAAGAAAGAAAAAAAAATAATGTAGTGGAACATATTGTATACATACACACATGTATACAATGTACACGTATACAATATACAGTACACACAGAGAGAGAGGACGGCTGGAACACACCATGAGAATCCCATACCTCATTCTTCGAAGCGTCCCCGATCTCGTCCTCCCGGTGCTCGACATCTAGAGAGAAACACAACCGCACAAGAAGAAATAATTACCGCAAAAGGTCTGGAAAGTCCATCCAGACGTTGTCAAACTGGAGATCGATATCTGTTAAGAAATGTAAGCTCTCCCAGTAGCTCTTCTATACAATGATATAGATATGAACACTCTCTTTGTACAGCGGTGCTATAAAGTTTGTGAACCGTTTAGAATTTTCTAGATTTCTTCAGAAATATAAACCTAAAACATCATCCGGTTTTCACACTACTTCCTAAAAGTAGACAACGAGAACCCGATTAAACAAATGAGACAAAAATATTATACTTATTTATTGAAGAAAATGATCCAATATTTCATATCTGTGAGTGGTAATAATATGTTAACCTTTGCTTTCAGTATCTGGTATGGTATATGCGTTGATCAGTCCTGCGCATCAGCTTGGAGGAATTGTAGCCGATTCCTCAGTACAGCGTATTCTAATTGCCTTCTGGCTTGTCCACGTGATCTTTAGCAAACTGCAGAAGGGCAGCAATGTTCTTTTGTGGAGAGCAGTGGCTTTCTTCTTGCATCCCTGCCATGCACACCATTATTGTTCAGTGTTCTCCTGATGGTGAACTCATGAACATTAACATTAACAATGTGAGAGAGGCCTTTAGTTGCTTAGCAGTTACCCGGGGTTCTTTTGTGACCTCGTGGACTACTACACGTCTTGCTCTTGGACTGATCTTTGTTGGTTGAGCGCTCCTAGGGAGGGTAACAGTGGTCTTCAATTTCCTCCATTTGTACACAATCTGTCTGACTGTGGATTGGTAGAGTCAAAACTCTTTAGTTTTTTAACCTTTTCCAGCCTGATGAGCATCAACAACTCATTTTTTCTGAGGTTGTCAGAAATCTGCTTTGTTCATGCCATGATACACTTCCAAAGACATGTGTTGTGAAGATCAGACTTTCATAGATCCCTGTTCTTTAAATACAACCAGGCGCTCACTCACACCTGATTGTCATCCCATTAATTGAAAACATCTGACTCTAATTTTCACCTTCAAATGAACTGCTAATCCTAGAGGTTCACATATTTTTGATAGTCACAGATATGAAATATTAGATCATTTTCCTCAAGAAATAAATATCCAAGTATTATATTTTTGTCTCATTATGTTTAATTGGGCTCTCTCTGTCTACTTTTAGGACCTGTCTGAAAATCTGATCATGTTTTAACGCATATTTATGCACATTTATAGAAAATTCTAAACTTTCAAGCTCCACTGTATATATTCTACACATGCACAGTGAGATACTAGAGGATGAAAGACTACTGGTTAAAAGAGCATCCGAGATTAATGATGCAGATGGATGGATGAAGATTTTGACAATGGACTTAGCTGTATTGTACCACATTGTTTTTTAAAGGTTGTTGTACAGTGTTCGGTCATTCTAAAATGACAAAGTTATGCCGCTATAGATCTATTTTTATTCATATTCATACGAAGGTTGTTATTTACAAGTGACAACAGTGCCAGTGCTATGTGTTAACTTTTGGATATTGTTAAAATGTGATTTAGATGTGGTTTAAAAGTTAAAGACCACTTCAAAATAATTCACAACAGCACTGCTTGATTGCTTGACGCTAAGCAGAAAAGCCCCATGCTGTGTGCGTGCGTGTGTGTTTTAAGCCGTACATACAGCAGATACTCTAGTTCATATTCTGCTGCCTGTAAGCAAAATTCTTGCCCAGTAACCTTTGAGTTGCTTTGGCATTTTAATGCTCCATTGAGAACATGTGGAAAAGTCATTTTTGAGCTAATTCAGCCTGTAAAGTGCACCGTCAGTTTCGTCAAGCAATGTGCAAGCAATGGCATTGCAGTCATTTAAAAATTCTGTTTAAATAAGATCCCCATTACGGTACAAAGTGCCACTTGATGTATCCTCATTATAATGGTCTTTCATAAATGAGGTTATGGTCGTACGAAAGCATTCGGTCCAGGTCTATATCATCCAGCTTTCTCCCAGCAGCTCAACAGAACTGAGTGTGTGCCAGATGTAGGCTCAAATAAAAAATGAGCAATGAGGGTCATTAACATTGTGGTGCGCCTGGCGCATTCTGAAGTGTCAGGCTACCTGGATGAAGACGGTACAGTCTCGGTGACTGAGACAAGGAAACTGTGTGACTCAGAAGGTTGTGGTTGAGGATGAAGGAAGCGGGAGGTTAGGGAGTGTGAGCCAGAGTGGTGATGAGTATGGAGGGAGGCCAGGTTTACTTTGGCTTTGCTCACAGCCCTGACCCTACATCTCATCGTGCTGAGGCTCCACAGCTGCGTGCTATTAGCCCTGTCCCTCCCTACCCCCACTGCCTCCTGCACACTAACCTTAACTCCTAGCATACGTAAAGAGCCACTTGGGCTGAACACGTCTGCAGCTAGCTGACTCGTAAAAGTGAAACTTTTACATCTCACCAAGGTCCAGTGCAAACTATGTTATGTTGCCTGGAGAAATGCTGAACAAGCATCAGATATTGTTCCTCTAAAGCTACTTACACTGTAAATCAGGAGACCGTACAAGAAGGTTTACAGTTCTCAGGAAAATGTGCAAGAAATGAATTGGAATGCAATTCTAAAGCACAATTATGGAAATTCAGACCAGAGTTATGAAAGATAAAAATCTCATGGAATGAAACATTCATGGAAAACTTTAACAGCTCACTTAATGCACTTCTTCGAGCAGAAAATGAATATGTTTCAGCAAAGCACAGCAGCGAAAACTTTCTTTTCTTTTCTTTTTTTTTTAAATAAAAATTATCAAAAGCTGTGATTATTCTCCTTCCTTGGAATCAATTTACACTGGAATCGATTTACACTTTTTTATTTTTTTCATTGTTCACTCCTAAACGGCTTTGTTTGCCTGGAATGAGAAGGGCAGGCAGGGGTTAACGAGAGGCTACGATTGCTAGTGACCTGAAACACTAGCAAGGCTATAACACTGATTCATGATTCATGAGCAATAAGACATGGTCTTAAGAAGAGCATGGGAAACCTGTGAAGGACAGCCAACCTCAGTGGAGCTCATTAAATTTACACCTCCAACCTGACATGTAAATATCAAATCCCTATTCCCAGGTTCACTTTCCAGAAGTTCTACCGTTATACTGCCCTAATTGCTATTTGACTTATGTGTGAGTTTAAACATTCAGTTTATCATAAACCTCAGAAGCTGTAAAACCAATAAAAATAATCATCCTTGAAGGGATTTTTTCATTGTTTCTATATGTCACAATTACATAATTACATTATTGACTTCATTTGAGGTGTTTGATATTGATTATTAGATTAATCAATTTTACATTTCCATATAAAGATATGTAATCAGAGAACAGAATGTTCAGTCTTAAACACAGACAAAGCATCCTAATTACGAAAGCTGACTATATGAGTGGAAACACATACCGAGTGCAGATGCTTTGGGAGCATTTTGCTGGCATGCTTTGGGTTTACTTGTCTCTTTAGAGGGAATGGTCACTGCAATATTCTGACTAATCACATTTATCCTAGGATGAAACATTTCTATCTTGATTGGAGTGGTTTCACTGAGATGGTGGATGTCAAGGTTTGATGACAATGATCACAGAATCTCAACCTGATTTAAACATCTATCAGAGGTTCTGGATTGATGTGTTAGATGGCACTTTTTGCCATCATCATCAAAACACCAACTGGAGGAATATCTTTTTGGAAGACTGGCATTTCATCCCTGTAGTACAGTTCCAGAGACTTGTACAATCTGTGCCAAGGTTCACTGAAGCTATTGTGGTGATTCATAATGGCCGAATACTTTAGTAAAACACTTAATGTTGGTTTTTCCTTTAATTTGTCACCTGTTTGTATGTTGTCTCATATATTCTCTTATCTATCTATCTGGTAAAATAGAGAGAGAAGGAGAGAGTGAGCGAGAGAGAGAAAGAGAGAGAGACAAAGACTTATTATAAATTCTAAATGTAAAAATTATCTACACAGCAATAATCATGCCTTGCCTATCATAACAAAGTAACAACACAGGTTAACACAGTGACTCTCACTCCTAGACCTCCACATGCTTGTGTTTCCTTTACTCACACACCTGTCTCCATAATTACCTTATTACTTTGATAACTGCCTGACAAAGTGAATCAGATGCATTCAAATGGGGGGGGAAATGTATGAATGAGAACCACTGGATCGCCCCTAGATATATATTCCTTTAACAGTCCGCTGGCACTTCTTGTGCGGCCCAAAATCAAACCCGCATGGAAGTGAAAGACATTCACGTTTGTTTCCTGGATTTCCTCGCACCCAGCTACTGTACTAACAGGCATCTCGATCATCTCTCCTTCTCTCTCGCCCACTCACAGACTTTCTCTCACAATGGGAAGAAATGACTACATAACCGGTTACTGAGGCAGAGGAGGGGTCCTTCCCACTGCCGAGGTCAGCGGGTTCATGAGTGTAGCTGGTATACTGTGCCTGTATAGATTTCAGTGTGGCAAGCACTGAGCTGGGATCCTTCCTCTGCTTTCCAGATGAATGACATAAAAATTATATTAAACACTCTTGAACCTTAACTGTACATTAGAGTATTCTGCATTGCACACTGTTTAGAAGCTTGAAAAAGCTCAGAATAATCTGATATTAAAGGATCGGGTTTTTTTTAATAAACATCAAGTATCAATGTTTCTGAGAATGGCAAACAGGTGTGGATCACTGTCACAGGAAATAACACAGAAGAATGTTGTGATCCAGTCCTACAACCTGAACACGCCTTCCATACTGTATCCCGGAAATGGACTGTTTTTATCGTCCAATCCACAGAAGGATTACAGAAGGACACTTTCAATATGCATAATTCAGTAGGCTATGTATAGTAAACCAAAAGATCTTGGCAACATCAGGCTTGCAAATCACTTAGTAACGCGGTAAGGTAACGCGGGTATTTTCAAAATGCAGAAAGTCTCTCTCTTCTCAATAGTCTAAAAAATTTACAGCCTAAACACTATCCAGATTTTGAAAATACCTCTTGCATCCTGAATTCCCATGTGACCTGCAACCCCAATTGTGTTTGCAAAGAAGAGGGGAAGTTTCATGAGCCCAATAAGTTTAATCATATGTCGTGAAAAGCACAAACCTTACGCATGAATGGTCTCAATATGTTTTTAAAAAAATAGTGATTTTTAATAATAAATAGATCTTATTCATATAGCAGTGGTCTTAGTTAAAATACGTTGATGCAAAACTTGGAAAATGTAACACACAGAGCATCTGAATGAATGTCTGATACGTTGCTATGCGACATACTGTACACTTGTGACAGAATGCTCAAATTCAAATTGCAGAAAAGTTGCATGAAAACATTTTTTTGTGAGAATGGGTTGTAAATAACAACCCATTTTTTAATATGTTTATTATTTGCCTTCGATTATATCATTTATACAGTTATAGCTGCCATACAAGTCCACGTGAATATGTTGATACTATAGAAACATTACATTACAACAAGTACATTCATTTAAAGCTCAAGGCTCCTTTAGTGAACAGTGGACTAGTTCAACAAAACAGACTTCATATAAAAACCATAATGAACTTCTATTTATTTTCACACTATCCGTTGTTACCCAGATGAGGATGAGTTCCCTTCTGAGTCTGATTCCTCTCAAGGTTTCTTCCTCATATCGTCTTAGGGAGTTTTTCCTTCCCACCTCACCTCTGTGTTGCTCAATAGGGATAAATTCACACACTTCAAATCTGTATCCTGTGTTTATATGTTTCTGTAAAGCTGCTTTGAGACAATGTCCATTGTTAAAAGCGCTATACAAATAAATTGAATTGAACTGAATTGAATATAAACCAGTGATTAGAATTACACCTACAGTAGCACTATTATCCTAGCACTCCTTCGGACCAAATCTGAGAATTTAACTGCGCTGTGATAAAAAATGCGTGATTTGTTATACATTCAAATCTCTGATAGCAGACAGACAGACAGACATAAACAGGCAGTGCTATTTCAGTCCTGCAAGACAAGCAGAACCTCATGCACACGCTCAAGCTGTTACTTTACACTTTTACTGTCTCGCTACATCAGAATGCTTTGCAGGATGATTCAGCTTGATTCTGCACAGTTGTGCAACAGCTATTTGTAAAAGACTGGTTATTTGTTATTACTAAAAGCCAGATCTGTGCCAGTTCAGGTTGAAATGTGAATACACAATTTCAGCCCTGTAGCATTTAATGACTGCTCCATGCTTGATTGCTGCTATTCAGTACGCTTGAGGAGGACTTGGCTATAGCTTTAGCAGAATCCCCAGCGTCAACGAAAATAAACGTCTTGTTTACTGTTTATGTCAACGCTACCTTTTATACCCAACATGACCTCAGTCACCATCAGACAGAGGCATGAGGCAGGGGGGCATTTTTTATGAAATGCCACGGAGAAGACTGTAACCTGTAAACTTTGCAAAATTGAGCTTGTGTAGCACGGAAGCACGACAGTGATGCACGAGCAGGAACATGTTTATATCCAAAATGCTGCACTGTTCAAAGGGCTGGAGAAACTGCTGCGAGTTGCTTACAAGATTTTGTTTAATTCCAGTTTAATATGCTGCATTTGCACGCTTGCAGTGTATCTATTAGTAACGAGGCCATGTTGCTCCTCTATCGCAGTGTAGATGCGGTGATAAACATTGGGAGCACAAGTAAGCTCTGTAGTGTCTTAATTAAAATGGTATGATCAAAGTAAATACAAGTAAAATAATATGTCTAAACGCAGCGAGCAACAGAAACCACAAGGTGCAGTGAACGTGAGATTTTATTATTCATTTAGGACTGTAGTTTAATTATCGGTGTTTTATTGTACATCCAGTAAAAGAATGCATAAAAACATAAATATAATATAAACTTATATTACATATATAAAGTTGTTATATATATATATAGAACGTATGTATGTATGTATGTGTAT
>JANDJT010000228.1:13422450-13442677 GCA_024331685.1 Stegophilus panzeri
TGTATAATTTTAGAAGTTTTATATATATATATGAGTGTTTATATTTGTAACACTCAGTTTGTGGATTTTATTTTAAATAAACGAAAAAACAGTACTGAAAGTTTGCCCTTCCCTTAATTGATTCAATTAATTAATCGGAAAAAAAAATCGAACTGACAAAATACTCTTAATCTGTAAAACTGGATCTGTTTATTTGGTTTGTAATAATAATATATATGATTAAACTAATATTTTAATAGAATAATTTTTTTTAAGTGTATAAATAAATATAGTGCCTGGGTTAACCAGCTGATGCAGGGCCAGGGCTTAAATGTGTATCCTATCTATTTGGGATATGGTGTGTTTGCACTGGGTGAATGAGTGCATACTGTGTTTTTGGAGCACTGTGTAAGTGGCTTGGGCAGAGTGCCATCCACCTGGCAGAGTCCCTGCTGAGAGAGGGGCCATAACACAGCACTGCTGTCTCTCCATGCACTGCACCCACCGAGGGCAGGTTGCCAGGAGACAGCTGTCTCCCTGGGCTTTATTTACTGCTCTCATCAAGGTCATAGCCTGCTCTGGCCAGGAAATATGGTGAGAGAGAGAGAGAGAGAGAGATTGAAAGAGAGAGAGAGAGAGAGAGAGAGAGAGAGAGAGAGAGAGAGTCGAGGGCATGGAGGTCTGATTGACAGTAGGATCATCTTTTAGTACTGTGCAAAGGCTTTAGTCCACCTAACAAAATATATTCATACTCTTACTCTATAAAACTGGATCTGTTTATTTGGGTGATAAGAATAATATATATGATTCAACTAATATTTTAATAGAATAAAAATACAAGAATTTAATGTGTTTTAAAAGTATGTTTGTGACTTTCCATAGAACGCAGAAGTGACAGTCCTGCATCAGATATTCCATCCATGCATTTTCTGTATCACTTATCCTACAGAGTTGTGGGGAGCCTATCCCAGGGAACTCGGGGCACGAGTCTAGAGACACCCTTAGCCGGGTGCCAACCCATTGCCGGGTACAATCAAACACACATTCACACACTACAGACAATCAGACTACAACGCATGTCTTTGTACTGGGGGAGGAAACCAGGGTACCCAGAGGAAAGCCCTGAAGCACGGGGAGAACACACACACACAGGGCAGGGGTGGGATTAAAACCCCCAACCCCAGATGCGCGAGACAACTGCGCTAACCACTAAGCCATGTAATTCTGCACTTCAGCTTCTCTTCAGATTTTCTGTCCAATCTCTCTAGAATCTGAAGTGCCCCGCCACCAACATTATAAAAATCCATCTTACTAACTGTCAAGTACGGCTTAGCCCAGGCTGTGATAAACACTATTGGCTATTTTAAAAGGGGGAGGAGCCACTCGATACGTCCTGACCTGATTTCCTGATTCAGTGGAAATTATGGTTGCGTTCGAAACTGCGTACTGTGACAGTACCTACCGCACGGCCGTTGAAACAGTACGTACTAATCAGTATGTGCGTGTAATATGACTACAATCCTGGACATCCACCATGCTGGCATTGTCATGAGACCTTCAACGTCATCATAACCACAAAAATCATAAAGGGACCACCACATTAAAGCAATCGCATTAACGGCAAGACGCACATCAGGAACGTTACCTGAATTAATAATGTAATGTGGGCGGGGTTAACAGGCTGAGGTAAATTCGTTAATGTTAGGGCACAGTTGGGCCCTTGAGCATGGCCCTTAACCCTCTCCAGGGGCACCATATCATGGTTGACCCTGCGCTCTTACCCAAACTTCCTGGCATGCTGGGTTTTGTGAAGAAAACAATTTCACTGTGCTATGACCAATAAAGACTCATTATCATTAGCTTGGCCAGTTAAGGCATGATGGAGATCACAAAAAAGGTTTCAAATGCTGTGACACCTGTTTTCTTGTTTAAACCTTCAACAAGTTGACGATTTATTTGGGTATCGTTAAACAAGTCCTGTTTAACCAGGGTTTAATACTTAAAAAGGGCCGACGCGCTGTCTTCCGCCATTTTTTTTTCTGAGCTCGACCGCACCAGTCCCGTTGCATTATGGGATTTTTGAGTCACGTAGTGTCCACCGGTTGCACACTGCAAAATCTTGTCGGAAGCAGTACACCATCCGGGTGTTTCTCGCCTATTGTTTCTCGCCTATTGAGAATTCAGACATACTACCCCTCTGGCATACTGCTTTTCGCCTACTGTGTATTAGGGTAGTATGCCATTTCGGACGCAGCCTATGTCAACACACTGAATAATGCTGCACATTTCAAGGCACTTCACAGGAACTTTAATGGTCTCACCTACCACTGGTATCATATTTCTCTTTTCCCTTTCTCAAGGGAAGAAAATAAGCTTCATCTTACTTATGTTCTATCGCTTGCTTAAGTATTTCCAACAACTAGCCAAAGCACTTGGCAGCAAGCGATCTTACTCCTGGAGTCATGAAAACTGGCATGAAATTTGAACAGTGCCACCTAAACATACTGGAGCACTAGTTTAAGCGTGGAAAAGTGTGGAATGTATGCAAGCCAAAAATGACTTTGTCTTCACACAAAACCCTCACAGACTTCATGTCATGAGACTCCTCGTTCTCATAACATACTTCTCCTGTTTAGTTCCACTCTACTCACCGAATCATTTATTGTAGTTGCTGAATAATATGGTTTAAGATGAATAACTGAATAATAATCTAAAAGAGTTTGTGTTAGCAGTGTGGTTGGGAGGTCCTTATTGAGATGAAAGGAATGTTTCCCAAAAGCACAGTATAATGAATCAAAATCTGTTAGAATTTTGCATAAGTAATAATTTTGCTCTCCCGAGCCATTTCTAAGTGATTTCGATAGATAGAAAAACATGAGGTCTCTCCAGTATTTGTAATTACCATCTAATACAGTCATGCACTTGCTACATCCCACCAACAGGGCATGTGATTGAGCCATTAATCTAAATTATGTGTGGTGGAATTTAATGCACGGTCTTAAGCAGAAGTTTGGAAATCAAACGTGACCTCTTCTAGTCAGTAGCATTTTTGCTAAATGCAAAAAATGATTGTTACTTTTAATTAATGCTCATTTGCGTATACCTTTGACCACCCAAAGGCTTTTTGCGCATCACTGTATGTGCTTTTATTGAGTGTGCTGTCTTTGAGAAAGTAGTCTTATATTTTCCCCAATTAATACGTACATGTACATGAATAATGACCCGTCTTGGAAAGCCACAGCTGCCAAATTTCCACACGCACGACCACAGCCAAAGAATGCTAGGGGAGTGCTATTTTACAACTCCTCTCCGTTCATCACTAAAGGCTGAAGATTGAACGCGGACGATGATGACACGCGCTGACTCAAACAGCAGGCGGCTATTGTAACGCAACGCTTAAGCGTAACTCACATTTGGTCGGTCGCTCCAGTTTCCGTCTTCCTCGTTTCTTGCGAGGTAGAATTGGCAGCGTCTCGTCTTTGTCCTTCTCGGAGTCGCACTTGTCCTGGGCAACGGCAAATCCGTTCTCCGGGGAAGGGCTCATGCTGCAGGCAGCCTGGCGAGGGAGGCCGTTTTCCAGAGCATTCTGCTCCTGTGTGGGATGAGAGCCTTCGGAGGATCTGTTGCCATGCCTCTCTCCTACATCACCATTATGAACCTGAAGCTGTGAACAGGACTGGATTCCCGTTCCTCTGTGATTCTTGGACACACCCACCAGCTCTGTCAGTGATCCACAACTCTCCACCTGCAACAGGAAATGACAGCAATAACATTCCAGCCAAAAATATTCAATATTACAGAGGACCACAGTCTTAACATACTGAAAGTATAAGACGCTAAAATAAGATGTTAAACAGACGGTTTTTCATCTTTTATCAAAGACTATAGGTAGATTTTTATCATCTTAGCAAACAAAAACTATTGCACTTAATAAATATATGTAATATGTAAATAAATAACAATTTTTAAATAAGCAATTACCACAAATTGCAATTTAATTTAATATGATTTGAAACATTTTAAACAAATTAAACGGTACGGAATGGATGCATTAATCTCCTTTGTCTTTCTGGGCATCAAAGAAAAGTATCGTCACACTACGTTGAACGTTTTTTGTTTATTTTACTACTGTTTTGCAGACAGTGTGTTAGCTAAACTATCGTGTATCGTAGAAATGTCCTAAAGTATCGTGATACGATATTTTTGTCATATCGCCCAGCCCTAAAGCATAAAGTACAACCCTATACCCTAATACTGGTGTATGTACATGTAGAAAACTTATTTCTGTTTGCTTCTGTTCATTTCCTTAATACTTTAATAATAACGTTGTACTGTATATACGCCCTAAATAAATGCTTTATACTCTCAACCTAATGTTCAGGGATTCATCTTAAAGCATATTCAGTACATACTACGGATTATTGAGTAAATACAGTGAATGTATTTACAAGAATACACAATGAGTTTAAGGGGTTAACATCTATCGTAGTGGTGGGATACAAGTTGTGGAGAAGGAGGAGGGGGACAGTACTAATACTGATGATCTGTGTGCGGGTAGAAAAAGTTACTTCCTGATTAGGTCAATATGAAGCGAAACCTCAGAAATCCTATAAAGCGTTAGTGCTTTCTTATATAAACCTGTATTCAAGCCAGGTGTTGTCAATATCCATATAACTTCAGGTTCATTAGTGAGAATTAGTCTGCAACAGTAGCATCTTAATGTAATTAATATACACTACCCTTCCAGTAATAAGGATGTCTGCTCAGCTTGAAAATCCATTCCAACAACAAAACCTCTACATTTGCTTTTAATTAAGTATGCAAGTGCGTGCATATAAATAGTGACATACATAATAAAGACATCCTTGTTGATGTATCCTAAAACACAATTATTACTGCTTTATCATCAACACAGCAGGCAATAAAGCAGCAGGTATAAATGACTTCTTACCAGGGGTGGAAAGTAATGAAACACATTTACTCTCAGTCCAGGGTTCACTGAAATGGTCCTTTTTGCATATAATTATTCATCTTAGTTTATTTTTAAATAAAATATTAACCTTTGTTACTTTTATTTTTGATGACCATCACACGAGTAAAGAAAAAAAAAGAATTTAACCCCAGAAGCAGGGCGTAACCTGGCCTGGGCATTCAATGCTGTAGCCCTGAAGATTTTTTCTTTAGCCTCGAATAATTCTTCACTTGGAGCAGGTTGTCACTAAGTAACTTGAACGTCAGTAAAAGAAGACGGCAGTGTTGTAATTTTGTATTTTCAGTGAACAGAGGCGAAACCAATCAGACAGGGTTTACAGGAAAATACGTGGAAATACTTGTATCTTATTGGCTGACAGCTCTCAAGTCTGCCAAACGCTAGCTCACACAGTCAGTTAGTATATAAGGATCTATTTCCATCCATCTATCCATCCATTTTCTATACCGCTTATCTTACAGGGTCGTGGGGAACCTGGAGCGTATCCCAGAGAGCATCGGGGCACAAGGCGGGGTACACCTTGGATGGGGTGCCAATCCATCGCAGGAAACACACACATACACATTCACACACCCATTCATACACTTTTCATACACTTTGGACATGCCAATCAGCTTAACATGCATATCTTTGGACTGGGGGAGGAAACCGGAGTACCCGGAGGAAACCCCCGCAGCACGGGGAGACCAGGCAAACTCCACACACACAGGGCAGCAGTGGGAATCGAACCCCCTACCCTGGAGGTGTGAGGCGCACATGCTAAGCCACCGTGCGCCCTGGATATATGTCGATTTTATTTATTTATTTATTTATTTTTACCAGTAAAGGGGTTGAAACTGAAACAGTGACAGGAACACAAGAAAGCAAGGTGTGTAAATGTCGATATGAGTTACAATTTATGTGAACATCATCAGAGCATAAGGATAGTGAATGTACTTTGCATGACACTGAAGAAGCTAAACCCATAAAATGATAGCTTAGTTGTGCCTCCCCTTGGCTAGCGACACCAAACTAGCCTAGTCTCATGTTAGTTATCCAAAAAGTTTTATATTTTATCAGTCTGGTAGCCCTGCAAACCATGATAACACCCAAGGCAAGCTTTAAGCTCAATCCAACTTTTTGTCCAAATGTAACTGTTTTTTTAAGCAGTTAGCCATCACATGCAAGACAAAATGCATGGAAACAGTTTATTTAGAAGTCTATTTAGAAGAATCTGGGCTCAGCCCCGAATGATTAACAGTCCAGCTAATGCCCATGCTTAGAAGCCTGTAAGCCAATTCAAAGACAGTACGTGTGAATTTTAAATAACTGAATTTCGAGAAGCAATCAAAATGAAGCAGTTTCCTGCCCAAAGTCTACACTTCTTGCACCAGATGCTTAGTCATCAGCAGCAATATCTGAGACAGTGAAGACAGAGATCTGCTAAGATGAGCAGCCCTGACTCAATTTATCAGGCATTTTCAGTTTAAAATACTTCAGAAGAAACCGCATGATAATGATCTGCAAATTATGCAAGCCAAAACCTGTTAAGATCTCGGCATTTTACAGCTCAACATCCCACCTGCAGAAACATGAAACCGATAAAACCTTAGCTAGCTGAGTGAGCTACACTAGCTAGCCAAACATTTTTGATGTTTTACAGTATGAAAGCTCTGTAGTAGCTCTGTTCGGTAGCAATCACCTGTCGAGTAAAATCTCTAAAATCTGCTGCTACAGCCTATAATGCACAGGATAATGTATAATGTAGCTGTCTTTGCTAGATATTTAACTATATAGCTAGAAAAATGTTCGAAATAACATGAGCTAACCCCAACAGCATCTGGCTAAGTAAGCTAGCCAGCTAATCTTACTTTTCTTTATATACAACTGATAATCGAGGTGGCCTTCACTTCAGCATCGCTCACTTGGGTAATTATCATAATAACCAAAGCATGTGGCAAAATGTGTTATGGTCTGATGAGGACCAAGGTAGAACATTTTGGACATAATTCTAAAACATACAGTACTGTGCAAAAGTTTTAGTCACCCTATTTTTTCTAGTACAAACTTTGTTATAGATTTTTTTATTTTATGACTTCTACATTATCGAGTCAGTACAAAAAACATTTTAGATTCCCAAACATTAGTTTTCCAGAACAAAATTAAATGTTACAGATAAATGTATGTCAGTAAAGACAGCAGCATATTACGTAAGAGACACTTTTCAGACAAAAAACACAATGAAGGCTGCTGGGTTTTGCTGCAAAAATAAGAAGCAAGTGCGACAGTCAAAGTCTCGAGAAGAACTGTGTCTGATTCTGCAAGATGCTCAATAAAACTTGCAGCTCATTTCCTTATAAAACTACACACATTGTACCGGAGACGACTATTTTAATTATTTTTGTCACACTTTCTTTCATTTACTACTGTTTACTGCTCTTTACGGTATTTTTTATGTAGAAACAATTAATTTAATTATTTTTGAAGGCATCTTTGCTCTATAGCATTTCTTTGCATATGCCTAAAACTTTTGCACAGTACTGTATGTTTAGTGCAAAAACAAGGCAGCGTATCACCCAAAGAACACCATGCCCATGGTGAAGCATGGTGGTGGCAGCATCATGCTATGTGGCTGCTTTTCCTCAGCAGGGACTGGGGCTCTAGTCAAGTTAGAGAATGTACTTTGGCACAAACCTGTGGAATGGGCTATGCACAAGAAATCCCTTCGAAATCTGATAGATCTGGAGCATTTTCGCAAGGAAGAGCGGAATAAAATTGTCAATTCAAGAAGTGCTAGGTTTGTAGACTCTTACCTAAAAAGACAGTGCTGTATTACAACCAGAAGGAACTTTAAGAAAGTATTAGTTAAGGGGTGTGCACAACCAGGTTACTGTATCCCCCCAAACCCCCCGCCCCCCCNNNTGTTTCAATTTGTTTTTCACTTCAATTTTGATGGTATTCCACATTAAAGGTGGAAAAAGATCTGATTTAATTTTTTACATCATAAAATACATCGAATATTAACAGCATGCAGGCTTTTTATATCCACTGTATGTAATGTATTACTCTAATTCAGGGGTATTCAACTAAAACGTGTAAAGTTCCAGTTACGTAAAATTTATACAAAACAGATAAGCAACTAACCCTGACTGAATAAATTTTCATGCTTAACCATTAACGATTTGTTTCTGGCTGTAAATAAGATGATTCAAAGCGGTTATGTTTTTGTTTGAGAGTGGTGCTTCACGTTATAAGTTTAGACTTGTAACGTGTAAACTCATCTGTTTTGATGTTATATCACCACATTGCCCAGCTCCATGTTATATAGCTTTACTGACAATGTCTTAGAAGAAAGTGCCACATTTACTAAATATAAATAAAAATATGTTTTTTGTGCACATAATAAAAGTTTTCAATAGCCATAGCAGATCTATCCGGAAAAGCAAACCCACATGACATAAGCCATAGGCAGCTCAAGCTTGCTGAAAACTGAACTACATCTTTTAGATACTGCATTTAATGCACATCTACTGTTAACCTTCTATCTTTACCATTTCACAATCCTTCTTGTAACATCATCTCTGTACATTTTTGGTAACCAGACCTCACTTTCATTCTGTGTCTGTTTAACCATAGGAGGCACACGTGAGGGTTGACTATAGGCAAACAACAGGCAGGGATGTTGATGTACTATGACATATGATATAAATGTATCCTTTAAATCAAGGCTTGGCTTAAATAAATACATATTTCACTTAAGGATTACAAGTACGATTAAGCATTCACATGTTTAGTCTGTCAGTGGCTATAAGCGGCACAATGAAGCCTAAAATGCATCAGATGTGTCGGTTAATACTAGGATGAAAATTCTGAAATGAGCCTAACGTATGGAAATGAACAAGTCACAAAATGGTTTGCTTTTCCATTTACCATTAACTGTTCCAAAACATGAAGGAGCGATGTTAGAAATGGTCCTGGCCTGCATGCAGGAGAATAAATACAGTATGAAAGAAACCTGAACTCTTTCAGCAGTGGTCTTTTTTCCTCAAAACCCCACCAGAGCAGATGCTTTGCGTTGGGGGAGGGTACAGAGTGGTTATGGCTGAAGGCTAATACTGTGCTCAGTTGATCATACTGTCTTCAGAAGAGTCTCAGAAACCCACTGTATATACTTAAAGAAATGACTGTTTTATTTTGCATAATGCTTTCTTTACTGTGTCTTTTCAAAACATTTTCCTTTCAATACTTTCAATAAGTTTAGCCTTCATTTGAGAGCCCAGAGCATGAGAACCACATCATTCCACACAATGATGGTTCTTATTAAGCATGTATCGCTTACTGGACACAGTTCCCAGCATATGAAAACAGTGGCAAGTCACCCAAGACACCAGCACAAAGCCCCAGGGCTTTATGACAACATATCCTGTATGGCGGCTTATTAATATCCTCACACAAAGACATACTGTATCGGCACGCTAATCCAACCACCTGCTTAAGGAGCACTTCGAGAGTGGTAAAAGATTGATATGAAATCAGAAACCGTTGAAATCAAGGAGGACAGATTTAGGGCCACAGGAGAACGGCTCTGCCAGCCTGACGGTGTTGCTCTTCGTACTCGCTGCTGCTGCTGCTGCTGCTTCGCCTCACTGGCTCTGAGCGTCAAAGCCGTCCTCGTGAAGAGGAAATCAAAGAAGGCAGACAAAACACAGCCATTTTATGTCTCATGCTAAAGAACCTCTAGAGTCACTGCTGGACCTGGTTGTTTCTCGCTGCTCTCTGGAGTGTGAGAACATCATCAGGTCTCAACATTTCATCTGGGAACATGAATTTATTTGAAATGTCTTGGATCTATGCTGCAGCGAAAAAGTGCAGCTTTTTTTCCCCCAAAACATCTGTATGGTTTTAAGGAAAGTAACACACGAAGTAATAGACAGTTTTTTTTGTTTTTAGATAAGATCATCATGGTTAAAAAATTTTTTTTTAAATTTAAAGTAATTCTGCAGAATAACTGTGGCAGATTTTACATGATAATTAGAACAACCTACAAGCTAATTTCCTTACACAACTGCACAGCAGTGTACTTAATAAAACTTACAAACTTCTCATTTCATTAGTTTTAGGGTGCATTTACACACGACAACAATGGACTGTAAACGGAAAAGTTTTTCCTTTGCATTTTGCGTACAGACGACAATGTCGTCAAAACGGTCCCCGTTCACACGGATCCGTGAAAACACCTAAAAACGCTGTATTATGCGTGCCAGGCCAGTACTTGGCGATGTCACTTTATAAAGAAACACTACACGCCTGCGCACATAAGCGTTCACGTCAGCGTGACTGCCATATTGATCCGGGCAAGACTGCCCTACAAACAAATACAAGTAAACGGCGGAGCTGCGGTTTTTCTGGATAAAAAGCACGATAACGTTTATATTTCTCAAACCATTTCAATGGTTTATGATCTACGTGGAGTACAAAAAACAGTTCTGTCACCAGTTACTTAGAATCTCCATAGTTAGACTTGGAAAATGATTCATAGTCACAAGGAACTGTGAAAACTCACGCCTGTCAAGCATAGATTTGGCTTATTTTTCTTGGTTAATAAATGCTGAGACGTCCCTAATGTAATATAATTTAACGTACATGAAACCTGCATTAAGGTTTTTTTCATTGTGGAAATGGATTTTTCTGTCTTCGACCCCATCCTTCAGCTTTTCTTGTGCTGCAAGTCAGAATTCTGTTAACAAAGCTCGTTCGTTTTTAAATACTGAAAAAAATCAAAATAGTGCATCTTTAAGTACTAATAACTGACCGTCACTGTACCAAAATGGAACAAAATTGTGAGACTCTGGCAGTCAGTCTGCTTTCTATATTTTATTAGCAATAAAAGTATACAGATTTACTCCAAAACAGACTATTACAAAGATAATTAGAAGATTTTGAACACACTTCGTCGGCGTTAATAATATGGCGTGTGTAACAAATGCGTCTCCGCTGGTCGTAATAGTGATGCAGTTAATCTACACTTTGCTGGAGAAACGTCAATAAACTCAAAATCTTGAGCAGCACAAACACAGCCCTGTAGTCCGCCATTGTAGTTTTGAATGTCTCACGCATTGTTTTGAAGTACTCGCGCGCATGCCTATAGACGGAACACGTAATACGCCTGCGCATGACGTCATCGTTTTCACAAGTTTGCGTTTTCAAGCCCCAAAAAGACACTGTCGGGTAAACAAACAGCCAAGACGCATAAAACGTTTTCCCTTTTTAGTTTTAAGGCACCTTAAAAACATCTTCTCTTTGCAAAATTTCTTTACACATGTTAATACTTTTGCACAGTACTCTATATAATAAAGAATGTACTGTATTTTTAACAATCTTGTTCAATGAAGTGGGTGTATTACATGTAAAACTCACTAAAGTGGGGCATTTCTACTTCCACCAAACTCTATATGCTTTATGGTGCATTCTTTCCGTTTGTTTCAGTTTTTTCACTCATCGTTACAAAGAGGCAGTGGTATGAGAGGAATGTTGGCTGTTTGTCAGAAAGGAGCCAGTGGGCTCCGCGTGTTTTACTTTCCTCAACCCTCAGTCTCGGCCTAATAAAGCAGAATAAAGGAACCATTACTCAGCTCTAACAAATAATAAAACAGCTGGCAAATTGCAACCAGTAAACATGGCATTAAGTACACGCAAATCAAATGCAGAGCAGCATGGGCATTGAACAGATGTTGACTGAAGCGAAAATATATGGCACACTTTATACAAAGCACCTTTACTACACGAGCAATGAAACTTGCACGTGTGTAGTCTTGACATTTTTCAAAAAAGGAAGGGGCAGGAAAGGGGTTGTCTTAACAGCCACTAGAATACAGTGTAAAAATAGCGGGTGAAAAAAAAACAAAAAAACAACACACACACACACAGACACACACACACACAGTGTGAAGAAACAATACCATTACTGGGTCAGGATGAAAAGTGGAGCACATCTTATGAGAGGGAGAACACCTTTCTCATTATTTCCCTGAAGGACATCTTTACATAGGGTTATGTTTCAGAGATAATTCACAGAGACAGTCAAAAGCAGCATGAAAATATGAAAGTCACCCAATGCATGCACTGAAATTCCCCTACTACTACCACAATTACCTGTTGAAGGGTTGGTATATTGGGGTAATAAAATCAGAAAGCCCTAGGGGGCAGGAGGAGCGGATGTGGGGTGGCTGAGCGCCATGTGCTCTGACATGCCCTGTCCAGATTAATTATGCAAGAGCTAGGATTATTTTCAAACGCAGGAAAACGGGCTCTGTGGCAGACGATGATTAGCAGGGGGTGCATGTGAAAAACACTAGCTGACTTTCTCAGAGTGGGTTCTCTTTGGAGTAAATGACAGTCAAAAAGACTGACACTGAAAAACAAAAGGAAATATGAGAAGAACTAAGTGAAATGAGTAAAAAACAACAACAACAATAACAAAAACAGTAAGTCAAAGCAAAGAGAAATTGTGAGAGTGAAAAGAGAAAATAAATGAGTCAGCTCTCAGCCTGTGAGAAAGAATGAGTGTTATGCAACAACCTCGGTGACCCTGTGACCCAGACATGATCTCTGTCATGGGTCAGAACTGAAGACAGGCTAAACGCACATGTAGGGTAACATGAGCTGTAGCCCCAGTTAGCCTTCAGCCGTGCAGGCCACTAACCAGTCAGGTAAACACACACACACTGCCCAGATTAAATACAATACCTCAATCACTGGGGATATTAATGAATTATGCAATTATAGCGAGACAGAGCAACTACTGCGCCTTATACGTCTTAATTATTTATGTCTTATTTTATCTTAACTTGCATGACACGTTTGAAGTTGTTTTGGAAAAATAGTTACATATTTCAATACAAGCGTGCATTCGAATATCTTAATGTTTGAAACGTTCACTTTTCATTTCGGGAACTTTTTTTTTACTAAATACTAACCGAGTCATCATCAACAAGTGTAAGAAAATGCTGATGTTGAGGGAATAAAAACAACAACAAAAACATGACTGTTAATGATTTGCACTGCTATATTTTGTGTTCTGACAAGCCGTCCTGTATATCCTGTTTTTCTGATTTCTTCCTGAAAGTAAATCTTGCGTGTTAGAGCTAAACTGTATACCGACTGCAGAATACTCACGAGGAGGTGTCTGCGTTTGCGGCTGGGCCGTCCGACTTTGCGGGCCGGAGTGCTGAACGTTGGCCTGTCCGCCGCAGCCAGCTCCTTCTCCCGACTCACACTGTCAGTCTGCCCAAATGACAAAGAGCCTCCATGTCATAAATGCATCACACCACACCTCCACTCCCCACAGTTTCCCATCTGTTTCAGTCTTGTAATCTGCTACTTTTTCACACTGATTATCTGTTCATTTTGCATAAAATCACACAACTGAACTTTTTAGTAAAGTGGAATACTAAAGATGATTTCTCAGACATTTTTTCATTTGGCTCAATTTCTCTAGGATACAGTACAAATAAAAATCACATTTATATTACCGAAATTTACGTTCGGGACATTCTGACGTGAAAGTAATAAATTCTATTAAATTGACTGATGTGAATCCCTACCACTTTTAACTCGTATTTGCTATCACAACTGTGCACACACACCTGCTACCCAGAACATGTCAATGGTTTTCAATACTTGAGATGAAGAGCTGTTTAGTATTAAAGTATTAAACAGTAATAATGAATAAGTGTTAATTATGTGAATAAGTTGGAAATGTGATTGATATTAAGGGTGGTCAATAAGGGAAAAAAAATCATATCACAATACTTAAAGAAATCCTCATGATACATGAAATATATCATAAGAAATAGTTTGTAATTTCCAATCAGTTACTTTTTTACAGTTTTGTTTTGTTTTAAACACTGACACCTGATGATAACTTCAATACTTAAGTGCATCATGAAGTGTATCATGATCTTATTACATCACTATATCGACATCATATCATATCATAGCTCTAATGGATATAAATCTACAATAGTGCTCTAAGAGCATGCAGCTGGTTTAGCCAGTTTGCGTTCTCTAAAGGTATCCTGGGAAGACAGGATGGCATAACATCATCATGTCCATCATATACATTGCTATCTCTGACATGCTTACCATAAACTGTGCATGCCAAAGCCAGAGACACACCCCTACATGAACAGGGGTGAATGGGTTTCTCATTTCATTCTTCTTTTTGTCCAGACCAGGATGTTTAGATAATAGAAAAGCCGGCACTTGAGTGACATCTCCCTTTTAGGCACTATGAAGTGAGGATTCTATAGCCCTGAAGCTGACCTACCACTCTCGGCTCCCACTTGACACAGTTACAAAGACATTTGGCAGCTCTTTCTCTTCCCTCCTTCCCACTCCTCTTTGTCTGGAACAACTGTCTCTCCCCCCCTCCAACACCCAGTCTCCCTGCCAGCCAAGCACCCTAGGGTGTACAGGCAAGAAAAGACGGTCCGAAGGTTGTCACGACACTAGACGTGACTGAATAGCAATGCTCTAAATCATGTTAATAGGGATACTGAACCTGTCCACCATGACCAAAGGTCTGCAGTAGCAGACCGCCAATCCCTACTTATGCCTAGTTTTCTTCTGTTATGTATATTCAATATATGAGTATATAATTCTTTCAAATATATGTACATAATGCAACAGTGCCCAAGGTCTATTACACAACAATACATTATTACTACACTATTACTACTAATGCGCAAGTGCTCACAAAAATTAGGTGAAATATCTGACTGTCTCCCATAACAGCGCTAAGCCAAGAAATAATTTCAATTTTAAAAATACAAAGTGAGGTTTTGGAAACTTGCCACTGCCTGTTGTGAACTCACCAACCTCGTTTATAGCTTCGCTCTATTTCTGGCAAATGGCCAGATATTTAAGGCGAGCCTTGTTGCCAGGCAACAGGATTACAGCGAGCCTCGCACGGCTCCGCGGGTGGAGAGGAAGAGAATGAATTCGTCTATAAATCAGCCATACGGCATCCTCCTATCCACAAGCCAACACCCACGTCACCAAACACTTACATGACACAGCCGCACAAATCTCCCGGGCCGAGGAGGATAATAATGCATGAGGGTTTAAATACGATACATTGTGATACAAACAGTCCCTGTGGCAGTACACAATCATTATTTCAGCTCACAGTTCAAAAGCAAGGGAGTTTTGCTCGTGTTCAAATACGATAAAAAGAGAATGATGTCAGGCCGCCTTTAAAACTACTGCCAGAGAACATCTTGTGTTTGGTTCTGAAAACATCTGGTCCAGGTGAAAATATGACAAGGGTGAAATTTAATGGGACAAACCACTCACTCAAACATGCCTTAATTATATTTACAGTAAGTATGATTACCATCTGGCCATTTTCTATCACTGATAATGCCTTAAAATACCGTGAGTGAGTTTCTATGCACCGCTTGTCAATAGTAAGTCTATGGTGCCTTTTGATATATTTTTTTTTCTCGCAGTATTAGAACCAATACCCGATGCAACATTATTAGATTTCACAGATATCTTATTTAAGTAGCATGCATATTTACTAAATAGAGTGCATATTTACTAAATCATACTTCATGTATGACTTTAATACATAGTATTAAATAGTATGTATGCGTATTACATTCAAGACCAACATCAGTGGTGTGATGAAATGAAATGAAATGAAATGAAACTGCACTGGTTGACTCTGTCTTACTCAAAATTTCACCTCATGTAGTCATTACAGAAATTATTTACACCCAGTGCCTGACTGCTGCAAAGAGCAAACTCTTACCATGCGATTTCCCCCACTGTTGAAGTCAGAGCTTTTGAATGCAGCGGTGGTGGTGGTGACTGTGTTGGATGGCATCACCAAACGAATCACTTTCCAATACAGTACAAAAGTGATTAAAAAAAAAAAAGATCAAAACAAAAACAAAGCAAAAAAAGATATATATATGTTTCAGTGATCCTCCCTTGTTTGGTTTCCTGCAAAATAAAACACCATATGTCACTTTCTTCACATAGACACTTTATTAAAATGCTTTCTTTGGAACACACTCTGACAGAAATACTTCCCCTGTAAGCCAAAGGACTCATTTGTGAGGCAAAACCAAATCCCACTGACTCCAGAATTCCTACAGTGTAAGCAATCTCAGTTAAAATATAGCTTATCTGAACAGTTCCAAATATAGCATGTCCTACTGACCTAATCTCATTTGCCCAATCTTATTCCGGTGTCCTTATCCAATCATGGAAATATGTTTCGGTTACAAAGTATGTGATAAATCCATCTAGACCACATCTTCCCATCTTCCTGACACAGTATAATGTCCAAAGCCTGACAAGATACAGTAAATCAAACAGGCAACAAGTCACCCTCAAGTACTCTTCCCACTATCTGCATCTAGACATCCCAACCCATACTTCTTATATTCTGTCCTGAAATATGACAGCAGATTCCCAGAGATATGCTTTTATAACAAGGTTATAAAATATTGATTCTCCACAGTGCATGCATACAGGTGATATCACTACACAAAAGGCACATTTATGTGTGTGTGTGTGTGTGTGTGTGTGTGTGTGTGTGTGTGCTGGATGGGCTTTTCTCTGCCCAGCTCAGTTCTGCCTATGATATACCCTCTCCAGGAAAGACATATGCATTGCATATAGGTTGTGGTACTGCCCTAACGCCATTTTACTCTCAGAAGTTGTGGAGCTGTGAAAATGTTTGTACTCTGCTTTGTTCAGTGTGATTTTTATAGCCTAACACAATGACAGTGCGCGAGCCAATTAATTAAAAATACACAAGCATTTAGATTTTGAGGTCAATAAATCAGGTTTGGAAATGATAGCATATTCCTGAAACAATAACAGATCGTTTTGGGGGGGTGGGGAGGGGGGGGTTCTGTAATGGTTTATCCAGGTCACAAATCTATGAAAATTAGTAGCCTTGTATCGATGTGTCGTGTTTTAGGTAGCGGAAGCGCGCGCGCGTGTGTGCATGTGTGCGTGTGTGCGTGCGCGCCGGTCACCTGCCCTGGACATTCTAGAAAAGCACTAAAAGACACTTTTATCCCCCAAGGAATTCGGATTTCTAATTGAAATTCAGTGTTTAAAAAATGTAAAGGCCCGAAACGTTTCTCACTAACGTGCTCACATTTATCTGCCACCTATTAAAAAAAATCAGTTCAAGTTCAAGCGCATAAAGCGCAATGTCTGAATCTCACATCTGCAGAAGCAGAGGGAAAAGCGCCTTGCTGTCTCTCTCCGACATCGCGCTCGCTTTACACGGCTACAGTTTCCTCCTGAATAGCGAACTGCACGAATGCGGTTTTTGACGAAGGGGCAGGGTGTTATGAAAACGCAGCGCCACGTTAATTACCCGTCTTTTGCCAAGTCCCAGGCCTGAGCCCTTTTTCTGTTTTGTTGCCGCGGACTCCCAGATCCTCCTCGCGCTCCTCTCCCCGTCCTCCGCCTCCCCGGCCGGCCAGCACTTCTCCCGCGGCCTCGCGCGCACTGCAGAGGGCCGGCCTGCTTCTGGCGCGACGCGTGGTCCTATTGCGAGTCTACTTCTCCTTACGTCTGCCAACACTGACTATACGTGTTTAACTCAGTCACTAGTTCACTTGTCGTTTATATCTAACTCATTTAATGTCTGGTGGAACTAGAATGTTGTTGTTTTTTCCTATGTAGGTACACTATTCACATTATTTATCATGTCTAAACAATTCCAGTGGCATCAGTTTACAAAAAACAAGGTGTCTCACGGTCTGAACACATTATTTTTGATGCTAATATAAGTTAGTGATGTGTCGTTCATGAACGATTCGTTCATTTTGAACGGATCTTTAATATGACTCGGGAACAACGAGTTGTCTCAGAGAGTGATTAATTCATTCTGTGTTGACCGCGCATGCGCGGGAACATCCAATTAGGTTCTGTACAGGAAACAGAAGCGATTAGTTCACCTCTGGAGTCTTCGGGTTCAAGTCGTTCGTTCATCACGTCACAGCCCCAGTGCATTCAGCCTATGGGGCAGTCACGTGATGAACGAACGACTCGAACACGAAAACTCGAGACGTGAACTAATCATTTCTGTTTCCAAGGAACAGACATGACAAATGTGACGTGACGAAAGAAAGAACGACTCGGATCGGGAGGTGAAGTGAACTAACAGACTGCATAGCCTGAAGACCAGCAAAGCTATTCATTAATCATTTCTGTTTCTCATAATTCGGCCTTGGTTGCATTCGCCTATAGTTTATTTTATAGTTTATTAAGTACCAGATGTGTTGGTAAATGTAACATGTAACATTTTAATTATATTCTGCTGAAATGAACGAAGTGACTCGAAAAAAGATTCGTTCATTTTGCTGAACGAGATTCAAAGAGCCGTGTCAGTAAAATGATCCGAACTTCCCATCACTAATATAAGTCCTCTAAACCTTAGCAAGACACAGTAAATATTCTTCTCAACACAAAGAGTGCAACGTATCGTTTATATCTAATTAATTGAATGTTTAATACTACTAGATTTTTCTCCCCCTATGTAGGTAGACTTTCCACATGACACAATAGTTCACTTATTTATCATGCCTAAGCTATTCCAGTGGTATCAGTTTACAAAAAGCAAGGTGTGTCAAGGTCAGAACACACTACAACCCCTGGCAGAAATTATGGAATCACCACACTCAGAGGATGTTCACCTGGGTTTTTTACTTGGTAGCAAATAAACAAATCACAGATATGATCTGAAACATTCTGGCTTTGTGAAACATACCTCAAACAAGTTCAATGAAATTATTTTAATTAATGCCGTAATCTTTTTTCCAGATCAAGTAGAGGAAAAAATTATGGAATCTCCTTGTAATCTGTATTTCTAAAACAAATACCAGCACAAGTCTAAAAATGCAAATTAGTCTGCAGTTAAAAGAGAGGGCTTACAGACCTTAACCTTGGGACTTTTTGAAAGGAAATATGGCCCCAACAAGAGAGTTGTCAATTGAAACAATGGAAAGGAATAGAGAACTCCTTCAAAAAGGAAATCCAACACAGAGTGTGGCAAAAGATGTTGCTTGTTCCCAGTCAGCTGTGTCTAAAATTTGGTGCAAGCATAAACAAAATGGGAAGGTTGTAAAAGGAAAACATACGGGTCGACCAAGGAAGACGGCAAAGTGTCAGGATAGAAAACTCAAGACAATATGCCGAGAAAATGCACAACAACAACAAAAAAAAAGAAAAACAAATGGGCGGAAATAAGAATCAATGTTTGTGACAGAACCGAAAGAAATCGGCAGAATGAAATGGGATTTACGTATAGAAAAGCCAAATGAAATCCAGCACTAACACCTAAACAGAACAAAAAAGGTTACAGTGGTCTAAAGAGAAGCAATCATGGATTGTGGATGATTGGATGAAAGTGATATTCAGTGATGAATCATGAATCTGCATTGGCCAAGGAGATGATACTGGAACTTTTGTCTGATGCCGTTCTAATGAAACATTTAAAGATGACTGCCTGAAGAAAACAATCAAATTTCCCCACTCAGTTATGATATGGGGTTGCATGTCAGGTAAAGGACCAGGGGAGACATCAACAGTCAATGCACAGAAATTTTGGACACTTTTCTCATTCCATCGATGGAAAATAGGTTTGGTGATGAAGTCGATTTTTCAGGATGATAATGCATCGTGTACAGTGCTGTCCACAAATATCGTCACCCTTGGTAAACATGAGCACAGAAGGCTGTGAAAATTGTCTTTATTGTTTAAACTTTAGAAATACTCTGCTCTCATGGATATCAAACAATTGCAAACACAACACAGGTCTATCCCCGCAAAAATATCTTTGTTAAATATATGTGTGCCACAATTATTGGCACCCTTATGAATTCATATGAGAAAAATATATTTGAAGTATATTCCCATTGATATTTAAAATTTCTTTGGAACACCTGGGTGTACTAGGAACAGGAAATTGTTCAACCATGACTTCCTGTTTCACAGGGCTATAAATATGAGGTAACACATAGGCCAAATTCCCTTAGTCATTCATAACAATGGGTAAGATCAAGGAATATAGCATAAGCATTGAAAATGCCTATTTCCACCATCAGGGCAATAATTATGAAGCTCCAGTCAACTGGAAACATTATGAATCAACCTGGAATTGGACTATTGTGTCTATATTGTCTCAACGCACTGTGAAGAGGATGGTTAGAGTGGCCAAAAAATCTCCAAGGATCACAGCTGGAG
>JANDJT010000228.1:13448792-13477679 GCA_024331685.1 Stegophilus panzeri
GCATTTAAAAGAAGGTATAAAAGGAAGAACTATCTGTATCGGTTATCGGTATCGGCCGATATCACTCTGAATAATCGTTATCGGTATCGGCTCAGAAATTTAGTATCGGTGCATCTCTAAAAATTACAAATTACAATAGCCCTGAGAGTGTATCGTTTAAGCCATCAAGTTCAAAAGCCAGCTAGATTTGACCTTTTGGATTAGAGTTTATGTTGCAACTGTGTTAGAAGGACAGACTGAAAAGAAAGAGTGGGTGATGGTTTGAGAGCTGATGTGGTTCAGTGGACCGGAAGCACCTGTGCAGCAGCAGTATGTGGCACGGTGGGGAAGACTGGCTGGAACAGGTTCAGACGTGAAGAAGGCACCACTCAGCAACCACAATTTCTCTCCCCCTTACCTGTGCTAGATCCAGAATAGCAGCAGCTCTCTTCGACTAAAGCGACTGGTCTAGTGATGTAAGCATGCGTTCCTCCTTTCATATCTAGCCAGAGTCACCACCAGAAACTATTTCAGCTATGGCAGCACTCCAGTGAGGGTGTAAACACGCACACATGCACACACGCACCCCTTCCTCTGACATACTTATGAAGGCAGCTAATTAATTACATGCACCTATATCTTTCTCTAACCTTAACCTCAGTAACCAAAATAACATTTTGGTTCTTTTAGTTTTTAAAAAAAAACTTAGTTAAAAAAAAAAAAAAAAAAAAAAAAAAAAAAAAGTCCTCACCAAGATATAAAAACATATTTCCTCCACACACAGGTTTATATATTTCACCTTTAATAATTTACAAAAAAAAAAGACATATATCTGATAGACATAAATCATGATTTTGAAAGGCAAACATTGCAATAAACGAGGAATACAGCGGCAAAGCCCTGACATATAAAAGTAATTTAGCACGAGCAAGTTCTGGCTTTTCAAAACAAATCATATCATTACAACAGGATATTAAAAATGAAAGAAGTATTTAAATGTATTATGTCATGTCCAGACAATATGACACTATAGATCCACGTTTAGGATTTGTGGCATGTAGTACAGTTTTAGAAAGAAATATTCAGTCCCAGGGTTAATTTTGCAAACTTGAATATGTAGTGTTTAAGCTTTCATGATTGAGAACCCTCTCAGTGAACTATTTCAACAAATTCATAAAATCATAGGCTGTGATTAAACACAAACACACGGAACAAAGACATAAGGGCACACTAAAGTTTGGCAAACAGTTTGGCACAAATTTAAAGGCAGAACAAGAAGTTTTCCAATGAGCACAGATAAATAATCGCATTCCTACAAAGTCACATACTAAAACTCCTATCTAAGCATTGACTTGTACATGTGCAGAATACTTTAAAAAGAAAACAAAAATTTTTATAGAGCACTTTATACAGTACATCTAGGCACACCTACATCATAAGATTGCATTCATATTTGTAGCAAATGATACAACATGACCGTTCCCTATCCACCTTTCAAAGCAAAAATCGGTTCGATTTGTACTTTACAAAGTACAGTAAGAATTACCAAGCAAATGAGTTATTGAGTTCTGATTTTGAAGCCCATACATTTGACATGAATTATCATGACGTCGAGTGTCCATCTATAATGTCAGTATTATTTTCTGTAATTCATACATTAAGCATTATTATCAACTGCCATCAAGTGTCAAAAATAAATCAAGAACTTCTCATGACGCACACCTACTGTTACCAAAGAAACATTTCATTTTACACAGTGTTTAACAATAATAAGATCTTATTCTTCATGAAAGGCATTCAATAGATGTAATGCGGAAGTATACACTTTTTTGTATAGAAACACAATATAAATCAATAGAAATGGATCATTGCCTATTGCCCATCTATTATCTCCCACAAAGTGATCTCTTAAATAATATTACTTTTCCACAGTTTAAATAACCATACTTCAAGACACGAACTTCGAAGAATTTATTTAACCGTAACAGTCATGTTTCTATCGTACTCAGAAAGGAACGGAGTCATATTTCGTCTTTTTGTGTGATAAGAAACAATTTGTTGCCGTTCAAAATTCCCCTGAACCAATATAATAAACAGAACACACAGTAATATACATTATATTTTGATGAATGCAATTATTGAACCTGAATTCTTTTTTAATTCAAGTACAGTATCAGTTTCTTGTTCATAACTGTAAAGCTCTGTACTGTAAAACTTTAAAATCCGAGAGGAGATCAACAAAATATTTATGCACAGCCCCTAAGCCTAACCACCTCACCCTGAACCCCCACCCCACCCCCGCCTCTTCAAATACTTCCTCTATTTCACCACTACACATTCCATCTTCTCTCACACAATCCAGAAGGAACTTCCTGCAATAGCTCTGGTGACTACCACCGACCAATCTGTAAAGATTTTATGGTCTGTGCTAATCTTTGATCTGCAAACCTTATTGGGCTGAAGTCAATGCCATGCATTTGTTCACAATCTTTGCCACTATCCCTAGTCCCTGAGCACCAGTTTCACTTATTTAGAGCATGACTACTGACTACAAAGCTTTTGAAGTGACTGTAACAGAAAGACGTGCACTCCAACAGAACGCGTCCTCTAAACTGGTATACAGATACATCTACAACTTTCCCCTTAAACCCTTTTATGGTCTTTTAAACAGACTGCATTTTGAATGCACCGACATGTGGATCTATTTGACTGAGAAGCAACTGGAAGGCTTTCGAGGGATGTACAATATAAAGATGGAATTAAAACATATACCGACATACAGGAACAAATGGTTAAAAGTAGCATCCTCACAGAGATTCCCTGACAAACATCTGGCTTTATAAGACAGCTCTGACCTAGTGCTTTATCATGGGCTGAGTGGACTAGCAGCAGTTTTGATGAACATGATCAGAGTGGGTGCGAGGATGGACTCCCACACTTCAGTCGAAATAAACGCCACATGCAGGTCAACGACAAGGGTCCTCCCGTTATAAACGTCATGCAAAACTCAAACAACACAAACAAAACATTATCACTAACTCTACAAAATCGTTATCTGAGGAGGACACCTATAGGAAAGAGCTGCAGCTGAGATCAGGGAGTTGTTCCCAGTGTTAACACCGACTATGCACAGTGTGACCGTTTTTGAGACTGAAATCAATAGTTTTGGATGTGACGAAGCACAAACAAGCCATTCCTTTGCAGACATGAATGAAAATGTTACATAATTACAACAGATTTATACAGATAGACATATAGCGCTATATATATTTATATTCTCCTTAGTAGATACAGCTTGCTCTCTGCAAAATGTGATGAAGTGTTCATTTCACATAGTGAAACCTGGCTGGGAAGAGCATGCATTACTTTATGTGCTAACGCCAGGAAGGGTTTTGCCGTCGCTGGTTCTCGCCAGTCACATCCAGATATTTAGAACGAAGGGGTGGAGTGCCTGTTCCCATAATGCCTCTGTGCTGACACTGGACAAAACACAGACTAAGGTTAGGGATCGTGACCACTCTTTGCTTAAAGAACATTTCAGACACAGGCAGTGTTGGGTCTAACTTTTGGGACGTGCAGAGAATACAACTATTGAGTGTTTTTATCAGTTATACTCACATGCAAAGTTCCATACTGTTTTACTCAGACTCTTCTAGAAACATCTGCCATCAAATACTGTTAGTTCAGGAAAAATAAGCCAGTCTGTGCTAAATATTAGAGCTAAATGTGCCTTGGTGTTACTTTATTCCACTATCTTATTGGTTTTGTTTAACTAAAGTTGGTTTTATTACACCCCTCTTAACCACCAGGAGAGGTGAGCATCATCTATGTACCTTCTTGTGACAAGAAAGTCACATAGAAAGGTATTAATGGCGTATTTACAAAAATACCACTGTCATACAGTGATCTATCTAAATGGTAAATGGTCTGCACTTATATAGCGCTTTATCCAAAGCGCTTTACACGGTGTCTCATTCCCCCATTCACACACACACTCACACACCAATGGTAGCAGAGCTGCCATGCAAGGCGCTAACTTGCCTCAGTGTCTTGCCCAACTACACTTCAGCATGTGGAGTCATGTGGGCTGGGAATCGAACCGCAAACTCTATGATTAGTGGACAACCCATTCTACCACCTGAGCCACAGCCGCCCAAAGTATCTCTTTCTACTTTGTACACATGTTGGTAAAACGTGTACACAATATTCACTTACCAGCATGTGTCTACACACAAAGCTACGGGTATCCAGTCCCCCAAAACTGTGCCTCCTCTCATCCACTTCTATTTCATACTACACAGAGTGGTTAGCCAAAGGAGCCATGCTGCGCTTGTGCAAATGGTGTCTGAACCCTTTAGAAGCTGAAGATGGACACCAGCTACAAGCTCACACCTTTGACACTTGTAAGGATGCGGTGTCTGACTCGGACATCCCTCGCACTCAATGTTCGACAGATGTAGCTTGGCTGGAATTGAAGATTGAGCTGCCATGTTCAACTCCAGTGTCAGCAATATCTGAAGAAGGAATTAAGGATGAAACAAGGTCTTTCCACCTTGCACAGAATCCTCTCTGGTGGGCCAATCCACACTTTATGCGTCCTTAAACCACACAATGGTGCAGAGGATACACTTTCAAGAACCAGGAGCGTGGTGTTTATACCAATAAATAGTAAACCAGATTGCAGAGGCACAGGTGCACCGTTTCGCCAATTGTGGTTCTCCTTGGCAGAGTTAAATAGACCGCTTTGGCAAGATGTGTTGTCCATGACTGGCCTCACCATCTATTATTTACCTTTGCTACTTTATTGCTCACTTTGAGCAGAATTCAGCAACCAGGACACAGTGTCCTCGTCGTGGTCCTGAAATGGCTAAAATGGCTTCGACAACTGCTTTCACTAGCAGGGGCTCACCCTGGCACTGCCTGGTAGTCCAGGACCTTTTACGCCTTTGAGTGGAAGCTATTCCACAAATGTTTAAGCATCTCATCAGCTGGATATGGTGCATTGCCCAATATACTAACTTTTCTGCAAGGACTGTTAGACAGCAAGTCCCCAAATACGCTAAAAGTGTATGCAGCAGTCATCGCAGCAGACCATAACGCCATGGATGGCATCATTTTGGAGGCTCGTATGCTTATTATGCATTTTTTATGCATATTATTATTAATTTCTGACAGATGCAAGATACCTCCATCCACTACAGTTCCCTAAGAGCCTGGTGTGGACTCCTCACCCCAAAAAGAGATCACTTCAGTAACAAGAGTTGGGGTATTGCATGCTCTGGTGATAAGCCTGCCTTGGATGTGTTAGTGGCCAGGTAAATCTCAGGTGACTTTTTGGCACAATATTACATCACCCGACTTTCCATGAATGCAAACTTGTAGAGCACACCCTATGGTATTACCTAGACTGGCTGGTGGCCATCCAATCCTCAAACCATCTGCTCATCTGCCACGGAAGAAATACTGGTTGACAGAAATCTTCACCATGACCTACAGACAGGTCATGCCATGCCCTACTGTGACATGCCACTCTGCAAGGAATGTCACCTCCTCATGGGCATTAGAAGTCCGTGCTGCTACTACCTGGGCATCAATATGCACATTCTCCATAATCTACAAAGGTAACATTGCCCCTCCCTTCCTGAGGGAAGTCCTGTTCCTCATGATATTGCTGGCGTTTGTGATTCTCACTGTTGTTTGCAGGGGTGAAACAGAATGCTAGTTCCATAAGTAACTGTGGTTCAATGACTCAACGAAAAGGTTCTGCCTTTATGACAGTGATATTTACTGTAAGTACTCCGTTCTGCATCACTACATGACTTTGTTGGAAGTTCTCGGCATATGTTTGCAAATGCACAAGAGAGTATCCAGATGAATCTCACCGCCCCTTGGCAGTTACCTGGTAGGGATGCTCCGATCAATCGGCTGCTAATCGGCCGATAATCACTTCCTATCACTCGATCGGTAGTCTCTAAATTTGGCCAATCTCACGAACCGATCGCAATTTGATGACGTAACATATGAGGACATAAAACACATGATGATGTTAAGCTTTAGCGCTGCACTTATGTCATCACCAGTGTGGAATTATTACGAGGTCTCAAGAAACAATGAAAAATTCACCATTTGCTGTGTATTTTTAAAGGCCTATTAAAATGTTCATTGTAAAATGAATATTTGTTGGGCTTATTTATTTGATTCACAATTAAAACAACACTCTACAACATTACTGTAAATAATATAACCAAGGCAACATTTGTGCTATTACCTTATCTGAAAAAAAAAAAAAAAAAAAGGTTAACAGTGACGGTCAACAGAAAGCTTACATATCACTTATATAAAGCTTGGACGATTGAGATCACGATGACACGATGATAATCGGTATCGGCTACAAAAATTCTGATTGGAGCATCTCTATTACCTGGGGTTCATAGAACCACAGTTACATACGTAACTAGCAAGCCCTAAATTAATTCAATGAGCAAAGTAAAGGAATTACAAAGGATGCTGGTGTTTGAAGACAAGGAAATATAAATGTGACAAAAAAAAATAATGACGAGGGTAACTCACCTTTTTCCCTTCCGTTCCTCATGTTCACCTCCTCGTCTTCCAGACCATCATCAACTGTAAAGTTGAACATATAACCTAACATTGATAACCTCTACATACAATATTATAATAATATATCACAATAATGAGTCACAATACATTAAGATGCATTCCACTCAAATCCTATCATTTAACCCCCTCAAATTCCCAGAACTTCATTGTTCACTCTCGGAACTATATAACTTTTCTATTAGTTTCACCACACTTATTAAGAAATTCATGGTAGTTAGTGAATAATATGGTTGAACATAGTTAAGTGAATAACAAGCCATGAGGTTAAAGGGTTATAATATCACAGAACTGCCCTTTAGAACAGGACCAAAATTCTTTCCAGGTCTTTGTAATGTAATGTAATCAATACATCACAAACAGTGCAATACCTGAGTGGAGCTCTTTAACCAACGATGACATGGTATTCGTGATTGAGTCCGCAGCTACCAAAAGATCGTTACGGAGATTTCTAGGTACACCTGAAACAGACAAGTGGTGAGGCTTTTGTTTTAATAGACTTTTCTTTATAGTTTTCCCCATAACAGTGGTTTTCAAGGCCCTTGCGATTGCAATTTGTTTGTTGCATGTATCAGGGATGTCTTACCCTGAGAGAAGGCATCCAGTACATCGTCACTGACACCAGCCAGGCAGTCCTGTGGTGTGTGAGTAGGTGTGGAGCCGGCGGAGGTGGAGCGGATGGGCATGGGCATGGTGCAACTGGCACTGTGGCTGGGTGAGGAGTGGGGTGAGCCCCCAGTCTGAGCCTGTAGCAGAAAAACTGGGTTAAACTGCCAGCAAGGGAACAGGAAGCAGATCTCCCTCTGGATGAGTAGCAACCTGACTCCTCATAGACACACACCAGTCCTTTCAATCCGCTAGCCAACACACAGACGATAATATCAGTGCTAACGCACCTACAGACATATGATCTACATTAAACCTCAAGCCTGCTCCAGTGGTATACGTTCTCAGTACACCTTATTTGGCCTCACACTCACAGAGAACCATGTGTGTGCCATTAGAAGAGCAGGCAAATGGAGAGGTAGATGAAGAAAAGGGGTACTGTGTCCCACGGACTGGTGCAGGGCCCAGGGGCCATGGCACACAGCCAGGCAGCAGATGGCCAGCCAGACTGCAGTCACATTAGAAGCGAGGTGGTTAGCTCACATGAAAGGCAAGCACGTCTCTGATATTTGGCAGGGATATGCATGGGTCAGCCTGCCCTCTGCCAAGCACGGGAATAAAGCTAAGGGACCTAGCTTAAGCGTCACATTGTCTTATAACTAAAAGGACACCTGCGGAAACGCTCTACTTTACTTACGATAGACTTGATAAGCCTTCCCAGCATTAGAGGGTATTCAGGGTACTTCGGTTGTGAGAAATGAATGTGCTTTAATTAGGACATGCTGCATATGAACTACTAAGAGTTGGTTTAGTCTGACTTTGTTTAGTTGCAGAAAAGTAACTAAATGTAAGATGCCTGGTTTCATAGCCTGTGTTATTCTTCTTTATGACCTGTTGATTCTGGGGGAAAAAAAAAAAAAAGCAAGCTCTTTACACTTTACACATGTTAATGTACAATGCTGAGGGAGTGCAACAAGCTCTTTGAATTAACAAACATGTAAGTCAGGAAGTCAGGAACACTTACACCCTTCTGCTCTTCATCCTGTCAGCCAGCAGAAAAAAAGGAGCAGTGAGAGAATACAGATTCATGAATGAAAGAGAGAGAGAGAAAAGAGAGAGAGAGAGAGAGCAGAATGAAAGAACAGCCAATAGCCCACAGAGTACTCTAATAAAGACATATTTACAGAAGGTGAAAAAGAGCAGCACTACTAAAACAAGTTATACCTTTAGCAGTCTCATGAGACCTTCCAACTGGACCATCAACTCTCGCCTGCTCTCCTGCAGCGCTGACATGCGCTTTTCCAGCTCGTCTTTTCTGTGCCTGACCAAAAATACACACAATAACATGACTGGCCCTAAATGGATCAAATTTGTTTTTCTTTGTACATGAGTAATCTCTTCCCCTTTTACTGGGCCACAGACCAATTCTTTCCTAAAGAAACTACAGCATGTGTTCCCAAGACTGTAGACACTGTATACACCAGGAATATTACTGAAGAACCACTCTTTCGACTCCTGGACACCCTCTGGTGTCTATAAGCGGTACTTTAGTTGAAATCTGGCCATAGGGTATAAAGCATATTCCCTCTCAGCGAACCTTCTGCAGCAAGGATCTGGTATGTCACAATTTCCATTGTTTCTGATTGTCTTATTTATGTCTTGGTTTTCAGCTGAGTATAAATGCTTTTATTTTGAATGTATGTAGATGTGAATGTGTGTGTGAATGTGTGTGTGTGTGTGTACCGGAGCAGTCGTAATTCCGCAAGGAGTGTGGGGTTCTGTTGAGCTTTCTCTGGTGTGGGCTGAGAGGCTTGCTCGTGTTCCAGACGCAGCCGCTGGATTTCCTGAAGGATCTCCCTGTATCCCCATCACACCACAATATAGAACATAATATAATTAATACAGAATACACAGTACCATAAAATCAAACACAAACTAAAACTATAGGGTGTGTCCAAAGAGTCAGGAATCAATGGGAATAGGTTGAGCAAATATGTCACTCCGAATATGTTGAGCAAAAAAATATGATAAGTGCAAGGGTGAACATGTAGAGCATATGTTGTAAATATTAAACACAAACTTAAGTATATGTCATCTAACTCTCACTGGTTCCTGACTTTTCGGACACCCTGTCAATTAAAAATGAAACTTAGTAACGCAGTCTAACGATTCTATATATTTTACCCAGACATAATGCCTTAATCAGCATACATTTTTCTCTGGAGTCCCACTGCATATAGAATGACGTGCCAAATAACTTTAGGTCACAGCATTCATTAAAGCTTATTCGTGATACGATTACAAATCAATATAACATGAAAGTCACCTATTTTTGTTCTCTAGCTCAGCAATGAGTTGCCTCTGTTGCTTGTTGGCATCGAAGTTGAAGCTCAGGTCAGTGGGGGGACACTGCTATGAAACAATGATTGAGAGTAAAAATTAGGGACACATAAAACCAAGCCATTACATCAACGCTGCTAGAGAGGTAATGATATCACACGGGCAAAAATGGCAGAGCGGGCACATGAGTTCAAATATCGGTGGAATAAATGTGTGCAATGTGTTATTTATTCTCAATTTCTGCACCGTTGGGAGTGCTATTATTACAGGTGGTACATATTGCAGAGGATAGAGATATTACATCTAGCTTGTGTGTGTGTGTGTGTGTGTGTGTGTGTGTGTGTGTGTGTTAATGCATACTCACTGTAGAATTGCTGGCTTCAGCTGCCAGACGGGCAGCGTAGCGAGCAATAAGACGGTGCTCCTCATCCAGCCTGCTGGGACTCTCCAGAGTGGTGCTGTCCAGAGAGAGAGAGAGATGCCAAGTATGCACTTAGTGAACTACAGCTTATCAATGGACTCTCAGAAGGAAGAAAAAAAAAAAGGGTACTAAACTGTATCCTTTCTTGGCATCTTATCTTTTAATATGTATCTTTAACCTGGAAATATCAATATAATGTACCTTTAAAAAAGATTTACATAACTTTACAAGTACATAACTGGACCATAATTCACTTTTAAAGTAAAGCTGCACTTAAAGGTGTACTATATGCACATTTCTAGGTAAAAGATACATCCTAAAGGTGCAAAAAGTGTACATACCACTGCCGGAACCAGGAATGGTACAGTTTAATCCCCTTTCTTTCTGAGAGTTTGGCAACATTGCAGTACAGAAAAAACACACACATATACAAAAAAGCTGGACAATCACACACATAAAAAGACTCATGACCATCTTATATAGCTCCTATGCTTTAAAAACAACAACAACAACAACAAAAAGGTTTCATCTTTTTGTAGAACCTTCAGAAAAGTAAAACCCTTACATTTGAAAAACCCTTGTGTAGGCTCGCTAAGTCACAAACTCACACACAGAACAGGGAGGCTCGTGTTTTTTTTTCCACTCTAAACTCCTTCATTAAGACTGAGATCTTTTTAAGAGTGTCCTGAGTCACATCATTCACTGCAGAGCTATCCCACAGATTTCTAGGAGTGATTCTACATGTGGTTCTACATTTTTATATTCTTTATTCTGTATTTGTATATTCTTCATAATACGTTGTTTTTTTTCTCCTCTGTGCAGATCATGTCACACTGTATTGCATCATTACAGTAAGGCGCATTGTGGTGTATGTCACATGCAATAAGATTTGGCATATGATAGGAACAGATGATGGAGCATATGCTTCCCATCCTCATTAAATGACCTCCAATGAGTCAACAGTGAGTGTGTATGTGTATGTGTACATGAATATTAAAGGCCAGGAACCTCTGTACTTAACGCCATAAACACCATAAACACATAGAAGACAAGCTATTCCTTCTGTAAGCAAGTGAAGAGCTTTACAGAAAGCCGTGTCTATCAAAATGATCCTGTCAGTGTGATCTCCCTGATCGTCCTACGTCACACGTGGTTCGTTAAAAATGCTACTGTGTGCCAAGAGCCTCTTCGAGACACATGGTATTTATGATTCCTCCTCCAAGTGCCAGCTGGAGGACGATGTGCTGGAATTCCGCTAACGCTACAGAGCTTCGTTGCAGGAATAAAGGCACATCCTGCAAAAAAAAAAAAATAAATCTTCCATCTATTAAAGCTCAATTACAAATTCCCCCCCACTAACATTGACCTCTTTTCACCTAACTAGAGAATGAATTCAATCGGATTTTCAACAAGGCTCCAGTTAAAAAAAATAATAAATCATATCTGCAAGACGCAATATTTCAGAGCTGCACATGCTGCGGTGCCAAAACAGTGCAGAATATAATTTCATATCCAGCAGCTGCTCGATACTCACTTAACACTTAATTAAAAACTCATCTGGTACAAATGCGTACGGTTATTTACACACTGCCAGCATGACTAGGCATGACCCAGCTGACAATAAATGGCATGCAGCGTCATTTGTCCTTGAGTGTGTAGGGAGGATGCAAGAAAGTGAGCGTGCAGTGTCAGCAAAAATGGCTCACTTTCCTGTCCATGTGTCTGGCTTCGACACCTCCCTGCACAAGGCCAAACTATTACACGCGTTATTACAGACATGGAGGCACAGAGAGAAATGCATTCCTTTCACCACCAGGAGCTTTTTTTCCTGAACACTATGGTCTCTGAGAGTACATAGAAGTGTTTTTTTTAATGACAATGATATTCACTGTTGTGAAGGATATTGATTTATGCTGTTTAAACCCAGAAAAGACAAACATCAAGCTATTACTGAAAGACAGTGAAATCACATCCATAACCCTGCAAGGGGTTACTGTTATTACTACACCAGGGTTTGGACCGTCGCACAAATGCCGACCCGGCAAAGCGTTTTATTGGCCCGAACTGAAAAATATACTATTGCAAATGAGATAAACGTATGAAAAAACTGGCCATAGTTCACTCGGTCACCCCAGTCTTCTAAACATGAACCACCATGGATTGTGTAGCAGATCCACTGCTGTGGCTTAGCTTTCAATCACAAGAAGCTCATAGAGAAAGAGAAGAATCTTCACAGACATGTAGATAGAAAGAAAGAAAGAAAGAAAGAAAGAAAGAAAGAGTCAAGGATGAAAACAGATTGTTTAATGAAGCTTGGACAGTATGCGTTTATTCTCCCTTCGTGAAGTTCAAAACGGGTATATCTCATCTGTTGAGAGGCTGTGAAGTGCCACTATGAAACAAAACACTTTAAATCAATGAGTCTTAATCAGAGGAATGGACTAATGATTAAGCATTAAACAGCAGCTGTTGTCAGCGTTCGGTCATGTTCGTTGCTTAATCTGACCTTTGTAAGCAATTAATTTTATGAAACTAGACCGTCACAGTTTTTAGTTCAGACAAGACCCCTCGTCTATTTTGAAGTTAGCTACATCTTAGCATGAGCCAGACATCGTCAATCAAAGCAGGTCCTTCCCAAACACGATCACATCAGAGTATCAAAAAGCTGCCATAAACGTCCCTACAACCTTCAGTCAGGCTGAAAGGAAGCATTATGTTTTTGGCAGGCTCCACTGAGCAACAGCGCAACCATAATTTGGTGGAAAATAATTGTCCATTCCTCTACCACTTGCCCTCTGGTCCAAACCGCTGCCAGCAGCTGACCTCACACATACCCAAACAGGGCATGACTCAGAAGGCTACAGCGTCGAGTCTAAGGGCATCAGAGTGGCAGATTGAAGCCTCAAGCGTAGCCGACAGTGCGCTGTGGTACGTGGGCTACAACCCCTATGCACTAACTCACTCATTAAAATTTGCAGTGTTTCTCGGTTTCTCAGTGCCGGATGTCAATTCAAGTCAATTCAATTTTATTTGTATAGTGTGCCGCAACAGTTTCTTCTCTGAGGCAGTCAGATTACCCAACACCCTGCTGTTTCCCAATGCTCACCTGGGTTAGTCGGACACCTAACCCAGTATGATTCAGTACTACTGCACATCGCACTTTACAAAGTTCAATCAGTCACTTATATACTTGTGCTGCTACATAACACAATATGTCCTGTGTATTTATTGTCCTGCGTACGTATTGTCCTGCGTACGTATTGTCCTGCGTACGTATTGGCCTGCGTACGTATTGGCCTGTTCTGTGTATGTTACAAGTGTCTTGCACTAATCTCACGCTGCTGTGTATTTGCCCTTTATGTAGTCTTGCATACTGTTCTGTGTTGCACCCTGGTCCTGAAGAAACGACATTTTGTTCCAAGTTATACAAGCTATACAGAGGAACGACAATAAAAACCCACTTGACTTGACTTTAACAATGGACATTGTCACAAAGCAGCTTCACACAAATTCAGGATAGAAATTTAAAATGTATAAATATGTCCCTAATGAGCAAGCCAGAGGCGACGGTGGCAAGGAAAAACTCCCTGAGGTGACAAGAGGAAGAAATCCCTGAGAGGATCCAGACTCAAAAGGGAACCCTTCCTCATCCGGGTGACAACCATGCGATTATATATAATTCCCTTCGATAACTGTGTACTACACGGTCAAAAAGTGCGATTCAGGAAATTCATTACAGTTTTAACATGAAGCCGGTTTTGGTGAAGTTATCAACTGTTCGCTCACAGAGACTTGATTAACAAGTCGATCCTAACCAGACTTTAATCCTCGCAGTGAAGCTCTCGTGTCGGATGAAGTGTTTACCCGTGCCACCCCTCCTCCAAACCCTCTCCCGTTGCCTCAGTCCATGCCAAGCTATTTATAGCACTGCTTGCATATGAGCAGCTTCTTCCTTCTTCAGGCGCCGTGCATCACATCTGGTCCATTCAGGTTTTTTTAGCGGTCGTGACACTTCAAATTCTAATGCATTCAGGAACCTTCCACTACAGCACTCCTATAATAGTAGTACTAACTATATATAAATAGATCACATGCTACTTTTTGTGTCAAAGTCCTTCATGAAATGTAAAGTAGAGTAAGCCATGCTGGGGTGTGGAGTCATAGATAAGAACGGGATAATCCTTAAATCCAGTGATGGAGGTTTCTGAATTATGCCCTGGAAAAGGGTCTGTAATGCAATACATTACAATATCATCTAAATCCACCTCATAGTTTTCAGTTATTAAAATCTTACAAGCTATCTCGTATTACCATTTAAGCCGGTGATATTCAGACAACGCTGAGTGTGTGCGCCGTGGGACGAGGGACAGGAAAGCGCTGAATCACACAACTTGATGAACCCCGTTTCTGAGATAAGGTTCTCATCCTGAGTGCTTATATCTCCCTTATCACCTGGAGAGATCCCAGCTTTCAAAATGCACTGGGATTTAAAAAGGTGAGTCAATTTCCCCCTTCAATGCTTCAGCTCATCTGGCTTAGGTGGGCAAACATATATAGCTTAGCGGTAAATCAAACTGACAGAATCCAAGACGTTTATCACTCACTTGCTCTACAGACTTCAAAGCAAGCTAGTTTTAAAGAACAGACTTACGACAGAGTGGCTTCGACACAACAGCATGCAGACGGAAACCTGGGTTAAGTGCTTACCTTGTGGTGGGTGTGGGGGCCCCAGAGGACACAAGAACTGTATCGTTCATGTTGATGGACACTGGCTTCAGCTGACTGCAAAATTATAAAGTTCAAGTCAAGCATGGCCACAGAGCTGGGGCTGCCAACCTGTCTCCTATCAGCAGCCTACCTGGGTGTGTGTGTGTGTGTGTGTGCGCGTGTGGGGTTCACAAGCAGAAAACACTAACAGTGAGCTTTCAGAGGTCGAGCCGTCAAAGTGCTCTATACTGTGCTGGAACAGTCCACATGAAAGGCATCCTCACTGTAATTGCCTTCAAGAAAGTGACATTTTAATTTAATGCTATTTACCCAAAACTAATTAACAGTTAACGAGGAGAAAAAGGGGGTCTGTAAGAATTCTAATTAGAGCTGGAGTTTGAGAAAATGGAGAAAAGCCAAGAGAAGCGGAGGTGACGTTGCAGAAAATGGGGATAAACTGTATTACGGACTGGACCCAAATGCTTGTCAGACCTCACACACACACACACACACACACACACACACACAAACAAACTCATGACCTTCTGAGTGGTGGCCCAGAGCCTTAACCGCTGAGACACCACATCTCTGATCAATCACTGCCACCAATGTCACCTTGACTAGGTAAATCCGAACTTCTCAGCTCAAGCTGTGCTTTTGCTTCAGGCTTGCTTTCTCCGCATATTTGCTTCTTTTCGCTCTCGCTCCCTCTCTCTCGCTCACCATCCCACGTGTATGTCCGCCCAGTTTTTGCATAGCACTATAAAAAAGGGGGATCCAAAATCTCAAAACAATTTACCCCTGCCTTAAACTGTCTTATAATGCGATTATTACGCTGCTGTTTTCCGAGACATAACTAAACCTTAAACGAAAACAAGCACTTTCTCATTTTGTAAAGGTCACTAAAGTCTTGTTTGATCATATCGATTTCAGTTTTCTCTCGAGATTATACAATGCATTAGGCAAACAGATAAAAAAAATAAATGCAAAGAAAGAGCTCCATGTGCCAGGACTTGATTTAAGTGGCTGGCACTGTCTAAGTAGCATCAGATCGGAAATACAACACAATGTGGGTACCTTCAGCAGCAATCTCAACTTTCTACTGTCATTACAATTTTCAAGACCACACTCATTGACCGAGAACAAAATGACAAATGCGTTTGTATGGAATAACTCACCTCGCGTAGCGGACAGAGCACCTGTTTGTTTAGCTCTGACACACATCCAGAGGCCAGCTGCCTCTTCTGTCCTGCCCTCCGCTCAACTGAACTAGAATCTGAATGCACAACATTGCTGCTGTCTCCAAGGAAACCCGGCAGTCACATGACCCAGTGATGATCCAGATGCATGTGTTCTCTCTTACTTTCTCTCTCTCTCTCTCTCTCTGTCTTTCTCTCTCTCTCTGTCAACCCCACTCTCTACACATCTAACTGTCTTTCCCATTTTCTCTGCACGATTCATGGGTTATGAATACCAATGCACGTGCGTGCGTACACACACACACGCACACCAGCCATGTGCCAGCAGCGCTGCATAAATCATGCAGATACAGGTCAAGAGCTTGAGTTAATGTTCACATCTAATGATCTCGGTGTCTTGACCGCGGGATGGTTGTTGGCACCAGATGGACTGCTTTGAGTATTTCCACAGTTTACACAGAATGGTGCAAAAGACAACCCGTGAGCAGCAGATCTGCAGGTTGAAAGCCTTGGTGATGAGATCAGTCAGAGAAGAATGGTCAGACTGGTACGAGCGGACAGAAAGGATACTCAAATTTACATTTACAGCATTTGGCAGATGGCCTTATCCACAGGGACTTACATTTATCTCATTTATACAACAGTTTGAGGGGTAAAGGCCTTGCTCAAGGGCCCAACAGTGACAGCTTGGCAGTGCTGGGAGTTGAACTCGCAACCTTCCGATTATTAATCCAACATCTTAAACACTGAGCTACCACAGCCAAAGAACCAACACAAATCTTTACTACTCTGGTGAGAAGGAAAGCACATGAAAGACATGAAACTTTGATGTAGATGTTCTACAACAGCAGAAGACCACATCGGGTTCCACTCCACTTCACTCCAAGTCAAGAGAAGGAATCTGAGGCTACAGTGGGCCCAGGCTCACCAAAACTGGACAGTTGTAGACTGGAAAAATACCAGGTGACATTTTACCAAGTAAGAAACCCCATTTTCTCCCAATTTGCTCATTTGCCAAGTCCCACTCTCTAGCTAGATCTCATTGTGTATCTTTTTGAACTGCTGCTCATGCTACTCCACAGGATAGGATTTAATCTCGCAATCTCCTGACAATAAGGTGAACATTTTTCTATTGCGTTTTTCCTTCGACTAAGATTTAAACAGGCATCCTGTCTACCATATAATGTCTTTTCCCCAAAGTTTCGTGTGATGCCATGCTGTATGAAGAAGCTCCCACAGTGCCTCATTAAAGTTAATGTTTTCACTGTCCAACAAGGCTATGAGCTGGAGTGATGTTATGAATGACGCTGTGTCACAGAGCAAAAAGGCCAGTTCCACTGTGTACAATCACATCCAGTTGCTATCTCTCTCCATAGACGGATGATTAGCTATCAAGCCAACACAAAAGGTCGTCTCTGCTTTGTTATATTCTTCTTTCAAACGATTCACATATTCCACGCAGGCCGAACTAAACCGAGTCACTCGTACGTGTATATTTCAGATTCTTCAAGATGTCTGCCCTTAGTAGAGGGCAAGCCAAAATTATTCTCACATTTTTTATGAGGTCACAGCCACAATATCGAATGGCGTTTCTATTCGCTCACAGATAATTAAAGTGAAGTGAGTGCTGCCTGATAGAGCTGGGGAAATATGGAGCGGAGACGTCCTCATCAAAATAAAGATCGACGAGCAGTGTAGTGTGTTCAGCATTTCACCTCTGAGCAAACTGGTGCACAGTGCATGGGCTCACATTAGGACATGCGGTATGTAACTCAGCGTCATCACTGCGGCACTTCGGCTAGACTACACACAGCTGTAATAAACAATACAAAAAATGCAGATGTTCACTGCACACATATTTTGGTGCATTAGCTTAAAGGTAATAGTATTTTCAAGATGTTTGGACCAGGAAGAGACCTTAATATTATAAAAAATTATAACAATTTGAATGATAATTTATTTGACTAATTCTACTTATTCTAATTCAATCTACTTTGTGTAGTAGAAGCAGTGTGTTGCTATTCATAGACATTCATTCATCTTTAGTAACCTCTTTATCCTGCACAGGGTCGTGGTGGATCTGGTGCCTATCCCAGGAATAATGAGCATGAGGCAGGAGTACACCAGTGGATGTAATATCCAATGCCATTAAAATTTTAATTCCCAGGAATAGACCGTCACATTCTCTGGGACAGTGTGGAATAGCCAACTGGCCTACTAGCAAGTTTTTTGGAGGTGCAAGAAGCCGGAGAATCCAGAGGAAACCCACACAGACAGCAGCCTGGGCTCAGGATTGAACCAGAATTCTGGAGCTATGAGAACACTACCCACTTCACCACCATGCCACACTTTCATAGACATCCATCCATCCATCCATTTTGTGTATGGCTTATCCTACACAGGGTCACGGGGGATCCTTGAGCCTATCCCAGTAACTCGTGGATTTACCCCTTCACAGACTATGGACAATCTGAAATGCCTACAATGCATGTCTTTGACTGGGGGTGGAAACCAGAGTATCCAGAGGGTACTCCACACACACAGTGGAGGCGGGAACCAAACCCCCTGGAGGTGCGAGGCAAGTGTGCTAACCACTAAGCCACTGTGCCCCCATACTTTCATAGACATATAATAGTTAATGTTTTGCTAGTGTGGATGTAATATCCAATGCCATGAAAATGTCCAGTAATAATATCACAGTAAAACAGCTGTGCATCCACTATTAAAATGTACTAATATTCCATTTCGAGCTCTAAACAGATGAAGTAAGTCTGTCTTGAGAAAATCTGAATGAAAAACTGAAGTCTCTATTCACAATCAACTGTCAAACCACCGCAACACAAGCCTGACGTCCATAACTCAATTATGCCACTTCAAATAAGTACCAACACTGATCAGTTAAGACATGCCCTACGCCCACATCCTTTTTTGGATCCGATTTGCTGGCCGGATTCTGCCTGATGGCTGAGTCAGAAGGCACTCATGACAGTGCGATTATGAAGATCATGTTGTCCTGAGGTCAATAGCAACACTGTGTGAAGCCACAACAGGAAGTGAGACATGTTTACACTGACGTAGCCATTCCCTGAGGCGCTACAGATGGTCATTAAGGAGTGAGTGAGCAAGGGCAGAATTAACATCATCTCATCAACTCACTTCAGCCTTAGTTACATGCTTACCGATTCTCAAATTTGAGTTAAAGCAATGGACAGAGAATAAGATTTCCAGTTCAGTGAATGAAGAATGTATATACAACACACCAAAGATAAACATCATGCACATCTTAAGCTACAAGTAAGTAAGTAAGTCAATTTTATTTATATAGCACATTTAAACACAGCAAAGCTGACCAAAGTGCTGAACAGAGTAACAAAATGTTCAATAGAAAACCAATAATAAAACCAATTAGAGAGAGACAATAAACAATAGTAAAAATTAGATTAAAACGCCTGGGAGAAGAGATACGCTTTCAGCCTTTTTTTAAAAATGATAATAGAAGGTGTAAGGCGGATGTCCAGTGGCGATTGATTCCATAAACCAGGGACGAAACTGAAAAAGCTCTATCCCCCTTAGTTTTTAAACGGGATTGAGCGACATACAAAAGAAACCTATCAGAAGATCTTAAAAATCTGCTAGATGAACGTGGTGTAAGAAGATCTTTGAGATAAGAAGGAGCTTGATCATTAAGAGTTTTAAAGACAAACAACAGAATCTTAAACTGGATCCTAAAATGGACCGGGAGCCAATGGAGCGATAGTACAAGATAGTACTTACAAAGATGTGGTGAATAAAATACATATTTTAGGATCAGATAATGTTTACATCACTTACAGGAGGCTTCCTAGCCATGCAGGGTCTCGTTACAGGAGTCTATGTCGTTTATTTTATTGGCTTCTGTGTTTCCGTAGCTTGACATCACACCTTAAATCTGATTTTAAGAGCAATCCTGAAAGGATAAAGATGTTTCGTTTTTCTTCACTCGCTGTTCACTTACTGACAAGATAAGTTCTGTGGCAAAAAAGCAAACGCTTTATATCCTAAACCTGACTAATCTGATGTGATGTGAGCTTGGCAAATCCCCAGTGAAAAATTACACCATAAGCAACAATTTAATCAGAAATTAGACAAAAGAACTGCATACACATATGAGTTCGTTCCAGTTTAGTCTGCTAAGAACGTACACTTTGCATTATTACACAACGTAGCAAGAAAACAAATGAATGTGATCCATTTATCCTTATAACACAAGCTTGGTAGTGCTCTTTATACCGTATATTTTAATATAATATAATAGTGTCAGTCAGAAAAATAGTCTAAAACTTTGTTTGAAGCATTGTTTGTTCCTTGCTTTTGAATATACTGCATGTAATAGGGATATGCACAGGGATCCACAGGCAGCCAATATTCCAATATGGAAATATAATTTGGGGATTTATTTCCAGTACTGAAATACGACTAGAGTATTGCCCTATGATGACATGAAGTCAGTAAGAAAAGCCACATCTGGCAATATTTTCATACTGAAAGCAGCAGTATCCTGGTTTGAGGTGTGCATTGGGATTAAAGAGGCATTGGGAAGAAGCAGCCAGATCACACGCAGGACAAGAAAATAGATAATAAGCTGCTACTGCTAATAACATCAAGGCAAACTCAATTAAAAGCCTTAGATTTTACATCAGAAATGACACTGCACACATGGTATAATTCAATCACTCCTGACACTTTTCACTTTACACTGGATGGAGCATTCATTTCAGTTTTCATTCACCGCGTTAGTAAATGTTAGACGACGACTGACTGGTTTTGCTGATTAATCGTCGACAACAACCTATTGCTAGGATAACTGATAAAAACTATCAGTTATCTGCAAAAATCCACACCGATAGTTTTTTACGGTAGTGTCCGTTGTGGGAGTGGCTGAGAAGTGTCCGCTGTCATTATACAGAACGAGAGCGGCCTCTAGAGGCGAAATAAAAACGATCACTGAATAATTTTGTTGTGTTATTTGAAGTGTTTTTTGATTCAGTTTGGATGTCTCTATTTTTATTATTTGGACTGTTACTTTTTTGGTTCAGTTCGGATGTACATCTTTTATTTACTTTAATATGTATTAATACTTAATATATATTAACATTTATATGTTTATTTCATTTAAAAAAGTACAGTACATTTTCATGGCACAGTCAGTACTGTTTATTTTTGTAATTAAGTTCAGCGATATTTTACTTTCAGTGTTAAATTTTCATTCAGCATCAATTTTAAAAACTATCGGTTGATTAATCAGGTATCGGCAGGCACGGCACAACTTAGCTTTCGGTATCGGTAAAATCCACTATTAGTCGACCTCTAGTAAATAGAACACGGAAATATCTTTAGTGACCATTAAATTATTATAAACATACATTGCCACTGTAATCATATAAAGTTTATTAATCCCCTGTGATTTTCAAACATCCTGCCCACAAATATCAATGTGGTTTTGGCCTTTGAAACTCTGTGGCAGTTTTACTGACGCCAGAGCGTTGCCAGAGCTTTTACTCTGCATTTTATACATACATAATTTATATATAATTGCAGTGGTAAATGATACTTTCTTAAACCGGATTCAATACATCTTTTCCCCCCCCTCTCCTCAAGGTTAACCGAATGTCTGTTTATTAACTCTGATGGATATCCAAATAATAAAATTAGGTAAGAAACCACATCTGTAATATCAAATATACTGTGCTGTTTTATAGTCACAATAAAATAGCACAGCGAGTCAGTAAAATCAAACTAGAGCCATGAGAAGCAGTGCCCTTAATATCCCTCCCTGATCAATTATCGAGCAGTAAAACAGAAAAACATACTTTTATATTTATTTTACGCACGATATTTTTCTTCCCAGCCTTTTCCTAAATGTCGTTCTCAATTTTAGAAATGAATTAAAAAAATTAAAATAACTCGGTAAATAACAGACGCATAAATGAATGTAACTAGACCTGTATAAGCAAAGGTCAATGAATATTTGAGTTAGCATTGTGTTCCTTCACTACACTGCAAGTCTCCAATTTCTGTCACAGAACATATCTAGAGATTGCTGTATGTACAGTATTCAGTAAATTTCATTACTAAGCTGGGGTGTCTAATATATACAAATATCCTGAGATATGACATGCTAAATGTCATCTGTAAAACATTAAATATACATATAGGTCCATTGATATTGATATTACTATGTATACATGACTACTTATAGTTATTTACAAATATAGCCTGGAAAAAATATATACTGTTATTGCTGTGCAGTTTCTTCAATAGTCACTTCTTCAAAGTGTCAGCTTGTTTAATGACACCTCTCAACTTTCAAATCAGAAAAACAGAACCCCTGCTGTTTACACATTAAGCCACATAATAAATGGATTTGATTATTTTATAGATTTCATTATTCTTGGAGGTATTTTTTTGACATTTCACAAATGACTAATGTTGACATATTTTCGTTCTGTTTAAGCAACAAAACTGGTTTCCATTGTAATATGTAAATAATGAAATATGACCCTTTCCAACAGAAGAACACTTTCTTGTAGAAAAACCTCCTACAACAGCCAACACGGGATGCATCTCACTTTTTATATCTGCAGTAAACTGAGTTACTGCAAGTTTTCAAGAGCAAAATATTGTGCATTTAAATGTTTTTTTAAAAAGAGAATCATAGCTGTTGTTTGTGACAAAAATTGTATATGTAACATTTCATTGAAAATCCAGCACTTATATACACTTAATGTGTCTTTCTAGCTTTGACTTGTTTTGATGCTAGTAGAAGTTCAGTATCTGTTATTTCATAAGGACACATGAGCGATGTAGCATATAGCCATGATAAATATTCTGATGCTTCATGCATTATTTCTAACATACAAGTAGCAGCAGGTATCAGCCTTATGACCATGGGTTGAAATTTATATCATATTATTTCTAGTGCATTGAAATAAGTCAACGGTTTCAAGCTGACCTGCGTTTTCGCTTCAGCTCTGCGGGTAAAGTGAGTTGGGGCGCCCTCTATTGGACAGTCAGGACCATTTGGTCAACCCACCAACAGCTAAGCCACCATCCATGTAAATGATGGAATGAGCTGTGCTTGAAATTTGTATCCATTATCTTCTGACAACTGCATTTGTATTAGAACAAGGGTTACAGAGATTTTACATTTTCCCTAACTATCTAGCACGCCATATAAGTTGGATCTGGTAAGATGGGAGAAGGGAAAAACTGAAACTGAGCAGAGCAGTGGGCTTCTAGGACTGGAATTGCGAAGTAAAAAACATATTACTTTTAAGCATTACTGCATTAGAACACTTACATACAGATAGAAATCAAGCACTTAATACCTTTATGACGTGCATAGAGAATCTGTATGGATACTAGGGTTGCACCCTGAAGATACTGAAGTACTGAAGCTTCAAAATACCGTAAGTAATGTGCAGCAATTATTACTATTTTTGCTAAAATGACACATCCAACTGCTTTTGCAGAAAACACAAAGGTTAGCGACACTTCATTTAACCTAAATTCTTTACCTTAATATTTAAAGATTGCCTGTTTGCTACCAAGCAAGCTAACGTTATGCTAACCGCTGTGTGTAAATACTAAAATTATCCGCGTTTGCTAGAAGCAAGCTAACGTTCCCAATTTTATGATTTGTTTTGGAGTTTATTTCCAAATTCAGTTATTTATTCCTAATGTAGTACTCTAAGGATAATTTCCATTCACTTGATTTCATTGCTCTAGGGCAGAGGTTCTCAACCTTTTGTAACTAAAGCCCCCTCAAGCCTCCCCTATCATGTGGCACGCCCCCACCACCCCATATTGGAGGAGACCAGGTATAATGATTATCTATTCTATATAAAATCTGTCTATATATAACCTAATCTATAATCTGTTTTTGATTAGATAGAAAGAAATTTTTGCTTTTGTGTTTTTGTACTTTTTTAATTACTTTTCATACCTTTTATAATTTTTAAAAATAACTTTTATGACTTATAAAACTTTATAAAACTATATAACAGACAGGTATGGAATATGAACGATCAAAAATGTTTCTGAACACTATAACTACTTTGAGGAAGAGAACTAGGTTGTAATAACGTGGACTATTTTACATGTACAACATGTTGTATTACATTCGTCTTGCATTCTAAAAACAATCGCATATGAATGATGTAAATTGGGAGGAAGGGCTCGTCTCGTTATCCATGACATTGTTAAATCTCCGTCTCTCAGCCCCTCACTGAACAGACCAGACGCAGAGAGAGGTGAGAGTGCAGCAGGAAAGCAAGACCTTGTGCTTGCAGGACAGTACTGACGACATTTGGAAAGTTGCTAAGGTTTGTCCAAAAAGTCTCTAGATTTGTCATTAGGCGCTTTTTTTTTTTTTGCAAAAAAGTCGCTAAAGGGGTCTGAAAAGTGGCTAAGTTGGCAACACTGGTCTGCACTGACAGCTAGATAAAAGGCAGGCTAAGCTCTGCCTCTCCCCAGCAAAAAGAAAATAAAGAGGGAGAGAAAACGCGGAGTTTTTCATTTATGCACATTCTATTTGAAAAGCAATAAAATACACAGAGAACCTAAATGATGCCCTGTCTGTTTTTTTTTTTTAATTGAAAACCATTTGTGCCCCGCTTCCGATCTCTCCGCCCTGGTTGAGAACCACTGCTCTAGGGAACAATAGATGAAATATGTGGCAGACTGAATTAGTTGCTTGCCAATTGTATGATTGTTCTTCAGTTTTTCCAATAGCCAGTTATTCATTCTCATTAAATAACATATTGAAAGTAAAATCTGGTTCGCCTGTTTTCATTTATATCTATGTATTTCTGATTCATTTTGTAGATTTGAATGATGTATTAACACAATACTGCGTGGTATTGGGATACTTTTTGGTATCGTGATACTTCAGCTGGTGTAGTTTCGTGAGATATGTTTATGTTGTCATGACAACCCTAATGGATATGCACATGACCACTATGCAAATGTCTGTACTACTCAACAGAAAAGATCTGGAGATAATTTATCATTCAACATTAACAGTGCTTGTACACCATGTCAAAATTTCAATATGACATAGGGACAGAAAAATGATGCCATCACATATTGAAATATGGTGGTTAGAGGCAAATTCACTGGGCATATTCAAGGCTAATAACTATTCTTCATTTATTTCACAGGGTGACTACAGTCCTGGGCTAATATTTAAGCACTACTATTTATTTACATTCATTGCACATACATTTGTGATATATAGTTGCCACAGAAACCAAAGCCCCTGGAGATCCAAAACCCATGGGCGCTGGGCCTATTAGCGTAACACGTTTTAAATGGTTTTGGGGTTTTTTTGTCTTCACTTGCATTTGTGAAAACCTATTAAATGAAACCCCTATATGATGGTGAGGGCAACTGGGTGTTTAGATAGTATATTGCGGTCCCATAAAAACCGTAACAGTCTAGTACTTACGTAGGGTGTGCCAGGTCCTGTGGTCTCTCAGATGCCTCAGGGTATACGGGGTGTGGGGGTTCTCCTATTGGCACACAACCCAGAGACTTACTGATGGCGTGGCTCAGCTTCTTGGCTGGGGATTTCTGTGAAAGGCACAGACACAAAGACAAAGCTAGACACACTGATGCTGTCTGAATACCAATTACACTCACTGACCCAGTCATAAAATGCTACACGGAGAGGAGGGAACGTTCCTGCTGGAAAGGAATAAAGGGAAGTTTGGGAAGTGAAGTATTTTTGTCTTAGACACAATTTACTTGTCAGTAGAAATCTGTTCTAGTCAAGGGTTTATTTGTCTGAGAAACCAGTCCATAATCAACGTCAGGTAAATATTACTTCTACGTTCTAATTTGCAAGTCAAGTACGTTTATGAAAAGTACTGTGTGATTCAGCAGGATCCTGGACTGGCCTGACCTTGAAAATAATCATCATTGTGGTGGAAGTTCAATTTTTTTCCTACGCTTCAATTCTCAGAACAGCGATTAAGCTTCGGGACAGTAGAAGCGATGTAAAATCTTAAGTACACAAAAATGCCTTATCAGAGGAAAATTACATTCCAGACTGGATTCAATTATCGCTCTGTGCCAGACATGCAACTGTGCTACAGCACAAACCTATCATTTGGATTTTTATAGTTTATTTTACTAGTGATATGTTTAAACAGCAGCTGTTTTTGTTTGGGTATAGATGCGAATGAGTTATAGACAGCCTCGGGGGGTTCTGCATACCCACGAGGAGTGCTCCTTCATCTGGTGCTGGTTGCTATGGGGACCGTTGGCATGGCCACGCCAGAAGCAATTCTGGCAAAGCTGGTAGCCATGGCACTGCTGACATCTGTAGCGAAAACCCATCATGCTCTCGCTCCGGCAGTAGGAGCATTCCACCGGATGGAAGACTGGACCAGAATGAAGCGAGAGAGACACAGAGAAAGAGAGAGATAGAGAGAGAGAGAGAGAGAGAGAGAGAGCATAAAAAAGCAGCAGGAAGCTGAAAACAACCCAGTCTTTTTCACAAGATAGACTATGGGAGTAACCCAATGCTACTATAGTATCTGTATCAGAAGTGGGCATGGCTTAGCTTTTTTCATTCACAAAATATAACAACAAATTGTAATTTTGCAGAACATAACTTTATTCAACTCCTTAACTTCTACAGTTATACAAAGCTGGGATACAATACTGCTGCTGGGGTCCTTTCAATGGCATTTCAATGCCTGTATGATTTTTCTGTATGATTTTCATTTAATAATGATGAACAGCAATGGGAAACATGTTCAATGAACATACTAGTTCATATTTAAGAAATTAATTCATTGTATTTTAGTAAAATACATAAATGCATTTTTTTTTAAAGTTCATGCCAATTTGTATAGAAGTACCTGAAAGTTTGTGAACCCTTTAGAATTTGTTATATTTCTATATATCAAGATAAAGTGGGTCATGGAGCTAGACAATGACCCTAAGCACAGTCATTCTACCAAAGAATGGTTAAAGAAGACTAAAGTTAATGGTTTGGAATGGCCAAGTCAAAGTCCTGATCTTAATCCAATAGAAATGTTGCGGAAGGACCTGAAGCAAGCAGTTCATGTGAGGAAACCCACCAATATTCCAGAGTTGAAGCTGCTCTGTACTGAGGAATGTTACGGAAAAAAATTTAAAACTTTACTAAAATCCCTCCAAACCGATGTGCAGGACTGATCAACACTTAGTGCTGAGCAAACGTTTAGTTGCAGTTATTACTGTGTAAGGGGGTCACACCAGATACTGAAAGCAAAGTTTCACATACTTTTGCCATGCACAGATATGAAATATTGAATCATTTTCCTCAATAAATAAATATCCAAGTATAATATTGTCTCATTATGTTTAAGTGGGTTCTCTTTATCTACTTTTAGGACTTGTGTGAAAATCTTATGATGTTTTAGGTCATATTTACACAGAAATATAGAAAGTTCTAAAGGGTTCACAAACTTTCAAGCACCACTGTCTGGTTTTATTTTATTCAGTAAGACAGCGGTCAGGGTGCTGAAACAATCCAATGATGACAGACCAAAATCTGGATTTGCATCTGTCTAAAACACATTATCTCTTCATTCCAAATAATGCATTTGTACATCACTAAGATAGACCATTTCTAGCACGTACCATTCTCTACATTGGCCAGTCTGTGCATGAGAGGTAGCCAAACGAGGCACTGCGGGGGAGGATCGGCCATCATAATGTCCAAGAAGGTGTTCAATAATATCTTCTTCTGGCAAAACAAAGGTAAGACACTCAAAGCCAGTTGTGAGGTGCAGCATCAGTGTAGAAGCATGATCAGTTAGGGACCATTAAAAGGTGCTGTGCAAGAGAGACCCTCACCTGCTGAGGGAAACATGTTCTCACTGAGTGCTCCGTGTAACCGAATGACGGACCCTCAAACACAGCCGTAGGCAGCTTCAGGACCTCCCGGAGAAACTGATCAAACTTAGCAAACACCATCGTCCCACTGGAGTCGGATATCTGAGAAAAAATATCTGAGAAGAGAGAGCAGAGGAATCTGCCATTGTTTATACCAAGAATATTCTGTCACATAAAAACACTTTTTAGTATTATAATCAAACACAGTTTTTTTTTTGACCAAACATAAAAGGAAACAGTACCACAAGGTGTTCAATGAATGCAACTACATGGAGTACTGTTCTAAACGCAATGCTAATAAATGGACAAAACCTAAAAGAATAAACACACTCACATTTGACTGATTTATGCTTATAGATATGGGTAAAGTATGAAAGCATACTACTGAGTTAGTGTATAGTTTACATTTCTAATAATAAATCATTTCATAAAAATACACAAGAGGGCAGCAAACGTTCACAAGCATGCTGCTAATGATAGAAGGAATAATAATGATGGGAAGACAAAATGATGGATTTCATGCACAATGAAATCATGCACAATTTCATGCACAATACTAAACAGTTCCACAAAGAAGTGATGCTAGAATGTGGAAATTACATTATGTTTATAAATACACAGTACTCGACATATTACGTAATACCCTATTAATGATGTCGTAACTCGACTTTACAAAAAAAAGGAAATGTTAGCGTACAGTACTTACAGCGTAATTTATCGACAATTTTCCCTCCACACATGGTTGCCAGCATTGACTTCATGGCAAAAACCGTGAGCTTCCCGTGGCCTTCACTGCAACACAAACACACTCTTTAAAGAGCTGTGACAAGCTTCAGGGTCAGTTAAGCTTAGCCTTGAATTACTACAAATGGAGAACCATTATTAGTCTAATCCAGGGCTAGGGTTTAATCTGTTATGATAATTTGTCTTGTGAAAATATGCAACCTTTTTACCATATTAGTAAAATAATCCACCATCTGAAGACAATACTGTATACAGTACATGCAGTGTGAGAGCGGCATTGAATATTGATTAAGTTAAAAGAATCCTCCCACAATCCTTACCCTAAAATATGCTCACTAATATATA
>JANDJT010000228.1:13490043-13514942 GCA_024331685.1 Stegophilus panzeri
TATATATTGCCACTATTCAAGAAGTCTTGCATCTAGAACAAGGTGCTCAGTTTTCAGTAAATGAACTGAGAGGAAGTTTTACTCTAACATTGCACAAATTGTATACACGTACATGCTAAATGTCTGGAAAACCAGAGATCAACAGCATAAAAGCCAAACTCCTATGGACACATCAACACAGTGAGACGTTCACCATTCACTTGAACAACTTCGCACTTACATGATAGTTTAACTTTAACTTTAAGGTCACCTTTTGTCCTCATCACCATTATCGTACCACCAAGCAGGACACACACAGTTTGGAGGGTCCAATGCAGTCATCATGACAGAAGGCCCCACATCCCTTGCACATGATCATGGCCTTTAGCCGACAGTAGCATTTCGACTGGACATCCTCCATTCCAGAAGCTTCTATGAAGGCCTGCTCAGGTGAGGTCTCACCTTTACCCTGATCGAGAAGGTGACCGGCGGGTATGGCAGTGACAGTCACGGAAAATGACATCATCCCCTCGCTGGTGTTCTCGTTACTGCACGTAACAGTAGGAGAGGCACCCGAGTCAGTGATGCTATGATTTATTGAGTGAGGCATGGACATGCTGATAGTTCCACCAAAAAAAGTACCCGTCATGGTTTCTTGTCCATCCTGTGACCTCTGTGACTGGAAGGATGTTACCTGTGGCTTACAGTCATCCGAATGATGCGGCCCTGAGATACCCTGTTTACTGGTGTCAAGGTGCAACCGTGGAGATATTTCTTTGGTTCTTGTAGAAGTGCCACCTTCTTCTTTATGGGACGAACAACTCAGTGACTGAGACTCTACCTTTATTTGAGGACAGTGTTGGTATCCTGGTGCATCCTCTGATCTTGTGATGTGAAATCCTTGCTGCTCAACTTTAATCCCAGGAGGGTTAGAATGCCCTTTTAAAGAAGACTGATGCCCTTCTTTAAGTTCTACCCCTTCTTTCCCTTCTCCTTCCACATTTTCTCTCTTTAGGTTAACCAGATGAGGCCGTTTGCTGCTCTCAGACCCTCTGCCATAAGTGGAGATATTTAGGAGATAGTGTCCAGTCATGGCAGGTTTGGACACCCTCTTCCGTCTAATGAGGCCTAGTTGGAACCTTGGTTGGTCGTTAGAGCTCTCTGGATAGCCGAGCAGACAGGGCTCACACTGGGACGGCTGAGAGAGTTGGCTCTGCTGACTTCTGTGCCTTAGAACATGAAGAATCTGCTCCTGTGTGTTCTTGTCCAGCTTGTCCAAACTGGTCCCAGGTTTGCATGAATTATGCAGCAGTCTAGATCTGCTCACGTCCTCTGCATCTACAGGTTTCTCCTTCCCCATCCCTGATGTCCTAACAGCCAGGTTCCCTATATCTTGTGCTACAACAGTCGCAGGCTGCACATTTATCTTGGAAGGTGGTTTGGGAAGAATCTTCTCCAGGGGAACTTCTTTACCTTGAAGGAGCTGAGCGACCAGTGGATTATTGGCAGGAATTGAGGAGCTGGATTTGATCACTGAGATCCCTGGCAATGGTGTCTCTTGTGGTTTCTGGCTGTATGCCAGCATATTTGAAGGTGATAAATGCATTCCACCAGAACCCAGAAAGGACTTGTTTTCTTTTGAAAAAAATTGGTTTGCGCTAGAGTTTTGAACAAAACTAGGGTCCATCTGCCCAGTAGCACCTAAGGAAGGAGATGTTTGTGAGAGAACTCCTGTGCCCTCAGGGACAGGAGACACGGAGCTAATCTTTACTGGAGATACAGATTGGCTTCTACTGCTTGCTGGTGAAAACTCTTCTGACAAGGACCGGACTGGGGAGGGTGTGGAGGTACATCCAGATGAGCTAGGTCCTGAAGTGGATCCTCTACGTGTTGTACCTGCTGCAGCAGCTGCCGCAGCACGCTGTTCCCGAGCTAGTTTTGCTTTAGCTTTGATGTCAGCTAAAGTACGTGCCCCGGTGCATCCTGGGCGGATACTGGGTGGTGTCAAAGGATGAGGAGTCCTTGGAGACACTTGGCCTGGAGCTCCAGGCGCAGACAGGATTCGTGACACAGGGATCTAGAAACATTTCGAAACGGCTTCAGCATCCCAAAGAACATTCAAATGCAATAAAACAGAAATGTTCAGAAGAAATAAAAGTAAAGCCTACTTTAAGAGGTGGCACTCTCTGTTGTGCAGTTACTGGAGTTATTGCTGGGGGTGAGCCTTCTGTTGGAGGTGGGGGTGACCCTTCTGCAACCCGAGGTTTCTTCTCTGCTACTTCTTGTTCACTGGAGAGTTTCCGCTTCAGTGACTCAGTGGTAACTTCAGATGCTTGTGACTCAACCCCCTCAACCTTTATAGACTCACTCTCTATGGTATCCTTTCCTTTAGAACTAGCTTCTTGAGCAGATGTTGGGCTATTAGTCTTGCTCTCTTGTACCTCTTCATCTACACTCAACGTTAATGGTTCCACCACTTTCTCTGCAGTAGGTGTAGATTCCTCAGCTTGTGTCGTAGATGTGGTCTTAGCGTTTGAAGACGCCTCATCAGAAGCTGAATGACTTTCTGTGACTGGATCGGCATGGAAGGACTCTGGTTCTGGATGGCTTATAGACACTGATGTTTTCACCTCTCTGGATCTCAGCTCCTTGTGGGTGACCTCAACAGCGTGGTTTGGCTTCTGTGCTGCGTCTGTGCTAGACTCGGTTTTTCCAGGCCGGGGTGAGTCTTTAGCTGGCGTAGAAATCCTTTCAGCCTCTGTCAGCTCTCTGGATTCCTCAAGGCTTAATCCAGACCTGGAATAAAAATGGGCTTGAAATAAAATTTACACTCCCCTCACTCCTACATGCACTTTGATCTGCTTTTACAACAGATATACTATACAGATATACTCTACAGATATACTATAACAGATAGACTTACTGCTCTCCGTAGAAACTTTCAAAGAAGTGCTCTTTCCAATGCTCCACCTTCTTCTCTTTCTCAATCTCTTGCCGCATCCTTAGTCTTAACTCTGGGGTGAATTCACCTGCAGGAAAAACATCACAAAGTATTACACTATGCATTGTAATAAAGTCATATATTACTAAAGGTCCTTATAACGTATAAATACTAGGAAAGAAACATGCCTTCGGCTAGCCTCTCCTTCCAAGACTGTGCTGCAGATGTGAAAAACTCGTTGCTCAAAGCAGAGCTAGTTACTCTCAGGAGTCCATCCATGCATGACTAGAATACAGGATGATACTAATCTGTCATTGCAATAAGCGTAATACTCCGTTTTATGAAATTTAATGACCATTTATCAATCCTTTATTTCCACCATCAACGGTGTAATTCTCCTCTCTGATACATACCTGCTGATCAATCTCTGGCAGTAGCTTCAGAAGTTTCTGCTGACACTCTGGGGGCAACATGGAAAATGTGTGTTTGTTGATTAAGGCCCGTAGGTTAGTGTTGACCAGGATGGAATCAGGCGTCTCCACATCAATCTCACACTTGGTTCGTCTCAACTGGCCTAAGAAGGATGAGAAGTGTCGGCTTAGTTTGTCAACAATTGCAGATAATTAAAAGGACAAAAAAAATTGTTGAAAAAAAAAAAAAAAAAAGTGAAACTTTCTTTTCTAAACACTTACGGGCGTTGAGCCGACTGGAACGCTGAGACATCTTCCTTGAACCGACGGTGTGGCACGTGTCTGCTTTGACAGAGGAGGAGGAGCTAGAGGTGGAGTTCTGGGGACTGGCAGGGCAACGCTCTGACTGTTTTAGTTCCCAGCCTACATCAGGCAGAAGAATAGAGTTACTAGACATTTTAACTGAATATTAAATTCAATTCAATTCAATTCAATTATGAGTAGTAATAGTAATACAACAAACCTGACTAACATCATAATATAAATGATGAATGAATATGGATTTGAAAAAACATTTTATATATATATATATATATATATTTGTGTAAATGTAATCTTCTTAGCTGATTATATTTCATTACAAAATAAATACAATGCATTAGAGAGCATACCAGTTTTGGAGGACGCTGAATCGGCTATGTTTTTAACAGTTTTAAGTAGAAGTCGTGGGCTGGAGGCTGTGGGGATCCCACACTGACGGCGCTGATTCCTCTGCTGCTGCTGTTTCAGAGCCTTAATATACAGGAGGAAGTGATGTTTTTTAAATCGACAGTGTTATGTTGCTAGATACATCTCATCCAATGATTCAAGGTTATGAATTTTTATAGCTAAAATCAACAACTTTTTTCTATTACATCATTCTTAAATTAAGTTGATGAAGTGATAGATCTACATACACTTTGTTAATTTTTCAACGCATTTGATATGCATAGTACACCAATACAATATAAACACTGTGTACACATATGATATAATATAATATAATATAATATAATGTAATATAATACAATACAATACAACAACTAAACCTCTGTGTACAGAAAGATAGAAGGAGTTGTGATATGCACCTGTTTAAGTGCTTTTTTGCTGTGCTTCTGGGATGAAGAGATGAGCTTGCTGCTGGAGACTGAAGGAGAAGAGCAGCGAGACTGTGGGGAAGATGGCTGTGACTGCAGATTTGCTGGCCCTAAAGAAATAACAAGAACGCTGCTTTCAACTTCTGCAAGTCGGCAGGCGTACACACAAACATACCCACACCCATACTTTTCTTTCTCTCTCTCTCCCTCTCTCAGCGTTAATTAAGGTCGCTTCCACACAAATGTACAATACCCAATTTGTAACAGATAATTATCTTGTAAAAGTGCTGAGCTATAATTTCAAATTTTCAAGCTGTGCATTGTGCTCTTATCAGTATTTTGCACCCTTCCAGAGACAGAAAAAAAAGCTAATGTACAATTAATTCCAACATCTTCCTTTGGGTTTTGAAAAAGAGCCAGAAAATATAATGCTGATTAAGAAGCATTAAGTACTTTTTTATAAACACTTAAAATGCCACGATACCATAAAGCCAGATATTAAAAATATGGCACAGGAAAACCGAAGGCCAATATCGAGATCATTCATGAAAATAACTTTCAAAAACTATCTGACATGATTGCTATACTTCTGTTCGGATGATTATTTCCTGTTCTTTGCAGTACTTGCCTTATCAAAAGTTTCCAACTATATGCTACAAAAGCACACACACACACACACAGATATTCCACTTACTGTATTTTGTGCAGTTGTCTCCAACTTTGATAGACTGCATTGTTCAGTAAAATGTATAAACCTTCGCAGGATATACTGAACTAAATGTGTTAGCTCAATAGCTCTCTAGAGTGCTCAAGTATATGAAGATGAGGAAGTGGTCTCTTTTTGCAGAAAAAAACATTTCCTGTTTAAAGGCTGAGGTGATCTATCTGACTAATGGGAACATAAAGGGAAAAAAAACTCTGCTTAAATATTTCTACATATATTACAAACTGCAAAGTACTAATCACTAAAAAAAAACTAAGATTAAGCAGCTGCAGTGAGGTAACAATACAAAAAAAAAAAAAAATGTTGTTTCACAAGACAGTTTGAGTACATATTGTCAGAATGTGCCCAACTGACATGTTTGTGACAGACTTATACCGTATATAAAACTCCATTGAGTCAGAATCAGAAGCTGCACCTGAGAAGTGCATATTAGCTCTATACACACTGTAATTATGGAGAAGATTCAGCACCAGACCGGGAAAACCGGGAAATGCAATACACAGATGGTACTGGTAACACAAAACTTTTGTTGCATTGCTCTTACATCGCTTAATCTCTTCAGTGAAAAACAATCGGCTGGGGATTACATTTTTAAGGATTAAATGCTGACTTTGTAACAGAAGTGAACAGAATTCCCCGTTGCACCGCACTTCATTTACATATACGGCATTTAGAAGACTTACAGAAGTACTAGTCTCTATCAAAAACACATGCTAGTTCATTAGGTCAGGGAGTAAGAAGACATCAATCTAAAAACCCTGTAGAGGACGTTAGTAAGAGTATGAAAAAAACAAAACAAGAGAAGGCGGGTTTTTAAAAAAATAATAGATAAACAACGTGCTAATTCAAGTGTTGTAGTGAAGCAGTAAGTCCTTAATCTTCATTTGAAGACAGCCAGTGAACCAGCTGTTTGGACAACCAGGGAACATTCACACCACCACCTGGGTGTCAGAACAAAGAAGAGACATGACACATGTCTTCCTTGAACCCTGAGAGATAATGTGTCCAGTCAAGCAGAGCTAGAGGCTTGGAGGGGTATGTTAAGTGCCCTAATGTACGTGGGAACTGGACCTTTTAGACTTTAAAAGTCAAAAGTGTTTTAAAATCAGATGCAGGCAGCGACAGGAAGCCAGTGGAGTAAGCGTGGGGTGGTGTTGGAGACATCAGTCCATTGCACTAGTACCACAGTGAAATGCAATCGCTGTCCAATTGCAATCTTAAACTGTACTCAGGGGCGTGTCTGTAATCGGAGAGGGAGAGAAGGGCCTGAAAGCTTTCAAGCATTTGCCATCCATATAAAAGAGCCATTTATAGTTGGTATACAGTCCTCCCCAAAAGTACTGGAACAGCAAGGCTAATTCTTTTGGGTTTTTTCTATACACTGAAGACATTTGGGCTTGAGATCAAAAGACGAATATGACACGATAGATCCGAATTTCAGATTTCATTTCCTGATATTTACATCGAGATGTGTTAAATAACTTAGAACATGGCACCTTTTGTTTGAATCCACCCATTTTTCAAGCGATCAAAAATACTGGAACATGTGACTGACAGGTGTTTGCTGTTGCCCAGGTGTGCCCTGTTAGGCTGATTGTTCAAACAATTAATAGTGCTGAATGTCTACTCTTGATTTCAGTCCTGGGTTTCATCTCTATAGGCTGCATTTGTTGTTAAAAAGGATAAACCAACATGGAGATCAGAGACCTGTCTATGAGAGAAAAGCAAGCCATTTTGAAGCTTAGAAAAGAAGGGAAAATCAATCAGAGGCATTGCACAAGCATAGCCAATACAACAATTTGGTATGTGGAGAAAGAATCTGAAGAAAGAATATATCTACACATGATCCAAAACATAGAAACTCATCTGTCAAACCCAGTGGAGGTAGTGTCATGGCTTGGCCTGCATGGCTGCTCCTAGAACGGCCTCACTAATCTTTATTGATGATGGAACTCATGATGGTAGCGGCAGAATTAATTCAGATGTTTACAGAAACATTCTGTCTGCCAATTTACTGAGAAATGCATCCAATCTAATTGGGAGGAACTTCATCATGCTAAAAGACAATGAGCCTGAACACACTTCTAATACAACAAAGGACTTCTTCGGGGAAGGTTTTATACTGGCTAAGTCAATCACCAGACCTTAGCCCAACTAAGCATGTATGTCACCTCCTGAAGAGGAAACTGAAGGGAGAAACCCCCCAAAACATATAACAACTAAAAAAAAAAAAAAAAGCCTGGAAAAGCATCACAAAAGAAGAATGCAACAGTTTGGTGATGTCACTGGGTTGCCAGCTTGATGCAGTTACTAGTTACATTGCAACAAAATATTAAATGTTATTTATTGTCATTTACTTTAAGACGGTCTGTTCCTATACTTTTGCTCACCTAAAAACTGGGTGGTCTGCTTCCAAAGGTGCCATGTTCTAAGCTGTTTAACACATCTGGATGTAAATATCAGGAAATGAAAGCTGAAATTCTAATCTATCATATCATTATCATATTCATCTTTTGATCTCAAACCAAAAAGTCTTCAGTGTATAGTGAAAAAATGGGCCTTGCTGTTCCATAACTTTCAGAGGGGACTGTATATTATTTTCTTGTATTGCTTTTCTACCCGACACAGAATATCCTCCAAAACTAATACCCATATATTGTCCTTGGTGTTGTATTAGACCTTTTCTTCAGCCAGAGCAACATGTCTAGCATTGGTAATTATTTGCATGAACTGTAATCTGCATGATCATGACTGCAGACACAATAAGTAGGAATCATTAGTAAGACAAGACAATGATGTACCTCTTCTCTTCCACCTTCCTCTACTGCCCTCTTTGCTGCTGCCACTGCTGTTGTTTTCTGTGTTCCGCGTGTCAGAAAAATTATCACTGCTGTCTTCGGAAGCCTCCTCTGATAGCTCCTTCACCACATCCACAATGTCTTTCTGCTCAAACAGAGTGTGTACAGGCATACAAATGTATATAAGTCAGAGTCTGGTTTATCTTAATGAGTCAGTGTGCTTCTCTTTAGATTAATCATGATTACAGACTGGGTCTACTCTGCGTAAACACTCATTACTGACGATCATCAACAATGGTTGTGTTTTCAGTGTGAGTCGTGCTTTGTCACCAGCTAATTGATAGGGTGGTGTGATGGTACCGTCACACGTACAACGAGCAATGAACATTGCACCAGTGGTTATGAAAGATCTGGTTAAGCACGTTATGCTGTAACACATCTTCCTGTTTGGAACCTTTGTCATAGTGAAGGGTGTTGCATTTTCTTCTTAAAGCTGCCCTTAGGTTTTTCAGTATCATGCACAGTCACCTTTAGTGTATAGACTCCCATTCGACCAGGAACTTTGTAGAAAATCCCCTCCTCACCCCGGGAGTTTGTGTGGAGCATGGCGTTGAGGCAGGCGAGGGGAGAAGTCCCACTGCATACAATAAGACAGCACAATGTAACACAGTGTATGTGCATGTATATTGTACTACAGAAAGTAAAATTAATTTGTAGATACAGAATACAGCTTTGGTTTAATAAAGCACACATAAACAGCAAAAAAAGAAAGCAGTATTTTTCAGACCTAACATGCGTCATAATTTTCAAAACCTAACATGCGTCGAAACATAATTTTCCTTATAACTGTACCGTTGTCTAGGCATTGAATAAAAACGTCACCAGACAACCTAAATAGTTAATCTATTAATCGTGACTTTTGTACCATAATGGCAACTGTGAAGGTTATAATGTTCTCTTCAAAACATAGTGATTTGCTGAGAAGTCTTGCCACAAAAGCTCAAGGCTGAGTGGTACAAACTGGGACTGAAGGACAGGAGTGAAAAAAAAAAAAAACCCAACAAGCATAACACAAGAGCAGAATAATCGTGACTCTGCCTCTAGTCGCTGTCGTGAAAAAGCATTAATGTGAGAGCTACAGCCAGTGAGTCTGCCTTTAGTGGGTTTTTAACACCCTTTGCATGCTGTGTCAATTAGGGAATGTTAATAGCATGCACACTCCTGCTATATGGGAGTTAGTGTAAGAAAAAAAAGAGGGTCCAACTCTCGTATAATCTTACCTTCTGGAAGAGAAAAGGATCATTGCAACAAAAAAGAAATGTATTAATTAGAAGTGTGTGCATGTGTGTGTGTGTGTGTGTGCACGAAATGTATCTGGCCTACACAAAATGTGAATGGAGTAAAAATAAATATGAGGCCGTGAGACGATAACCACACCTTATCTCCTTGAGACGTTCTCGCTGAATCACCTGCAGGATCTCTTTATGACTCATCGGTGTGTTTGGGTACTTCTCAAGCACCTGGGGGAAAAGGGGGTGGGGGGGGGTGGATCAATCAATATGATGCAACCCAAATACAATTACAATATCAAATATATCAGCAAGGTTGGACAAATCATTACCCCTGGTACCTGGAACAAGCAGATTACGTATCCAGGCTTACAGTTTTTCATTCACGTTTGCACAGCAGACTATTAATATAACTGATACATCTATCAAGGACAGTTCTCTGCCACGCCACAAGAGGGCACCCTTCCCCGAATTTTAAACACTGCATGCTCAGTTCCTGCCCATATGGTATAAAAAGCACACAAACTTTACACCAACTGTGAAGTCTTGCCATTTGCTTGTCATTTACTAAGTTCTGAGTTGATGGTGTTTAACTGATTGAGATCTGTGTATGACCTGCCTTGCTTTTCAGTTTTTCCCTCCTTGGATATCCCCTTGTTCTGGTTTTCTTTGTACCAACTCTTGTTCTGTTCATTGACTATGACTGTGAATTTGCCTTTTTTGACTGTGCATCACAGAGCTTATATTGTGTATGACCCCCAAACTTTCCAGTGTTTCTGATTTTTGGTTTGTGGACATTGTTTGCATTAAACCTCTTGCACATGGATCCTCACCACTTTTTGTTGCCATAACAGTCAGCAGTATTTTTTCTTAAGCTACTTTACTCATCCAACAACCAGAGAAAGAAAAAAAACTCTACTACCTATTGACTTTTGCAAAATAAAACTTTTTTATTTGATAGGTCTCGGTGGCACAAAGTAACTTGGTGCAATGGGGAGCACTACTCTTTTCCAAATACCACCACCTGCTGCACTATGCACACAAACCAAGGGAACTATTTTTACTGGACATGTTAATTAGCTTGAACAGATGCTAGACAACATTTCCAGAGTAAATTATGTGTAAGGAGTGAGAAAACTGAGCAGTACAGCACAACACACAAAAAAAATACTGTTATATAACAGGCAGTCACCTGACATTTAAACATTTCATTAAGTGAAAATGTTGATGCTAACCCTACTCAAATAATGTTTTACATGGGATGAGAGAATGTGATGAGAAAGATTATGTGCAAAGAATGATTTAATTGTACATGATATTATACTGCCATGATATCCACTGAGGTTTACTCTGGCTATATTGTATTACTAGATATGCCAACCTTGGGAGTTATCTAGTATGAGTTATCACTCAAAAATACACCAAAGAGTTTCTTCTCCCCAATACAACAGGAGGTAATAAACATCTAAATCTGGAATGATTTGCGCAGGTGTTTTTTAACTGACCCCCCGCCCCCCAACACACACACACATACACTTCTCACATGTTCTTATGACTCACTGGGCATCTTCAATTACTGTCATGGTAACTTGAGAATATTTTGAGTTCATTAATAAGACATAAAATCTATCAATATGAATTCAACTTGGGTAATATTAGACAAGTATAAAGGCAATGCAAGGCACTTTTATTTCTAAAGCTCATTTAAAACAGTCACTGCTGACCAAAGTGCTGTACAATCTAACAAATTTAGACAATGAAATACACAGATTGACGAGAATAAAATACAATAAAATACATAAACTGACAAGAAAATCACACAAATGAATAAGATTGCAATGGTCCAAATGCCAGAGACAAAAGATATGTGTTCAGTGAGGTTTTAAAACTATCAACATTGGACAACCTAATGTGTACTGGCAAATCATTCCACAGACATGGAGCAGTAACACAAAAGGCACGATCACCTTTTTAACTTCAAACGAGACCTTGGCACAGTCAGGATCAACCTGTTTGAAGACCTTAAGGACAAAGAGCATTTTCGGTGGGGAAGAAGATCTGTAATGTATTGTGGAGCCTGGCCATTTAACCCCTTACACACATACAATAGAACCTTAAACGTAACACGGTATTCAACTGGCAGCCAGTGAAGTGAAGCCAGAATATAGGTTCCTTCTTTCTAGCTCCAGTAAGAAGCCTGGCAGCAGCATTTTGTACCAGTTGAAGGCGGGATAAAGAGGACTGTGCCACACCAAGGTAAAGTTAATTATAGTAATCCAGCCTAGAGGAAATAAAAGCATGAATCACTGTCTCCTTTACTGATAAAAACGCTTTCAATTTCACAGTGGATCTGCGATGATAAAAGCCACTCTTCACCATTGAATTGAACTGATTTGTTTATCTAATTTAAGGCCATTATCAAAAAACACTCCCACTCCCAATTTTTTTGCATGAGCATGAGAATTCACAAATAAAGGACACAGATAGTTATTTATCTGTTTAATAGAAGCTGGAGGTCGAAAAACTACAATTTCAGCTTTAGATTCATTCATGTAAGAAAACTGGCTGCCAGCCAACATCTTACCTCCGCAAGACAGTTCAACAGAGAGGGCATGTCAAAGTTGTCCCCGTGTTTCAAAGGGAGGTAAACCTGAGTATCATCCGCATAAAAATGATAAGAAATGTTGTGCTTCTGAAAAATCAGACCTAGCAAAAGCGGGCCCAAAATTGATCCCTGAGGTACACCAAAAGTGAATGGTACTGTAGAGGAAGCAAAATTCCCAACCTCCACCGAAAATGTTCTATCAGAGAGATAAGAATTAAACCAATTCAGTGCGGTACCCTGAATTCCTACGCACTTACTCAACAGTTCAAGCAAGATAGCATGGTCAATGGTGTCAAAAGCCACAATGAGGTCCAGAAGGACAAGAATTGCACAGTTACCTGAATCCATAGCTAACAAAAGATCATTCAACACCTTCAGCAAAGCTGACTCTGTACTATGATGTTGTCTAAAACCTGAAACTTATTAGATAAGTTATTTACACTTAAAAATACAGACAATTGATGAATGACAACCTTTTCCCAATACTCTGGATAAAAATGGTAGTTTTGAGATGGGACGATAGTTATCCAAAATAAAAGGATCTAAAGTGACCTTTTTTCGAAGTGGATTCACCACGGCATGTTTCAGAATTGATGGAACAGTGCCTTGGGATAGGCTACTATTTATTATTACTGAAACAAAAAGGTTCAACGACACCCAGCACTTCCGTACGGAGACGAGAAGGCACCACATCCAAGGAGCACGAGGAAAGCTTCATTTTATGGAAAACATTGATAAGAAAAGAGGAAGAAATAGGCTCAAACTCAGTTAAACAATCTGAACATTTGTCAGTAACAGATGAACTCATCAGATTTGGGGATACAAGATCGAATAGTATTGATTTTACCTACAAAAAACGTCAAAAAAGTTATCACAGATTGTAGGTGTAGCATCAGGAAAAGACAGCATAGTGGGATTAAGGACATTATATATTGTACTAAATAGAGTTTGGGCTGTGTGCATGCTTTGCTATCAAGTTAGAAAAATAGTTGTCCTAGCAGCCTTAACAGAGCGCTGGTAGCTCACCACGCAGTCTCTCAATTTCATAGGATACCTGGAGCTTGTCTTTCTTCCACTTTCTTTCAGCGTTTCTCCATTCCTGTCTAGAGGCATGAGTAACCTTGTTAAGCCAAGCTTGCATTTGTAGCTTGGGTTTCTTAATTTTAAATGGAGCAACAGAGTCCAAAACATTGCCACACAAAGTGTTCAAATAAGAAAGTTGCTCTTCAACAGACAGCTCTGAGACACAATAGCACAAGCACCCCTAAAGAAAGCATCTTCGAACTGTTTAGATGTAGCAGAATTAACAGACATTTACCACTGAAGTATTCAGCACAGTATTAAACAATATTGCCTTATGATCTGATCAGCAGAATTCTTCAATCTCATTCTCAATATTACTGACAGAGACACCTTATGAAATGACCAAATCAAGAGTATGGCCTTGTTTACAGGTAGACTCTGTGACAGACAAAGTGAGAAAAAAAAAAAAAAAAAAAAAAAAAAAAAAAGAGTCAATAATTTGCAGAAACCCGTTAGCCAAAGGATGACAGGGAAAACACACATGTATACTAAAATCACCAAGAATCAAAAGTTTGTCATAAGAAGGTACCAGAGAGGATTAAAATAAAAAAAACTCATAAAAAGAAAATTATAATGGGGTGGTCGATAAAATCAAGGCACACAGAACGGCATTCTCTGTACTTATCTTAATCAGTTGAACCTCTAAGCTGCTGAAATTATCCACTGATAATAAATGACACTTAAAACTGTTCTTAAAAATTGCAGCTACCCCACCACCACCACCAGCTGTCCTCGTAGAACTGACAAAACTACAGTCATCAGGTGTCGCTTCAGAGAGAGGGCCAAGTTCTCCACGATTTAGCCAAGTCTCAGTTATAAACATAAAGTCCACATCGCGAGATGATAAGTCATTAGTTTAAAAAAGTCTTATTTGAAACCGATCTTACGTTCAACAAGGCCATCTTTACAGTGGTTGGTTTCGTAGATTGAGTCAATGATGTTGCCGAGCCGCAACTCATCCTCTGTGAAGGAGCACGATCTAGAACTCTGAGGTTGCCAAAGTTTACCCCAGCCTGTGAGCTTGATCTGAAAAAAGCTCGATCAGGTAGAAATCTGCATGCCATAGCCAGACGCTGTGGCCAGACAGGTACGAGGGACGAAGGTCTATTAAAATAGAAGAATAATCCATCGTTAGAGACGTAGATGAGAGAGGTAGCAGAGATAGAGTCCAATGGCGCAACATGATTGCGAAGAGCTCGCCTTAATCGCACCATGGTGCTGCCACGCTTACCGCGTCTTCTCGCCCGTCTCCTTCTGTGCAAAGAACAGTCTGGAAATCGACAAATATTGGATGGAAGCCGAGCTTGGAACGGAGGATTAGAAGATCCACGTTCTCGTTCATCGTAACTCTCACGGCAGTAATCCACAGCCAAGGTATGAATGTTAAGAAGAAATTGGCGATCATATGTAATTAAAGATGTACCTTTATGTGCTGGTGGGCAAAACAACTAAATAAACAGCACAAACACAGAACGAGGCCTGCCGACAAACACACTGGAGCCAGCTTGTCTAGCATGGATAAAATATATTGTATTTAACATCATTTATTGCCATCTCATACTCTCCTGAAACCGGAAATTGTGGGAAAAGCTCATTTGCCTCTCTTTTTTAGGTCGTAAGTTCTGTTGATTAAATTGCGGAATATTGCGAGCAGGGGGGGAAAAAAAAAAATCACAAAATTGCACAAGCCCAATATGGCTCAATAAAAATGTCCCCTCCTATAGACTCAAATATTCGCTTATTTTCCACAGTCTGTGTTAACTAGAGTTGCACAGATACTAAATTTCTCAGCCGATACCGATAACCGATTATTCAGAGTGATATCGGCCGATACCGATAACCGATACAGATAGTTCTTCCTTTTATACCTTCTTTTAAATGCATAATAATTAATTCCCAATTCTGAAAAAATTCTGTCATCATTCCATACAAGAGACAATTTCTTTACACCCAACACGAAATCAACGGGTTTTCCCACCCTCTTTTGATTGACAGGATATAATCGGCCCTGATTATCGGATGTTTTTAACTATCAGCCAATGGCCGCTAGCGTGAAAAATTGCCTTTATCGGCTGATACCGATTATCAGCCGATACATCGGTGCATCTCTAGTATTAACGCACATAAATAGCTTGTCATTCTTTTGAGTTTAAAAAAAGCCTGGGTATGTGGGCCAACAGGTAAGCACAACATGGGACTGGGCAAGCACGCTGGAGCTTTCACTTACCTTGAAGGCTAGCTAATGTATTTATGATTTGTCCACCCCTGGTTTAACAATAGTCACTGATATATTATAGACTAGCAAGTTCTTGTCCTTCATTTTCTTTTGCTTTAAGCTACTAAACAGGTCATTACTCCTAAAGTATCATGAGTGTTTTGAGATGTTTTACCACATACAATGAATCAGATATAGGATTACAGGGTGTTGCTATGAAAATGCAAACTCAAACAGATCGCTTTCACCGCTGTGTACAGTGTACGATCAATGTCTGCGAGTGTACGATCAATGCCTGTTTTTCTCTGTAGTTTGATTAATGCAAGCATCTCTGAACTGCAGCTTTGCTTTCATTATGAGGTCAGGCAGTGGAGCGGTGCCGGTGTTTTTCTCGCCAGCTGTAACAGTGGGGTGGCGAGATTAGTAATACCATGACTTCAGCCAAGCATGATTCATTTCCTTTGTCTTAGACAATGTGAAAAGATACTGCCTTCTGAAAACACAATAAGCTGCAGCTTAATCGAGCTCTGCTTAGGTTGTAGGTCTACACAGAATGGTTAAGAATACCAGTGTACACTCTTAAAAAAAATAAATCTGCTAGAAAATTCTCTTTAAAACAAGGACAGAGAAGAACATTTCAGCATATGTTTTGGCCATAAATGCTTATAAGGCTCGTTGTGGAGAGATCAGGCCATCTTAGCGTCAACAAAATGGCTGAAATCATCTAATATGTGGAGTTTCTTTAGCATTTACCATTTACGACACCTATTAAAAGTAGACTTTCCTCTTTTATTTCATACCCACATACTACCCCAAATGACTTGCACATTAATCTTTATAACTGACATGCGATCTACAAAGGCATCCATGATTTATTTTGTAATGAAATTACAAAGTTTTTGAATAGATTGGTCTATTTTTTCCCATCCATCCATTTTCCATACTGCTTATCCTACACAGGGATGGATGGATGCCCATCAGCCTACAACATCATCTTTGGACTAGGGGAGGAAACTGGATTACCCAGAGGAAACCCCCGAAGCACGGGGAGAACATTACACTCCACGCACACAGGGTGGAGGCGGAATTCAAACCCCCAACCCCGGAGGTGCGAGGCAACAGTGTTAACCATTAAGCCCCTATGCGTCCCTGGTCTATTTTTTTTACTTTGGTTAATGTTTTTCTACCCACAATGACTGCCCACTGACTGGCACCACTGGGAATTACCCCTCACTTCATCTCTACCGAAAGAGGCCAATGCAGCAGCATTTAGTCCTTTAGTCTGTCCAGCTCTCTCACCTCCAGTATTGCGGCATTTGACTAGAGATCTTAACCCATAATTCCTGACCTCCAACCAGGAAAAAACTAAGAAAACTGGGAATTCCTACTCTAAGGGAATGGAGTGGTCTTATCAAGTCCGAGTTCCTCTGAGTTCAGCAAGTGAGGTCAAATCAACAGAGCTGCCCACAGCATCAGAGTAAATGGCACTTCTTACCTGTAGATGAGTTATACTGTATATTGCTTTAGATCAATCAACATACAGACATATTACTTTGTTAAATCTATAACACTGATTATACAGTTCACTGTTTTGAGGAGGAAGATATACATCATATACATGTATATCTTACATGGTAAAAAAAAAAAATTACAGTATACAAGCTTCAGTCAAATGCAGCATATGCCTGTGACTGAGTTGCCTCTGTTCCCAACAATCCATCACTGATCTCCAATGTTTCCCAATGACCAATCACTGATCTCCATTGTTTCCCAACGACCAATCATTGATCTCCATTGTTTCCCAACGACCAATCATTGATCTCCATTGTTTCCCAACGACCAATCACTGCTCTCCATTGTTCTCAACAATCAATCACTGATCACCATTATTTGTCCCACCCACACACTTCTTTGTTGTTTTTAAACTCTATTGTTGGCGATATTTACAAGTAATAAAAGTGAGTTATTCCACCCATGGTGGTTTCTTTCATGTCTACTTCCCAACTACTTACTACCACTTCTGTTTGTTTGCGTTTGTGATAGAAATAATACTATTACATCCTCACAAAATCTGGCTTCTTCTTGCTATGTTTTGGTGTGCAATTGATCATAGTCAACGAATATGCAAATTAATCCATGACGTCTTCTGGCGAACTGTAACAACTTTCTAAGCACACATTAGCTACTTTACCCTGAAAAGAGTTGGCCACACTGACAACCCTAGCTATTCTATAGGACAGATGCCCTTACAAGATACATTAAATTAATGTGTTACTCTTTTTTTTGTTGTTTCATAGTTAAATAAATGTAATTGTCAGTTGTGGCCGTATTTGAGATAAAAACACGTCATTACATTCGGGGCAGAAATTGAGTTTGACACTTGGTTCACTCTGGACAATTTTCACTAGTGCTTTTAACAAGTTGTTAATTTCCCTAAACAAAAAAAATCCTAGTTTTCATTTAAAAACAAATTCGCATTTCACAACTGAAAGAAAATTCACTCGTAAATCACTTACATACTACAGCATGACATGGTGCTAGTTAGCTAGCTAATCGTGTACAGACTAATTCAAAATAAGCCATTCAAAAACATCCTAAAGTGGCTGACATGATTCAGCAGTTGTATAAAGGCTCACTGAAAATGAAAAACATTGCAACCAAAAGGTCAATTAAAGTGCTATATTTGAACTAGCTAGTCGAATTGGTAATATAAGGTGTCCGCATCTGACTAGCTTAGCTTAGCATAGCTAGCTAGAGACACAGACGTCATGCGCGTTGCTACGACTCCGGTGGTAACATGAAAACAATCACTGTATGAAAAGTTCATAAACTGAAGACATTTACGAACTGAAGGAACAAATTCGTGTGAATAATGGGTGTACAACAGATCAATATTATGCTCTGTTTGTGTTTTCATCCACAATCAGGCCCTTGCTCGAGCACTCGACACTCCGCCTGCACCAGCAGGTCATGAACTCATAAACACAGTTGTACAAGGCATTATTTTCCCCACACGTATTCTAACAAATCCTGCCTTCTCAACTAGGATTGACTTGCTCGTTCTGTCCGCCGATTACCATTGGGCGAACGGCCGCGCCGTATGAACGCGCCGTAGGAGCCAATCCCAAAGCAAGCCTCGGGATGAAACTACCCAATCATTGCACAGGAGGCGGGATTTGTAGGGAAAACGGGTGGGAAACGATAACCCTTATGGAAGTGTGAGCGCAAAGCGAAAACAAGCAAAACAAACACTCAATATGATATAGATTTACCGTTTTTGCCGCCTCTGCCCATGTCCTCCCCTTTTTCTTCTTTTGTCTTTCCCTCATGTCTGCGGTCGGCTCCCGGAAATCGACCTAATGTGCGGGTCTGTTACTGCTGAGATGGAAATGTTGCTTCAGTTATGGTGCGAGTCCTACCATTTCTGCCATATTGGATCCTTACTGTAAGTAGCAGGTCATGTGACCCTGAGCGTGACGTCACCTTACTGTACAATGCATGTCCAGGGAAGCTGCTTAAGCACAATGCACTAGGTTTTGACTGTTAAAATGTTTTGGTTTTTTTCTTAATGTGGGTTAATGCGATTTACTTTTTTTTACTACATTGAAATCTGTTTCTACTACTGGATTTGATATCTGTATCACTTAAGTCTTACTGTGTGAATGAGTTTTTATTTTTAAAAGCTAAAGGTGGTGTAAATGCTTTTCCTAAGCGCTATTCCCAGTGATAGGGGTCTCCTAGGATAATCTAATTTTCGTTGGTGTTTTAGATTAAGTTTAATTTCAGAACATGAGCCTTAATGCAATATTGTGTATAATTTTATCACCCTCGTAACTGACCGCTTTACCTGAAATAAAACTAAGGAAAGGCGTCTTGTTATATGTAATAAATAACAGGGTGTTGTATCCTTGTGGCCTCTAGAAGGCGGTAATGTTTTGACTGAATAAATATTTCATCATGAATCTTAACAATCAGTAATGGCAGAAGCTGAAAATACTCATCTGTGGTTAAATTGTTATACGCCATTGAACTGCTATACATCATGAGACTGCAAGTCATTTGTTTATCATGCAACAAAACCATTTACTGTTGCCACTGATTGTATTCAAGTATGACATTACAGGACTATACAATGCACATGTAGACAAACAGGTAACTGTGCTTAATTTGTTAATACAAAATTATTGTGCAACAAGAAAAGGCAGTATGATCTTGCAATAAAGAAAAAAAAGCCAAACAGATATTATGGAGCTTTTTCTGCATGTATGCAAAGGCAAAAGCACCATATTTAAAACACTTCATGGCTGAAGCACACTGGCACATGCCCCCATGGCAGAAAGTGGGACCTGAGACCCGGAGGCCACTGAGCTGGTTGATGGAGAAGCAGGCAGACTTGGTCCTTGATACCTTGTGAGAGAGAAGGGGAAAAAACACAGGTCAAGTCAATATATTCATCATTCATCTTTAAGAAGTGATATATCCTGGTCAGGGTCATGGTGGATCTGGAGCCTATGCTGGGAACACTGGGCTCAAGTCAGGAATACACTATGGATAGGACGCCAGTCCATTGTATGGCACCATGCACACACACACACACACACACACACACACACACACACACACACGTTCAGACCTAGCGGCAATTTCGAGTAGCCAATCCACCTACCGCATGTTTTTGGGAGATGGGAAGAAACCCAGACAAGAGAACATGCACAGACAGTAACCAGAGCTCAGGATTGAACTAGGTACCCTGAAGCTGTAGGGGAGTAAAACTACCTACTGCACCACCGTGCCACCTCAATTCAACATAAATCCATCCATTTTCGATACCGCTTATCCTGCACAGGGTCGCAGGGAGCCTGGAGCCTATCCCAGGGAACTTAGGGACACCTTGGATGTGCAGGGCACAATCACACACACATTCACACACTATGGAAAATTTAGAGATGTCAATCAGCCAACAAGGCATGTCTTAGGACTGGGGGAGGAAACCGGAGTACCTGGAGGAAACCCCCACAGCACGGGGAGAACATGCTAACTCCACGCGCACAGGGCGAAGGTGGGATTCAAAGCCCCAATCCCAGAGGTGCGAGGCAAACTTGCTAACCATTAAGCCACTGTGCAACCTCAATATAAATCATTTAAAGCTAATGAGAAGTACTGTGTTTCTTCATTGTCAAACACAGATATTTTTCTCATCTGAGGCACTCACCATGATCTGGCCCGCATGACGCGTGATGCTGTTGTCGTTCTCCTGTGCTGAGCAAAGTCACAGAGCAGATTTCTTGTCCTCAATTCTGTCCCTTGTAGGTCCAGTGGGACCATAGTTGGTGATGTCATATCTAGCTCCAGAAGCATGACATTTTCTGCCTGTGTAGTGCAAGCAAATGCATCAAATACATTACTGGATCATTTTTCACAATGATAATAAATATCCATGTAAATAACCCATTTGTTAGAAGGCTAAAAGTACAGCATGGCCTCTGTGTACCAACCCTGTATCTGGAAGGAGATCCTGTTGCCACAGCAACTTGTGCATATTGGCTGATTGGCCTCTTGTATCCAACTGCAGACGTTGGCCTTTGTCTGATGCGAGGAGAATAGCTGGAGGATAAGTTCCCAATAAAACGTTCATTTACTCAACAACCAGTAATTAACTACTTAAGGAAATAATGTAAAATACACTGAATACACTAACCTTTCAGAGGGGAAAAGGGGTAAGACTTTCCACTGGTCTTCCTCACCGTCAAAGTGAAGGCGGTTTATGATCTTGTTTTTCTCCTCAGGAGGAATAAAATTGTCAATGATGAGATTCCTGCAAAATGTATTACATGCAAACATTGAGGCGAAAATAGTTTTTCACTTTGGGTTAGAATGTACTGTCATATGAGTATGTCTTGGTGGGGTGCATTCTTTTGTGATGGGAACTGTGAAGAACGTACTTGAATTTCATCTCTCTTGTCAGCTCATTTAATGTTTGCTCCAGCTCCTGTCTCGTTGTGACATGTTCATCGATGATGTCACCAATCTCAGCTCGTACCAACTGCAGTTTGCTGTATAGCTGTGTAAAGTCAAGACATAGAGTTATTAAAATGTTGCTCATGTATTTACTTTTAACACCAAAATAATGGTGGAAATCTAGGGCGAGTATTGACAAGATGATAGGTTAATAAAACAGAATGGTTGTCCTTGATATAATGTTACCTAGCTTCCTTAGCTTCTTGGAAACCTCTCTAAAATGGAAGGACTCTTTTGTTAGGTTCTACAAAATGTTTCCCCAGAGGGCCAAACCAAAGAACCTTCAGGAGTTCTACACTTAACATTGTTCAACTGTGTATAGGAACTACATACTATAATGTAAGATGTTTGGAGGGGGGAAAAACATGATCTTATGAGAATTTCAAACAAATTCAGAAGAAATAAACAGAGTAGTTGGATTTATTCTGGTTTCATACAAAGTAATAAGAAAAGGTATGACTGCTAACCCCACCCCTATACCTAACATTAGCTTTTTCATCTTTCCATATAACTTGTGTGGCTTGTTATGAATTGTGTCCAGTTTGGAATTAATATTTCTCCTCATTCCTGCTAAAAAAAAATTATCGGTTTAGTTGTATAGACTGATGAGTTAGTCGAAAGCAAGTTTCACCTTCTTAAGTTTTTTGGTTTTGAGCTCCACCTCCTGCTGTAGAGTTGAGTAGGTCTCTTGCAGTTCCACTGTCTCCTCATCCTGCTCAAACATCAGTTGCTGCATCTCCCTCTCTTGTCTCTCCTATGAGAGATCACACACTATCATTAGACACTGAATTAGAAGACAACAATGGTGAGTGTATATTTGCAGGTGTTACCTGCTCTGCGATCTCCTGTCTCTTTATCTCTAACATTCTCTGCTGCTCGTTGGTGTGGTCAATGATGTTCTTGCCTCCAGTCAGAAGCTTGCTTTCCAAGGCCTAAAGTAAATCACAGCAAACAGGGTCCAATTTATTCTGTAGTTAATTGCCTGAAAAGAACAGTGTGGTTAAAAGAGCCTAAATACGTGCAGGTTCTAACCTTGTATTTTTCTATCATAATTCCCATAATCTGCTGTTCCTTCAGTAAATCCTCCACAGTCTGTGATTTCTCATCCAAGATGCCTAATTTCCTCCTAAACTCCGGGCTGTCATTGGCAGAGCTCTTGGCCATCTGCTGCTTCCACCAGTATTCCTCTGCTCTCTCCTCCTTCACCATCTCCACAATGTCCACCTCACAGTTTCTAGGTGTCTCCACCTCCCCACTGCTCATGCTTCTCTTCATCTTTACACTGTTCCTCCGTCTCCTCCTTTCTTTTGCCAGCATCCCTCGTTCCTCTAGCTGCGCCTTCAGACGGGCTATTTCTTCTTGGAACTCGCGGAGTAACGCATCTTTGGGGTCCTCATTGATCTTTGGCCTGTTTTTAATATTCTTTGCTCTGTTCGCAAACCTCAGGGTGGCGAGAGTTTCTTCATAGTGACATGACGTGGGTCCTATTGTGGCCACTATGACAGTTTTCGCGTTCCCTCCTAAAGAGTCCTGCAACAAGCGTGTGAGTTTGGAATCCCTGTACGGGATGTGAGAATTCTTCCCATCCACCAGTGCTGAGATAACATTTCCAAGAGCACTTAGAGACAAGTTTATTTTGGCAGCCTCTTTGAACCTTTGGCCCTGGGCACCTGTCTTGCTTTGGCGTTCACTGCCGGCCAGGTCCACCATGTTTAACTTGCCAACCCGAATGTGCTCTTCGCCATCGATGCCCGTCTCGCTGCATTCAATGGTTATAACAAAAATGGCATGCGAACGCGAGCTGCGCTCGTTCATTTTCGTAAATCCAACAGACCTGGACTGATTTCCCAAATTCATCACGTGTTCAATTTCTTTGATGTTTTTTGTCACAACAGATGACAGGCCTTTGACATAAACACCTGACTCTGGACTCTCCTTAAGCTCCATCTTTTTATTATTGTCCTTGCAAAGAAGGTCCCGTATCTCCTCTTGATATATCTCAAGATATGACACTCTCACCAAGTACTGTTGGTTCTGGGATCTGGATATATTGGTGAAGATGTGGTGAAAAGAATTTGGTATGATACCCCTTTTTTCTGGATCCATGGGCAGGCCTTCCATGGTATATGTCTTCCCGGTGCCAGTTTGACCAAAAGCAAATATAGTTCCGTTAAACCCGAGTAACACGGAGTCAATTAGAGGTTTGCACGAGTAACTGTACAGGTTGTTTTGTTTTGAAAACATATCATAGACCGCATCAAAAGTGAACGTCTTGTTCAGGGTTCCAGCCGCTTTCGGGTTCCGGACGCTTACCTGGCCCAGTTTCACATCCACTTCAACAATCCTCTCCTGACTCATCGCCTCCTCTTTCTTGTTTACAGGGCGGCACCGAACCACCACCTTCACCGTCTCCGCTTTTTTCCCCTGCGACATGGACCGCGGCCGTAGCATCACCACACTGTTTCTTTTAGACATCTTGTGATAGGGGCTGCTGTCGCTACATCCAAAATCCACTCCTAATGAAACGCTGTACTGGAAAGGCTAAGCCGGAATGATCGTCCACAACAAAAACGCCCAACTTCGCACGTAGTCCAGAAAGCATTTTTTTCCCACGATGAAAGCCTGATCCATCTGTATATAGGACAGTGACTTGGAAAAGATTCAGTTAACAAACTGATTTTGCTTTAAAAAGGGGGGATTAAAGCTCCAGTAATGGCATTCGTTACAGAGCGAGCGGTATCCAGCTTCCCACCTCCATCCTCCATCCACCACACCCTGCAGCGCTGCAGCACACACACACACACACACACACAATAGACTCACAATGATAGAGCATCACTCCCACCTCCAGGATATAAAAGCTGCTTATAACAATTATTATAATATAATTATAATTATAGTAATCGCACAAATGTGGTTACTAGCCAATTCTTCTTCTTCTTCTTCTTCTTCTTCTTCTTCTTCTTATTATTATTATTATTATTAGCCTATTGTTATTGTTGTCATCGTTGTCATCATCATTATCATCGTCGTCGTCATCATAATATTGGATCAGAGCTGTGTATGGTGAATTTTTCTTTTCTTTCTTTTTTTAAACTTTCTTTTTATTTATTTATTTAATTGTTTGTGGGGTTTTTTTAATCAAACTGTCTGCCAAAAATGTTGGGTTCTTCCAAGTGAGCTGCCTCCTTATGTGAAGCAGTGTGGTCCTGCCATCTTTAATCTGTGAATTCATTTAGACTTATATGAGTACTTAATCGATACTAGGTCTTGTGTTTCAATCTGACATAATTACAAAGTCATGATGCAATGGATTGAAGCCCAGTGTCCCCAGGACAGGCTGCAGATCCACAGTGGTCCTGATTCAGTATAAAGAGGTTTCAGGCTCAGTATTCAGTTATTCTCTGCCAGGGAGTTTTTAAGCAAATGTTAATTGCAGGTTATGGCATGTATTGCCTACACAGAAAATACAGCATTGCTTTTAATATATACATGTTTGGGATCAAAATATTACTCACTGCATGTCATTTTTGGTTTTGATAAAGAATGGAAATAATTGGTTGTAGTGAATAAGAATGTTATGCATTGTTTATAATTTTCTTCTTCTTCTTCTTCTTCTTCCTCTTATTATTATTATTATTATTATTATTATTATTATTATTATTATTATACTAACGCTTCCGTTTTCCTCTTAGATGATC
>JANDJT010000228.1:13515042-13526692 GCA_024331685.1 Stegophilus panzeri
TTATTATTATTATTATTATTATTATTATTATTATTATTATTATTATACTAACGCTTCCGTTTTCCTCTTAGATGATCAGCTGAATTCCAAATACCTCCTTTTTAGATAAATAATTCACTATATGTAGTGTAAAAGCTAATATTTTTTACTCTACGTAGTGCGTTTATATGGGGGATAGGTGTTGATTTGGGATTCAGACATTAGCTATGGACGTCCCATCATATAAACCCAATAAAAAAGGCAAAGGCGTGTTTCGGCGACGGTCCGTGTGGAAAAATTAAACCGAACCGTGTGTAAAGGGGGTATTAAAAACGGAATTTGATTCGATCTGGTGGATTAGATCTGATCATATTTCTCTTTTGTTGTGGAAAACAGATGAGACGTGTAACTTTTTTCTCTTGGCTTGTTTGTATAGCTTTGTTTACAGCTGCCTCGTTACCAGTGGTGACAGCGCACAGTGACGGTGCATTTAAAGGCACTACTGTGCTGTGCGCAAAGCGAGTATCGGATGGATGAAGTGTTACTCATTAGGGTTCAACAACTAGGATGTGATCTAGTGTTGTAGTGCAGTGAAACGCTGATCTGCAGCAGAAAGATGGCTTTGGAACCGAAGCAGGCGAGGCTGCTGTGCATGCTGTGTCTAACCTGCGGCTTTTTCGTGGTGGAGGTGGCGGTGAGTCGAGTGACCGGCTCTCTGGCGATGCTGTCCGATTCCTTCCATATGCTGTCGGATGTGATCGCGCTGCTCGTGGCGCTGCTCGCGGTGAGACTCGCGGATCAAACAGCGGCCACGAGCCTCAACACGTTCGGCTGGATCCGAGCTGAAGTTATGGGCGCCCTGGTCAATGCCGTGTTTCTCACTGCGCTCTGTTTCACCATCTTACTGGAGGCGGTGGAGCGCTACACGGAGCCGTATGAGATCGAGAAGCCGACGGTTGTGGTGTGGGTCGGAGTTGCCGGGCTCGTTGTAAACGTGCTGGGGCTTTTGCTGTTTCATGGGTACGCTGGACACGGACACGGACACTCGCACAGCACAAGTAACAGGAGATATGAGAAATCAGAGACATCATCAGGGGAGGCTTACGATCTGCTGGTGAAGAGCCAACGTCCTGGCCGAGGTGACCATGCTGTTCGAGTTGAAGCAGGTATTTATTCTTTAATAATTCATTTATAAAGCAGGATTGTGCTCGTCGTTTGATTCATTTATGTGGGAATAACAATAAGTTATAAGTTATACAATAATTTTTTGCTTTTTAATTGTACACTTTAAACACTTTTAAACACTCTTTACACTTCTGATAAACACAGTTTATTCTTCTGATAAACACTTCTTTACTCTTCTGATAAACACTGTTTACGCTTCTGATGAACACTCTTTACTCTTCTGATAAACACTCTTTACTCTTCTGATAAACACCCTTTACTCTTCTGATAAACACTCTATGCTTCTGATAAACACTCTTTACGCTTCTGATAAACACCCTTTACTCTTCTGATAAGCACTTCTTTACTCTTCTGATAAACACTCTTTATGCTTCTGATAAACACTCTTTACGCTTCTGATAAACACTCTTCTGATAAACACTCTTCTGATAAACACTCTATGCTTCTGATAAACACTCTTCTGATGAACGCTTCTTTACTCTTCTGATAAACACTCTTTATGCTTCTGATAAACACTCTTTACGCTTCTGATAAACGCACTATGCTCGTCTGATAAATGCACCCAATCTGCTCCCATTTTACTCACTGATAATCTGAATTGCTGATACCTCCTTATTAGATCTATAATGTACTACATGGATTTATTTTATACCCTGCATTTATATGGGGAGTAGGTAGTGATTTGGAATTCAGTCATTAGTCACCCAATAGGAAAAGGTGAAGGTGTGTTTCACATCTGGATGTGAATAATAATAAGTAACTTTTTGCTGTTTTATTATTTAGATTTTTAATTGTGAAATTTACTGCTCTGATATTTTTCAGACATTGTCTCAAAACATAACCTGGAAATCCCAGTGAATGGAAACATCTCAGCAGAGAAGCTGGAGCATGATTTAGATTCGTCTTCCCAGCTCAACATGCGTGGAGTCTTCCTACATGTGCTGGGCGATGCCCTTGGCTCTGTCATTGTAGTGATTAATGCTCTCATTTTCACATTTGTGTGGAGGACATGTGACAATCAAGAGATATGTATTAACCCATGCCTGAGTAGCTACTGCTCTGACCACTGGCCTGTGAATAATACGCACTTGTTCCACAGCAATGGTACCAGTGCTGTCTCTGTAGCTGGACCTTGTTGGGTGCTCTACCTGGATCCCACACTCTGCGTAATCTTGGTGGCCATCTTGCTCTATACTACCTTCCCACTGCTGAAGGAGTCCACCCTCATCCTGCTGCAGTCCGTGCCCAAGCAGATTGACATGCAGAGGCTGGACAAAAAGCTGAGGAGTCTTGAGGGGGTTCTGGCAGTCCATGAGCTGCACATCTGGCAGCTGGCCGGGAGCCGAATCATTGCCACGGCACACGTTAAGTGTCACGATCCTGCCTCTTACATGGACACAGCTAAACGCATCAAAAACCTCTTCCATGAGGAAGGCATCCATGCTACAACAGTCCAGCCCGAGTTTTCGGATGACAAAGAACCTGGTGTCTCAGAGTGTGAACTTCCCTGTTACAGTCAGTGTACCCTGAAGCTCTGCTGTGACATGAGCTGGAAATCTAGATCTGAATCAGTGCTCGGGTGCACAGACGTCTCATCCAGTGAGAATACTCCTCAACGCTCCACTGCTAGCTGCAATATTCAGCAAAACCCAGAAGTTTTTCTGCAGACGGAGGTGGAATCCACAGTCTAGGTTTGATCAAATTATGAGTATGCAATTTTACAGCAACCTTTGATTCAGTATTGAATCTGTTTAAGACAGAGTTATGTTTCTGAGAATCTCAAATCCCTTTGTTTTACTACCCCCAACTGTATGGAAAGCAATTTAACTAAACAACTCCATACAATACCTCTTATCTTTTATATCTGTGGTGGCATGGATGCTTTGTCATGACTATAAACATTTCTAGAATTGTAATTTTGAGAATGTGTAATCTGGAGCACTTTATGGTATTAATGTTTACATCTTGCTAATAGTAAAAAAATACTATCTACTGTATGTGCCTTAAATAAATAAAGAAATAAATAACACGATAATTACACTGTGCATTATCATTGTATTACAATTTTATCTTAATAATTTCATTTATTTTAGTGTAATATCTGCTTTAATGGAGGGCCTAACTGTAATGTCTGTTCTTAAAACAAAGTAGCAAAGTCCTCTCTATCAGAATGTTTTAACTTAGTGCCAAGATGCCAGCTTTTATAATCTGATTAACAGTTAACTGCATCTGTGCCAAACTAAATATTTATATCACATGCTACTAGTGCTTACATAAAAGGTTTTGTTATTAAGGTCATGAATGTTGCATGTTTTAGGGAGTGTATAACTCTGTAGGACATCTTATCCTCTGCACAGCTGTCAAAACACACCATGGCTCAGATGAACCTTAAGATCAACTGCACATATATCCACTGTGTGATTACTGGTTAAAATTGTTTAAAGGGCTTCAAAATGTCCAATCTATCCCCTTTAGGCTTTGAATGGGTTGTTAAGAAACAATAGTTTAGGGATAGCGTGAGAACACAACTTAATGAGGGCAGTGTGATGCAATCAATAATGCAGTGTATGGGGCACTGTGTCAAAAAAACAATAGAGAATAGCCCTTATTCAGTCCTTGCACAGTCCTCCAATCAATCCTCTAGGATAAGAGACCGACTGTGATGTCTGCTATTGTGTACCTTTTAAGAAAAATGATTGACACTTACAATAATCAGGGTTTTATTGTCTTGAGCTGTAAGTTGGAATGGTAGTAGATGGACATCCATTGATATAAGTACTATATGTGTGGAAAGCATATTTTTTCCATTTTGTTTGACTCCTTTGTTAGATATGATCATGTCAGAAAAGTCCTGATTTCAGTCAGTAGAACTTCATACTCCATATTACACTGGAGTTACTGTAATCCATGGATAAACAAACCACAATCATATGCACATTTTATTTTTTTAAGCACAGTTTTTCTCATTTTAATTTGTTCATTGATTTAGATCTGATTTTAGATAAGTATTCAATCAATATTGTGTGTCATGATTTACACTGATGTAATCAAGTATTTGCCACCTTTTAGTTCCCAGTAGGAGCATTACTTATTCAGATTTAAATGTCTTTACTGACCAGAATAATGGATAAGAATGCAGACCATTTGGGGAAATATATCTACCTGCCTAAGTAAGCAGTGGTAGCAAAAGGGCCCTAGTGAGTAGTTGGAGGTAGGGTAGAAAATTATTGGTGTAGTAGAGGGCTTTGTCCTCAGAATTATTATTATTATTTTTATTTTATTTTAATCCAAACACTGCTTAATTGAGAACGATACACCCCCTAGAGTCAATATTTAGTGCACTGTCCAGTCTGTACAGGATTTTGCTGAGGTTTTTGTGATCGTTGTGGCCAAAAAAGCTTGATTTTGCTGCGGCTTTTTAAAAAATGTAACTTTTTTGCAGAAAACTACTTGAATTGGCGGAATTGCAGTTGCACAAAACTTTATGTTTTTCAGTGATGTTTGTTGGTAAATGAGACCTTGTAGCTGTACTCATGTTCGGAGCACGTGAATCGAAGAGGGCTTTGGCTGATTGCGCCTTGTGATGACCTCACATGATGCATCTTGGCCTAAATCTGCAGAAAATGTGGTAATACTAAAAAATTGCAAGCTCCTCCGAATATTGCGGAGTTTGCTCAATTTCGTGTTAATTTCTGTGATCAAAAATTGCGTAATCCTGGAGGAACTGATTGTCCTGTTGTCTCGGATATGTCTGTGTGACCTTTGCGCATTTTGATTTTGGCATTTTCTCCCAAAACTTTTTTTTATTTGCAAGCCATTCCTTGAAGGACATTACAGGTCATTGTCCTGTTGGGACATAAATTGTCACCCGAGACAGCTTTCTGGCTGACTGGGGGAAAAATTTATTATATTTGGGTCCATCCATGTTGCCCTTGATGACAACAGAAGTTCCAGTTCCGCCTGTTGAAAGGCAATCTCAGAGCATGATGCTACTACCATTGATGAACCTTTATGATAGGATTGGTGTTATCTGGGTGTTGGGCTGTATTTGGCCTGTGCCAAACATAATGCTTTGCTTTTAGAACAAATGGTTCAAAATCTTTTTTTCAAAAGCTCTCAGATTTTGTCACATACCTCATAGTAAATTCCATGCCTTTATGAAGTTACTTCCTTCTGTCAGCTCTCCGATAAAGAGCTGATAATGTAGTTGAGGTCTACACTAGTTCAGGCAGTGAGCTCTCTAACCCCTCCAGTGTTCTAGCTGCCCTCTTGGACACTTCTCTGACAATTGTCCTTCTTGCCAGTACACTCAATTCGGAAGGATGGCCTGATCTTAGTAGTGTCTGGGTTTTGGCATATTTTTTCCACTTTGTTATAATGGATTTTACAATGCTCCTAAGGAGGTTTAAAGCTTTGCCGATCTTTTTATAACCTTCTCCAGCTTTTGTCTCCTAACAACTTTAATCTCAAAGCTTCACAGGCAGTTCCTTGGTCATCATGACAGCAGGACTTATCTGATCTGCCATTTTAGCTGAGAGACCTCCCAGAGGTCAGCGATATTTACTGTCCAAACATACAATTGGACACAGGTGGATTTGAAATTAATAGAGGTGGACCAAATTGAACATATTTATTGTGAGTACTCAAGAAAAGTATAAATAATAGTCTAATTTAGACTTTTAAAGTAAGGCTGATGAATATTTCTAAATGATTCTAACTAATTGATTCCATTTTGTTTCTGTAGAGAGTCATTTCAGAATAAGCAGAAAAAGTCCCATTCTAATATACTTACATTTGATATTGCAATACAGAAAAAAATAATCACTAGGGGGCAAATACTTTCTGAAGGCATTGACTCTAAACTCTTCTACCAGGGGCATGCTCCGTTGCCTGACGGGAGCATGTCACTCTTTCTGGGATAGAACCATGAACACCCCCTTACACACACACACACACACACACACACACAAACCCCAGGACTGTGCACGTCTCCAACCTTGGTTGTGTTTTGATATCCAGTCCATGAAAACCGCAAACAGGAGTGGACACGAGACACACCCTTGATGGAATCCGACAGCCACCTTAACCCCAACATCAAGAATGCTGACACAACTATGCTGTGTAGTGATCTCTGCAGGATCACTGCACTCATAGAGAAACCAGATCACACAAAGAGAGCCAGATACCCTGTACTCCTGCATTACCTCCCACAACAAATGTCAAGGCACATAATAATAGGCCTTCTCCAAACCCACAAAACATATGTACACTTTGTTACCATATGCATATGACTCTTCACAAAACTGTGCCAGAGCAAAGAGCTGGACCACTGTTCCATTGCATGAGCAGAACCTGCATCATTGCTCCTGGATCCTAGGTTCAACTATCGGATGGAGTCTATTTTCCAGAACTCTGGCATAGACTTTTCTTGGGAAGCTGAGGTGTGTGATTCCCTGGTAATTGGAACTCAAACTTTTCTTTTAAATTGGGACCATCCTCTTAGTTTGCCAGTCCAAGGGCATTGCCCTAGATCTCCATGCAACATTGAAGAGGTGTGTTAACCACACAACCTTTCCAAACACAAATACAAATTTTCAACTTGCCTGTGGTGTGTGTGAATGTGTGATTGTGCCCTGCGATGGGTTGGCACCCCGTCCAGGGTGTCCCCGCCTTGTGCCCTGAGTTCCCTGGGATAGACTCCAGGCTCCCTTTAATCCTGTGTAGGATAAGCTAAGTGTTAAAATATTAGCTTTAGTGCACAGTCTTCGGTTTTTAACAGAAACTGAACGTGAATAATCATTTGTAAAGGATATATAAAAGTTACATATTCTGAAAATAGACTATGAATGAGCAATTTATAAAATGAACATTTTAAATTCAAGTTACACTGAATAACTTTGGACAGAAAAATGATACATATTTGTGTCCGATGCTACAAATTATCAGCACTTGCTACCAACATTGGCCTTTATAGCTACAGTGTAAACCTTAATAAATAAATAAATAAATAAAAACTTTAAACATGTCTTGGCTGATCAGTTACACCTGAAATAGTGTCAATAATAAATTAAAACAGTAAAACAGTGTGAGCGGTGTGTGATTGGTCCAGCAGCTCTTCCTGCGCTTTTTATTCTCTCTTCCGGTTGTCAGCATTGACCTCCCAAGATGGCGGCGTTACGAGCTCTAGGTGTCCTGTCCAGATTTACAGCAAGGGGAAGATATATACTACTTTCAGGTAAACACACTTGTGATAATGTCTGTAATTGTAAACTCAGAGCTCTGTATCTGGCAGGATTCGTTGACTTTTCGCTCCAACATGAAGTTGCTCAGGATCTAGATTCAGGCAGCTAACTCGCTAAGTTCAGCTCCTCTTTGCTGAATAACTAACTCCATGCCTCCTTTATGTCAACCTTCTGAAAATGCATCATGTTTGGTTAGTATAAAAAGAGATTAAGTGCATATAATGAGTAGGCATGTTTCTTAGCCGTTTAAATTGAACATGTTGGCTTCAGTTGAGTTGATAGATCAGTGAAAGGGCGCAGAAATGAATGAGATGAGCCATTTCTTCTCGCTGTGGTAGAAATTGTACTATTACCGAATACTATTCGCTTCTGTTTGCTAACTTACTAAACCGATTTACGTCTTATTTCCTCAATGGCTTCCACCCCTGAATGTTGACCCAGCTAACTGTATTTTTTTTTTTTTTTTTTTAATGAAAATACTTCGTTCTTATGGTTAAAAATAGATTTCTTGGAGCAGTTCTACTTTTTTTTTCATCGTTAAAACAAAGTCATAGGTGGTGATGTAGAGTTTTGGAAAACTGGGTTAAAGGTCATCCAGTCTGCACTGCCAGTGTTTTTGCCACGCCCACCCCCACTATGCTAATGCGTTATCCCTGCCCACTCCGTCATGCCAATGCGTTATCCCCGCCCACCCCACCATGCCAATGCTTTAAAGCTTATGGACCAGTACTAAATATTAGTATGGGTTCTAATAAAGCTGTAATATACTAATTTAATACAGTCGTATCATAAAAGAAGGGGGGGCAGTGGTGGCTTGGTGGTTAAGGCTCTGGGTTACTGATCGGGAGGTCAGGGATTCAAGCCCCAGCACTGCCAAGCTGCCACTGTTGGGCCCTTGAGCAAGGCCCTTAACTCTCTCTACTCCAGGGCTGCTGTATCATGGCTGACCCTGCGCTCTGACCCCAACTTCCTGACATGCTGGGGGGGAAGAATTTCACTGTACTGTAATGTATAAGTGACTAATAAAGACTCATTAAAAACATGTCCTTACAGTTCTTCGTGAATGACCATGATATACCAAAGGCTAACTTTAATACACTTTTGCAACAAATAACATTCAACTGCACTACGAGTAATCCTCGTTCACTGACCTACAATTTTCTAATGCATAACTTTTAACTTAAATTTTCTGCTTTTTTTATTTAAAGGTGCCTCTGAAAGAAGCTTCAGTGTTGCACCCTGCTTAATGGGTAAATATTTTTATTCTAAACAGAATTAACATGACCTGAATTTGTAGCCTCATTTTCAACTGTTGCTGTTTTTGAATTTTGTAACGACTTTTTTCTTTCCATGTTTATTCAGCTCGTACATACGTCAACTATGAGGTCAAGGGAGATGTGGCTGTTATTCGCATCAACGACCCAAATTCTAGGGTAAACTTTGCTTTGACAGGCTACATTGTATTATTTATTATATATGTGTTTGTTTTTTACATTTATTTAAAATATCTTTTACTTCTGTGTTGTTTTATAGGTGAACACCCTATCAGTTACAATGCAAAATGAGATGATCGACGTTTTCGACGAGATTTGGGCGAACGATGCAGTCAGAAGTGCTGTACTGATCTCTTCTAAGCCTGGCTGCTTCATTGCAGGAGCAGATATCAAGTTAGCAACATGTTTCCTATATGACTACAGTGTATTATGAAAAGATAATAAGCATATGGTGCTACACTGTATGACCAAAAGTTTGTGGACACCTGACCGCCACACTTGTATGTGCTCCCATTTTGATCATCCCATTCCAGATTTATTCCCCCTTTGCTGTTTTAATAATTTCCACTCTTCTGGGAAGGCTTTCGATTAGATTCTGGAGTGTGGCTGTGCGGATTTGCCCATTTAGTCTCAAGAACATTAGTGAGATCAGGCACTGGTGTTGGGTGAGGAGGTCAGACTTCCAGTTCATCCCAAAAGTGCTCAGTGGGGTTGAGGTCAGGGCTCTGTAAAGGTCACTCGAGTTCTTCCACTCTAATCCTGGCACACCATGTCTACATGGAGCTTGCTTTGTGCACAGGGGCATTGTCATGCTGGAACACGATTGGGCCTTGTAGGTCCAGTGAATTGAAAGCTTAATATTACAGCACACAAAGACATTATATACAATTGGGTGCTTCCAACTTTGTGGCAGTAGTTTGGGGAAGAACCACGTCTGTGTGTGTTTTATTGTTTCCCTTTTTTTTTTTTTTTTTTTTTTTTTTTTTAAATTTCCTTTGTAAATAGCATGATCCAGGCCTGTAAGAGTGCAGAGGAAGTAACCAAACTCTCTCAGGAGGGGCAGAAGATGTTTGAGAAAGTTGAGAATTCTCCGAAACCAATTGTTGCTGCCATCAATGGATCATGTCTTGGTGGGGGACTAGAGGTACTGAAGCAAGATTTGCAAACTTTTTTTTAAAAAAAATTTTTTATTATTAAGTCTTCGGTTACCAGAAATGGTCCTTTTTATTTGAATGAATTAATCTTTATCATGATTTTACAAAATAAAAAATTAGAAACATTTTCTTATTTTTTCCGGAAAAGTATGGAGTTTTATGAAATATTTTATTACACATTCGTCATCTTGCCTTTAATTACCATTTGTGATTTTGATCAGAAATAACTGACAGGATAGGCAAGCTATCACATACATTACTTTAAGGTTCAAAAAATCTTCTGCACTGAATAATACTGTCTAATATATCATGGTGTGAATTGCAGCATTTTTTTTTTTTTTTTTTTATATTTTGCTTTAAAATAGATTGAATATCTACACCTTATCCTCCTGTTAGTTTCCTTTTTCTTTCTGAAACCATGATGATGGATCTTGCTGCACACTCTGCTTTGTAGTTTGCCATCGCCTGCCAGTACAGAGTGGCCACAAAGAGTAAGAAGACAGTTCTGGGCACTCCTGAGGTCATGCTGGGTCTTCTTCCTGGTGCTGGAGGAACGCAGAGGCTTCCCAAAATGGTCTCTGACAACTGTTTGAAAGAGTTAGACACAAATGTTCTAAAACAGTGGTTCTCAACATGGGGGGGGTCCAATTGTTTTCAATAGGAAAAAAAAAACAAAAAAAAACAGACAGGGCATCATTTGGGGACTCTGTGTATTTTATTGCTTTTCAGATAGAATGTGTGTAAATGGAAAAACCTTGCGTTCCCTCTCCCTCTGTATTCTTTTTACTGGGGAGAGGCGGAGCTTAGCCTGCCTTTTATGTAGCTGTCAGTGCAGACCAGTGTTGCCAACTTGGCGACTCTTCAGTCCCCTTTAGTGACTTATTTTTTTTTAGGCAAAAAAAAAAAAAACGCCTAGCGACAAATCTAGTGACTTTTTGGACAAACCTTAGCAACTTTCCAAATATCTTCAGTACTGTCCTGCAAGCACAAGGTCTTGTTTTCCCGCTGCACTCTCACCTCACTCTGCATCTGCTCTGTTCAGTGAGGGGCTGAGAGCTGGAGATTTAACAATGTCATGGATAACAAGACGAGCCCTTCGTCCCAATTTACATCATTTGTATGTGAATGTTTTTAGAACACAAGATGAATGGACTGCAACATGTTTTACATGTAAAATAGTCCACGTTATTACAGCCTAGTTCTCTTCTTCAAAGTAGTTATAGTGTTCAGAAACATTTTTGATCATTCATGTTCCATACCTGTCCATTATATAGTTTTATAAAATTAGATTGATTCTATATAGAATAGATAATTGTTATACCTGGTCTCCTCCAATATTGGGGGGGGGTGCCACATGATGGGGGAGGCTTTAGTTACAATAGGTTGAGAACCTCTGTTCTAAAACATATATAAACAAAAAAAAAAAATGCATTCCCTGGTTACAATAATTAACCAGCAAGGTTAACAAGTCTTTGGTGTTCATGTTTTTAGGTTGGGCTACCCAGTGCCTTTGACATGATGCTAACAGGAAGGAACATTCGAGCAGATAAAGCCAAAAAAATGGGGCTGGTTCACCAACTGGTTGACCCACTTGGTAACAATCAGTTTTTTTTGTGTGTTTTCTGAAGTTTCTTTGAGTTGTCTTACCTTTTAACTTCTGAAATAAATCTTAGGCCCTGGATTGAAGAACCCAGAGGAGAGAACTATTGAATACTTGGAGGAAGTAGCGGTAGACTGTGCCCGTGGAATTGCTGACAAGAGAATCCAACTCACTAAAGAAAAGGGTTTGATGCAAAGTATGTATCCTATTTCAGTC
>JANDJT010000228.1:13595018-13609027 GCA_024331685.1 Stegophilus panzeri
TAAAATGTGTGTGTGTATGTATCAGTAGATGGATGGGTGTCTATTTATGTGGCTTTGTGTGTCTGCAGTGAATGACTTAATGCACCTGGCCTGCTCCAGTGCACTGTGTGGAGGAGGGACCAATCAGGAGCTGGCCTTGCACTGTCTCCACGAGTGCAAGGGTGATATCATGGTGAGTGTGAGATGATGTAAGACTACACCGGCATGATCTCAGTGACACGCACCACCTTTGTCCACTAAACCCATTTTCTTTCCTATAGTACTTAATGAAATATATATAAACAGAGAGATATCCCCTAAATCGACTACACTACAACGCTCTCTCATGTCACATGTTCGAGTGGCCGAATCACTGTATCAATGCCTGCATGTTCACGTAAACACAAATGAGGGGAATTGCATACGTTTGTGTGTGCTTTATGTTCACAAAGCTGAACCAGCAACATCGGCACAGAGGCCAGCCTGACCGTGCTGAGCTTTCAACTCTGCTGCCATAGCAACCTACTGTCAATACCAGAGACACGCGCTGTCGCACGTGCTGCCGCGTTTAAGCTGCAAGCCGTTTTGCTTTGACTGCCTGTTCAGTTGCATTTTTTTGACCCCTTCTTTTCCCCAGATAATGTGCTAGAACATGAATTTGTACTTCTGCATCTGTGAATCTGCAGAATATACAAACGTGACATATTTTGACGTTCTCATAACATACTGGAATGTAATATCACTGTGTGCACAGGTGCTTAGTGTCGCATGTACCAAACCATGAGGGGGAAAAAAAAAAAGAAAATGAATAAGCATGTGTCCTGTTTTGCTGTGGTTGTAAATTCAATGTACTGGATGAAGTAAGGAAGAATGTAGTTGTTTTAAAATGTAGTTGGCATAGTGGTGCAGCGTATATTGTTGCTGTGTCAGAGCTCCTTGAGAACTCTAGGTTCTCCAGAGCTCGAGTTACTGTCTGTTTGGAGTATCACTTCCCAAAAAAATGTGCTGGGAGGTGGATTGCCTCTAGGTTTGAGTGAGTGCTGGAACGTGTTTGTATGGTGCTCAGTGATGGACCAGCATCCCATTCCCATCAGGGTGTATTCCTGCTTCTATTCCGGTGTTCCCAGTTGCTCACAAAATCCACTGTGACCAAGACGAAGACAAAGTGGTTGATGAATAAAGGAATTAACAAATTTTTGGAAATATTACAATAATATTTCTCTGATTACCTTCTGCTTTTCCTAGCACGTCTCTGAATATTTGTTCGGAGATGCACTATTGCACAAATTCCCTGCAAATTCACTGTCACCTCCCTATTGTTTAAAAAAAAAAAAAAAAAAAAAAAAAATCTTTACAAAAAAGATGGTCGTGTACGTGTTTACAACCTTACACCTCTACTTCCAACCAATCATGCTGCTCCATTTTGCTTTTGCACTACTTCTGGTTATTTGTTGGATTTCATCCTGACCACAGTTCCACCAGATACACTTCCCTGCTTGAACAGTCAGCGTTGCTCATCACTATCATTGGGTGGTGTGCATGCTGCTCGTGTGCAAGCCTCTGCGAGTCACCCAATCCCATTCTCTGTGACTTTGCTCGGATATGTTTGTGTTTACCTTTTGCAGAAGTAAAAAAAAAATCAGCCCTCCAGTGTTTACCGCTTATTATTATTATTATTATTATTATTATTATTATTTACCCTGATGAGGCTCAGGCTGCGGGTCTGCTGTTTAACAAGTCATTGCCATCTGCGCTCAGGTAAAGACTTCGAGAGATTTGTTCTTTTTCGTGGGCCATTTTTCTTTTTCGTACAGTTTGCAGCTTGAGAAATAAATCAACAGATCACAGTCAAGATGCAGGGAGAGATAGAAGGAAGTGGAGAGGAATGTTCGCCAGTGACTGGTGCTGCTTGGTTGAACGCCTCCAGCGAAATACTCTTGCCTATGTTGCCAAGGAGATGGAGAGTGTCTGGCTGTACTCTGTGTTTCTCTATCTCTTTTGTGTGTGTCTCTCTCTCTTTCTCTCTTGTGGCTTTTCACTGCATGTACGAGATATCGTACTCTTTTGTTCTCATGTCGTCTTATATAATTAAATCCTACACAGCTGGTCTTTTTATTGTCTTCCACAGGACTGGCCAATGATTTAAAGCTGTATATTGTTGTCATCTCGGTTCAAGCACCAAGTTGAAATCACTCAGAACCTCCTCTTGTGTTTTTTTTTTTGTTTGTTTTTTTTTTTGTTTTTTTTTTTGTTTGTTTTTTTTTTTTAGGGAGCCCTTGCCCTCCTTCTGTTGAAAAACCCCATCTTTCCCAAATTTCATCCTCTGGCAGATTACCACTACTCTGGTAAGTACCTAACTCTTCATTTTCTCATTGTTGTTTGGTTTCAGCCTCTGTCTTTCAGCCTATCCCGCCATTAGACTACTGAACAACTCTGCTTCCTGTCTCTCTGCCCCAGTGGGGACTTTTTCTGTGCTGGAATTCCATGCTGTTCTCTCAGCCATAAACCATACCAGCTGAGTGCTGGGGGAGGGCAGGGGCAGCTGGGATTACTGGGTGAAGGAGTGGGGGTGGGTCAGGGTTGCCTGTTGGAGATTTACAGAGTGTGTGAGGGTGGGGAGAGAGTGAGGAGAGTGTGGGAAGCGTGTTCGCGGCGTGTGCTCAATCCATAGACGAGGACAGGAGCACTATTGTTTATGTGCCAATATGTGTCCTGGCTGTGTGCCTTGTGTATGTATCTGTGTGAGTGTCTCATTTGCTTCAGACTTCACAATAATTTGCCTGACTCATGTCCTGATGCCTCCATCTCTTCATCAGGGTCTGACAGCTGGACACCTGAGGAGAGACGCTGCTTCAACAAGGGCATCTCTACCTACAAGAAGGACTTCTTCATGGTGCAGAAAATGGTATCACATCATGTTACACCATCTGAGTGAAGCTTTTTATTTCAATAATTTACAACAACAACAAAGTGCATGTTTCTTTCACGCATACAGCGAGCCAGCAGAAAGCCTCAGACATGTAGCTCAGCTATAATTGACCATTTCTTTAAACCATTAAAGAACAGTGCTTAAGCCATTCAGAACACAGTAGTCACCTCCTTCCTGAATGAAAAATGATTAGTGTCTTTAGTACAATTAAACAATGTTAGATTTTGGATACTGACATCACTGTGTGTGTGTTTCATTGATACTAGGCATTGTTGAAAGCGATGATCTCATTAATAGCCAGCAGTACGTTTTGTACAGTAGTGAGGGGCAGAGTCAGGATCTAATCAGATATAAAGTCATTTTGCTTTTAACAAGAAATTTAGATTTAATAATAATAATAATAATAATAATGGATAGTAATACATAGTATTAGAGATCAGTGTTTATATATAGTTTATATTTAAGTGCCTGCACTTCACACTATTCCAGATCACTTTCACTTTCCCTCTAAACTTCCTTTCATGCTTCACACCTAGGCCCATGCTTACACAATTTTAAAATCATCAGCCTACATAAAGAAAAATGGTCAAATGTTTTTATTTAAGACTTTTGTGCGAATATTTAAGCTAGATCGGAAGGTGAGAATTTGGAACATAACTTTTTACGTTATAATTACATTTATATGTACATGACTACACAAGTTATTACCTTTCCAGAAATAGACTTGCACTTTGATTTCACTTGATTTACATCATGGTGCATATTCACACAACTTGTGTGGACAGTGCAAGAGAAGGCCATCTTGTCATTCATTCATTCATTTATTTTATTGCCTGGCTCAGTCTTTCGCACTGTTGCATCGTTATTTGTGGAATAGAGGTCAGCTTTCCTAAGCGCTACGATGTTCACCTGCCACATTGTTGTTGTGGTTGATTCAAAGGTAAACTCCAAGACAGTGGCTCAGTGTGTGGAGTTCTACTACACCTATAAGAAGCAGGTGAAGATCGGCAGGAATGGCACACTCCTCTACGGCGAAGCGGAGCCTCCTGAAACACGGCCCCCGGAGGAGGAGGTGGACTATAAAGTAAGCCTGTGTGTCTGTGCATGTGGGTTTTATCTCGTATTGACAGGTTTAGAGTGGTAGGGTTTGTAATCTTATTTGCCATTCTGAACAGGGTTCACAAAAATTTGAGTTGCGAAAGGAAGAGGAAGAGGTCAGGAAGTGGGAGGTATCAGGGGACAGGAAGCAAGAGAGAAGCCCTGACAGGGTGACTCAATCTCTACAGGCCAGTGAAAGTGTGAGTATCAAGTCGTCCAAGCCTTTTGATAAATATAAAGGTGGAAATGAATGGATTAATTTAGCGTATTTTATACAATTCCTCATGAGCTTTTCTACTATTTATTCATAAATGAATAAAACCAAATAAAACTGCAGCTAAATGAAATCCAGATTGTTTATTGTAACTTGCAACGTTTGTGTAAGACTCATGTCTGGTGCCCTCTTGTGGCTAAAAGCTGTAACAGCATGCTGCTGTTGCTGTAGTACGACACAAGTATACTGTAGATCGAGTGCTGAAATAAGCCATGATAAAAACATCTCGCGTATAATTTCCTCCCTGTGACTGATTGACTAATCCTCTTATGCTCCAGACTGGGGTAGTACTGGTCTTAAGGAATCAGCAGGATGGAAGACGGGACCATCCAACGGTTACAGTGAGCCACGCCCCCACGGTGCCTCCTAAACCCCGGCCAGAGAGCACAGTGCGGAAGAGCGGGGTTGGGACAAAGGGTTCTGCAGGACAAGAGGGAGAATTTCCATGCAAAAAATGTGGAAGGTAAGACGGCATTGAAACTGGTGCTGGTGCTTACTAAACACCAGTTTTATGCAAAGAGCTAAGAAAGTCAAACTGTTCTAGGAACAGGAAGAGTAGGAGAGCATGTGATCAAGATTTTAACATTGGTCATGTCACAGATAACACTGCCAATACTCTCTAAATGATTGTTTTCTTATTACTGGCCTGACTTTAAGGTGAGACAAGAATATTAACATGTGACTCAAAGTAGAGGTGGCGAATATACCCGTGACATTTCTCAAATAATTTTTCATTTTAATGGTGTATGGCAGGGGCTTTCTACTAAAACTCGTAATGGTCCCGCTAAATTCCTTTCTTACAAAGGTCCTGATAAGCAATTAACTTGACTGAATTTTGACAACTTAATACTTAACTTAACTTAATGCCTATAAATACCACACATCCATTTTTGTTGTTGGGGTTTTCTTTTGCAGTGTCACTTCACATGACCACTTTTCATTACTGAACACTGAATTTCCAGACATTTGTTTTGAGCTTGAAGCAGAGAATAAACACAAACCTATTTACCCAGTTGTCTTTTTAAAAAAGTTGACAACAAATGAGTCTGTGACATCAAATTATAATAATAATACTGGGTCAGGCCTCTTTTTGCTGTGATTCTGGTCCATGTTGACTGCATCAGGCAATTCCTGTAGATTTTTCAGGTGAACTTTCATGATGCGAGACTCTCGTTCTACCACGTCCCAAAGGTGTTCTATTGAATTCAGATCCGGTGACTGGGAAGGCCACTGAACTCATCGTCATGCTCATGAAACCATTTTGAGACGACCTTTGCTTTGTGACATGGTGCATTATCATGCTGGAAGTAGTCATTAGAAGATGTCATTAAATTGTAGCCATGAAGGGATGCACATGATCAGCAACAATACTCAAATAGACTGTGGCATTCGAGTGATGATCGATTGATATTAATGGCCCAAAGTGTGCAGAGAAAATATTCCCCACACCATTACACCACCTCCACCAGCCTGGACTGTTGACACAACGCAGGTTACGTCCATGGATTCATGCTGTTGGTGCCAAATTCTGACCATTTGTTTACCTCAGCATAAATCAAGATTAATCAGACCAGGCTACATTTTTCCAGTCTTTAACTGTCCAGTTTTGGTGAGTCTGTGCCACTGCAGCCTCAGTTTCTGTTCTTGGCTGACAGAAGTTGAACCCGACGGGGTCAAGATTCGAAGTCTTGTGCGTTTTGAGATGCTTTTCTGCTCACTGCAATTGTACAGAGTCGTTATGAGTTACTGTAGCCTTTCTGTCAGCTTGGTCCAGTCTGGCCATTCGACGTTGAACGCTCTCATCAAAGCGTTTCCGTCCGCAGAACTGCTGCTCGCTGGATGTTTTTTTTCTTTATTGCACCATTCTGAGTAAACCACAAAAAATCTCGAGTTGCTGACCTACAGACAGTGTTTTTTTTGGTTTTTTTTTTGTTTGTTTTTTTTTTTGTTTTTTTCCTCCTTCCTCCACGCCCCTCCCCCCCATACCTTGATCACTTCTGCTACAGTATTTGTAGAGTGCTAGCTTCGATCTACTGCATTTCTTTTTTGGTACTGCAGTCTGCCAGCTGATGACCTCTGGTATATGGTGCATATTACACACATTTCTTTATGGAAACGTGATCTAAAAATGATTACTGTCAGACGCCTTGCATCCACCACTAAGAACTGAAACCAAACCAAAAAAAAAATCCATTTTCAACAATCAAGCGACACAAATAGTTGCAGTTTTTAATACCTCATCGGTCTATCGAAATCACTCCAAAACAGTTTTTGTTCTAGCCATCTCTTCATCTTCATTTGTTATGTGTGGATTCTTGAGAGTCACGGCTGCTCTGATTTACTGTCTGATGTCTTAATTTATGCTTAACAGATCCACACTGACACAAGCAGGCGTCAAACTGAAGTGCTCATGGTAGTTGTAGCAGCTGTTAGTCACTGTGTCATGTGCATAAACTTTTTTTTTTTTTTTTTTTTTTTTTTTTTTTAATTACCTGTGATCACATTGCCAGCTTCTGTTAATCTGATCTTAATGCTGAAAATAACTTTGAAGCTGTTAGGATATGTTTTTGTGTGTGTGTGTGCAACATGTCACTTCCGTTTGTAGTTTTGCTCAAGTGCAAAATCTAACGATGAGGTTCATGCTCATGTAACCCTTTTGGAATGGGTTTAAATCCTGCTATTCAGGACCTCACCATCTTAAAGTATCAGTTTATAATTGATCACATATACATATGCATGGGGTATTTCTTCACATACCCCAGCATGTTAGGAAGTTGGGGTCAGAGCCGGGTCTGCCATGATGGAGTCCCTGGAGCAGAGAGGGTTAAGGGCCTTGCTCAAGGGCCCAACAGTGGCAGCTTGGCAGTGCTGGGGCTTGAATCCCTGACCTCCCGATCAGTAACCCAGAGCCTTAACCACCAAGCCACCACTGCTCCTGCACCACTGTTTAAGTGCTGGCTTTGAGCTTTATCTTCTTCCTTTGTTGCATGTAGTAGGTACACGATGTGTGCATAATAGGGAAAGTCTGTGAGTAATCTGCATCAGAGTATATCAGTTGAGAGCAATAAAACACAACAGAACATCCGATTCCAATAAGAGGTCCCATATCATATCAGTAATGGCAATGGCGGGCACTGTTATTATCAACTGTCTCTTAGCAACTGAAAGTTTTGAGTAGTGTTCAATGCCATGCACTCTGCTGTGTGTGTGTGTGTGTGTGTGTGTGTGTGTAATGGAGTGCGCACGTGTGTGACTTGGAACATGAAAACATCTTGTACGCGCTGTCCTTCTGCCCACTCACCATTGGCCACTGCTGCTCGTTTGTGTTTTGCCAGTGCATCTGCTCGCACTTTGTCACAAGGCGAATCTCGCACATACTTCTTGCTTATCACAGTATGTGGCCGTATTCCGAGAGCGGTTTATAGCGCGGTGTTTATATGAAGCATCAAATCAAGCAGATCTTTATCGGCAAACGTCTTTCACACGACTTGTTAACATCAGAAAAAGCACAGTATGAATCTTTATAGGTTAGTATGTTTATGTGAAGAACAAGATGAGCTGATCTCTGGCATTTTTTAATTTGATTTAAATGTATTAAGGAAAGGATTGGTATACAGGATCGTGCAGTGCTCCTTTAAGACAATTGTTCACTGCTGAAGATTTGAAACACGATGAAGCATGCTGTTCTAGGTGGTGTGATCCGTTACCTCCCCATCGCCGATTTATTAAAAAAAAAAAAAAAATTCTTATAACAGCCCGTCCTTAAGTATTTATTCCTCTCGTACCACAGCAATTTGGCACCAGTTCTAATTTTAAAAATGTATTAATGAATGACATCATAGGGTTTTTTTTTTGCAATGTATAGTTAGGTTTAAGGTTATTGAACATCTGTGAAACAAGTTATTTCCTGTTCTCACTATATACAGTTATTCCCTCACTTACCCCCCCCCCCCCCCAGCTTAATAAGAAAAAAAAAGTTGCTTGTCATGTTACTGAGGAACCGCAAAACCCAAAGCCCTTTGTCCTGAGGATTTACCTGTGTCAGAAAACTTGTGCAAAGTGCTAACGCTAGAGACACTAGAGAAAATATTAAATAAATGTCTTCTAACAGAAGATTTCACACACTCATTTCTAACTCAGCATTGAGCGTTCAGCATGCACCTGTAAATTGTTTCTCTAGATGCAGTAGTGTATTAGAACGTGTGCATTAAGATCAACTTGTGGTTTTTATTGAGCCAGAACTGTCTGAGCCATGCTGTTCTATAAAATACATTTTTAATGTAGGGGGTGGAACGGTGGCTTAGTGGTAAGCACGTTTTGCTAAATTCTCGAATCCTATCTTCGCCCTGCGTGTGCAGAGTTTGCTTGTTCTCTCCGTAGTTCGGGGGTTTCCTGCGGGTACTCCGCTTTCCTCCCTCAGTCCAAAGACTTGTGGTCGTAGGCTGATTGGCGTCTCTAAATCGTCCTCAGTGTGTGAATGGGTGTGTGATTGTGTGTCCATCCAGGGTGTCCTTTGCCTTGTACCCAGAGTCCCCTGGGATAGGCTCCAGGCTCCCTGCAGCACTGTGTAGGATAAGCGGTACACAAAACGGATAGATGGACGTAAAAAAATGTCACCACTGGCCACTCAGTTGGTTATATTAAGCCTGTAAAACGTATTAAATTAGACTCTCCAGAATTTCGCGATTGCAGAATTGAATGCAAAATCAAGGAAACGCCGCAATATTCGAATGTGACGGCATCACAACACGCATTCAGCCAAAAGCCCTCATCGATTTATGTGCGTCGAACGTGATTACAGTTTAAAAAGTCTGATTCACCGACAAACATCACTGCAGTTGAAATCTCGCCAATTGAAGTAGTTTTTCACCAAAAAAATCACCAATTGAAGTAGTTTTGCAAGTTGCAATCACGAATTTTGAAAAAAGCCGCCGCAAAATCAAGCAACTCCTCGGAGTTTGACCATGCTTCTAAATGCAACACCGCGCAGTTTAAGACGTGTGTGTGTGAGTGAGTGATTTAATGCGGCTCTGCTGGTTAGAACAACCGGAGATGCCTGCGCCATGACTAAAAGAATAAATATTTACTTGTACATTCCTGGCACAGTTCAGCTGCTGTGTAATTCAGTCTTTCTGGTGGCTAACCCCAGCGTGTGTATTCTGTGTGTCATTTCTGCAGGATATTCTATAAGGTGAAAAGCCGGAGCGCTCACATGAAGAGCCACGCCGAGCAAGAGAAGAAAGCGGCGGCTCTCCGGCAACGCGAGGCCGAGGAGCGCGCGGCGGCCGCCGCAGCAGCCTTAATTGCTGCTCAACAGAACGGAGCTCGAGGGGAGCAAGCGGCGACACGGCGAGCCAGCAGCGAGGACTCCTCAGACGAGGAAGACTCCTCAGATGATGAAGACTGGCACTAGCAAATACTTGGGTCTCTTTTTCTGCTTGCTGGAGCTGGGACTTGTTTTCCAACACGACCTGATACGCTGGTCTGGCTGAGGAGGAATAACGGGGAGATAGAACATGAATGTCTTCAGGGACTAATTTACTCCATTTGTGTGTGTGTGTGTGTGTGTGTGTATGGGCATGGGCATGTGCCAGAGTGTGAGTGTCAAAGAGAAGCATTCAGGGTTTCTCGTTCAGACATAGGGCTACAGGGAGTACAAGCCAAGGGGTCTTGTGTGTGTCTTGTGTGTGTCTGTGTGCATGTGCCAGAGAGTTAGTGTCAAAGAGAAGCATTCAGGGTTTCTCGTTCAGACATAGGGCTACAGGGAGTACAAGCCAAGGGGTGTGGGTGGGGGGGCGAGATAGTGAGGGGCGGTACAAAACACTGTCTTTTAACACATTTAACACGCACTGCTCCACCTGCTTCCCCTACCCACCTACCCAGCACAGACTCGCTTCACCTCTCTATTATCCGCTGTGACTCAGTGCTCCGGACTCTGCAGGACATACAAACTGGCAACAGACAGGAGGACGGACTAATGTCTCTCTTCATACCTGTGTTTTTGTCCTCTTTTGATTTTTCTAAATGAAATCTGTGTTTGAGACTCTCTTACGGTTGACTGCCAAAAGCTTGCACAGCTGTACGTGTGCACTAGTTTGTTTTTGTCCCCCCCCCCCCGTGTCGTGATGTTGGGCTTTGGTGTTTTCGTTTTGTTTACTTCTGGCCACATCGCTGATGCCTTGGATGTTTTCGACACTTTTAATCGTGACATGACAATCAATTTTACAAAGGTTCTTTTTTTTTTTTTATATATATATATATATATATCCAACAAAGTATCATTGTTTTTGATAGTCATTATTATTATTATTATTATTATTATTATTATTATTGTTATAATTATCATTATTAGTGTTGTCATTGTACTGTTATATTGTTTTTGGGAAAGGTAACTTTTTATCATTTAGCTGTTAGTTTATTTAAGACTTTTGCTACCTGTGTTTGCGGTGTGTAAAGCTTCTGTAAGGTATCAGGCAGGAAAAGACAGAAACAGAAACCGAGGGTGAAAGTGCAATAGAACAATTTGATATCTTGATGCAAATGTGCTGCCCCTCCTCCTCCTCGTCCTCCTCCTCGTCCTCCATTCCCTGTCCAATTCCAACATGAACTGAACCCTAATGCAGCCTCGGTTGAACAAGATCATTTGAAGATATTTATTTAATGTTATATTTTAGGGGGGAATAGAACAAATGTGCTTGAGTGGCTAAAGAATGAAGCGTAAAGTGTTTCAGTTTCTAGCGCGGTGTCGTCACACTCGGACTCTGCTGGCCCAGCACTTGGCGATATCACCATGGCAACAGAGGCTGCTGAACCCCCCCATCCTGTAAGAACAGCCACACTGTGGAGATCTCAGCTGAGAGTAACGGCTCCAATTACTGCTCATCACACTTCAGTCTGCTATGCACTCTGTGTCTCTGTGTGTGTGTGTGTGTGTGTGTGTGTGTGTGTGTGTGGAAGTGTGTTTTTGGACACATGTGTATGTATGTGTGGCTGTGTATGGGTGTTAACACCAATAATAAAAACTGTTTCAGACTCAGAGCCAAGTGAGAAGGAGAAGCTTCCAGATCTATTTAGAATTTTTTTTTATTTTTTTTTTATAAATTCTGTATTGGTTGTGAACTTGTGAAGAACTTGACCTGCTCTTTCATAAGGGCAGGCCAGGGGCCTTGTGGTAAGATGGGTGAGCCAAGGTTTTTTTTTGTTTTGTTTTGTTTTTTTTAAATTAATATAAAAAAAGAAATAAATACAGGATTTGCTGCCACGGAGCCACTGTTGCTTTTATTCAGCCAAGGGAAATGCTTATCTAGGTAATATATACTGTACAAACACGCAGACACACATACACGTGTGTGTATATATGCGTTGTGTGTGTGTGCTTGTGTATAAGAATGAAACAAAATGTATACTTTCTATGCTATTTTCATAGGGACTCATACACTAATGGTGACCTACATAGAAGTGCTTTTTACTACAGTATAACTTATTTGTGTTTAAATTTAACGATCAATTATTGTTTTAAAATAATAAATATGTTAAAAATATATCCTCTTTGTAAAGTCCTAATTTTTAGTTACAAGCTTGCAAAGAAAATACTGTATTTTCCCAAAAAAAATTCAAACTGCACAACGTGCCACAAGATGTCAGTCTTGTCAGAGAACGCTCCGGCCCGCAACTCGTACAGGGATGGAGAAGTTTCGGGATCTGTCGGTCTTTCAGCTCGTTTTGATTGGAGTCGTTTGATTTGACCTCACGCCACGTTAGCATAAACTTCAGTTCTGTTAGATTACACAGTAGGGCCAGGAGTATTGATTGGCAGACAGACAAGCTTCAAGACACAAACGTTTTATGATATATTGTACATAGCAAAATCCAGAAAGTTGTGCAAATAATATGTCCGTATTCATCAAAGCCTAATCCTATACTGAACAAACTGCTCCTTTAACCAAAACTTGGCACAAAAATCTCTCGCTCTGGAATCAGGTCACAGCTTGTGGATTTCTCCTGATGGACTGCAAAAGAGTTCCATGAGTTTTAGCTTTTTCATAGATGTTCATTTTGTCTGATTTGTTCTAACCACCTTCTGAACTGATGCTAGCTTTACTCTTGATACTAGAGAAAGTTTTCTTTTTCTTTCTTTCTTTTTTTTTTTTCTTTTAAATTTCTGATTATAACTTATCAGCCCAGCAGCTTGAGCATGTCTGTTGTTGGCAACTGGTGCTGGTCAGAAAAAAACTAGATATTTCATCCATCCATCCATTCTCTTTATCCTACACAGGGTCGTGGGAAGCCTGGAGCCTGTCCCAGGGGATTCGGGGTATAAGATGGGGGGGGGGACACTGGACGGGGTGCCAATCCATTTCAAGGCACAATTGCACACACACTCGCGCACACACATTCACACACTACAGACAATTTGGACATGCCAATCAGGCTACAATGCATATCTTTGGACTGAGGGAGGAAACCGGAGTACCTGGAGGAAACCCTGGAAGCACGGGGAGAACATGCAAACTCCACGCACACAGGGCGGAGGTAGGAATCGAACCCCCAACATTGGAGGTGCGAGGTAAACCTGCTAATCTCTAAACCACCATGCCCCAGCTAGATATTTCAGCAGGTTACAATTTCGGTTTAGTTTTATGTGATAAAACACACTTTCTGTATGCACAGAAAAGTATACACTGGGTGTGGTCAAGGACCATCTCACACTTCTAACTCATATTGAAATGTATAACTCATATTGACTAAGTTTCCCAAAAGGGTTGCAGTACAGATATCATTGTTAAAATAGATCTAGCAAAACACGGACAGTTAAGATATTTTAAAGTGCTTTGTGAAACTTGACTTGTATGTCAGATACATGTAATTTGCAATAATTCCTGAATATAGTATTGTGCCACCCAGATTAGGACTATTTATAATCTAAAGTATTTATAATATGAAGTATTTGTAAATACACAAAATAACCCCTCTCAGCATTATGAGACTGTCAGTTGAGGCAGTTATGAAAATATGATTATGTGGAATTCCCCTGCATTTCTACAGAGCTTTAAATGGTTTCATTGTGACGGTGTATCCGAGGTCAGGGTTGTGATGCGATCACTGGCAGAGAGTAAGACCTGACTGAGACCTCCAAAGATCAGCTACCTTTGAGACACAAATAAGTCAAAGCTTCTCTCAGATTTCTCTGAGGACTTGCATTATAATTATCTCTTTTTCTGACGCATGCATTATTCATGGCCCATTACATACTGAAAGAACCAAACTAGGGAATGGTACAAAGAATACCATCACAATGACATCTAAATATGGGGTTTTTTTTTTTTTATCCTTTATGCCTCAGGTTGTTCTTGCTTTCCTCTAGAAATCACTATATGGAGTCAGTCATCTATTGCAAACTAACCCCAAGGAGGGGGCTGGGAGGGAGGTGAGAGGGAGTTAGGGAAGGAGAGGGACTTAGAGAGAGGGAGAGAGTTAGAGAGAGAGAGAGTGAGAGAGACTATGTTAGTGCTGTAACTTTAAAGTGTTTCTGGATGATTGCATGATTGGGCCGCCATTTGTGTACCATTGATGTTACATTTACAAAAATTCCTAAGGAAAGGTACCTATGTACAGTGCATCCGGAAAGTATTCACAGCGCTTCACTTTTTCTACATTTTGTTATGTTACAGCCTTATTCCAAAATGGATTAAATTCATTATTTTCCTCAAAATTCTACAAACAATACCC
>JANDJT010000228.1:13609127-13631073 GCA_024331685.1 Stegophilus panzeri
GTGATTAAGGTGTTTACATGAGTCGCTTTTAGAATATTCCTTTCATGTTCCTGTTTTACATGTTATAGAACATAGAGTGATTAACAGCACACGTTATTACATCACCGCGCCACGCCGTCCGACGTTCCAGTTCATCTTCGTTATGGTACCGTATAGAGTTGTGGGTGTTTCATTTTTTATTTCACGAAAGCTTCAAGTGCAGTTAATTATTTGTCATGCTGTATGTGTTAATAGACGACTGCTTGAAGCCGTGGGCTGCGTCCCAAACCACGTACTTACTGTCTATATAGCAGCTCAAATACATGTATTTCGCCTACTATATAGTTGGTAAGTACGCGGTTTCAGACACAGCCGTGCTCTCTTGTTTGACGTCAAACGGTTGAGCACTGCCGTGTGTGTACGTGTCCTGTCACACAACGCGGTGAAAACTTTCACACGACGTTAATAGTGTGATTAAGGTGTGTACATATCTTTAATGCACTTCGATGATGCAAATAAAACAGGAATACTCCACACGTCTTAATTCGATTTATGTTTACTTCGAGTATGACTTTAATCGGATTAAGGTAATCAATAATCGCCGTTTACATGCTAGTTTCTTAATCAGACTATTGTCTTAATCGGGTTAATATCGGATTATTGTTGTCCATGTAAACGTACTGACTGTTGCCTTATTTTTAGATTTGTGTAATTTATTAGTGTAGTCAGTGGCTTAGTGGTTAGTGTCCTCTGCTTTGCTCCCCGAGTTCCTGGGACAGGCTCCAGGCTCCCTCCCTCCCTATGTAGGATAAGCTGTACAGAAAATGGAGGGATTAGTGTAGTTTATTTTTAAACAGTGTAACAAGGGCCAAATGCAGTCATGGAATCATCTTTCTGTTAACATTGTAGTCATAATGCAGTGCAAGTGCAAACCTCTATAAAGTTACATATAATATCACACTTTTTGGTTATAATAGTGAGGCTGTGCTTCATTTAACTTTTTTAAATAATAAAAAAAAAGCTTTTAGCTGACTTAATAAGTGTTTATAATATTTATCACATATTTGGTAGCTAATAATAGGAAGCTATTATTGACATTATAAATCACTTATGGCCTGGGCATATTCTTAAAGGTTTTTCAGGGAGGCTGTGATCTGAAGGAGCAATGAGAGATGTTGGGGAGATGTGTATGATGTTGCTATGGTGTAGAGCACAGATCCAGGCTGGAGCAGAGACAGGAACTGTGCTGAAACACATGCCAGAATAAGCAATCTGGATTCAGGGAAAGACAAATGAGTGCCTGGTGAATATATATTCTCTCTCTCTCTGTCTCTCTCCTTCTCTCTCTGTCTCTCACTCTCACTCACTCACTCACACACACACAGAGACACACACAGAGACACAGAGACACACACACACAGACACACACAGACACACACACCATTCAGGCTTAATCCTGGACAAAAAGATAAATAATATTAATCAGACAAAAAGATCTAAGGAGCTACTTTACAGAAAGATCTATTTTATGAAAGTGCGTAACACGGGTCTGCACAATGTAAAACCTGCAGTATTTTAAATGTATCAATCAGTGGAAGGTCAGTATTGAAGCAACGAGGGAACTCATGGAAAGAAAGCGTTCATATTGTCTTTCATCTTCCAAATTTGAAACAAAACTGACCCTACAATTATGTTTAGATTGGTGGACTTTTAAGTGATGCAATAGATCATAGACTTCCGAAGAGAAATGATCCTTGTTCTGACCATTTGCTGACTTTTATCTGATTACAGGCTTGTAAACACCCTATAGACCTAGAGTCTACATAGCGTCAAGGGAAAACTTCAGAAGTTTGAAATAGGAAACAGCATATACAATTGCTTCTCAGTTTGTATGCATTTTATTTTATCAACCAAATCATTTTGACTAAAATGATGGAGAAACAAAACAGCTGGATCAGCTGGACCACAACTCACAATTCTTCTCTTTCTTGCATTTACAGCTTGTGCACAATTAACAGTAATCGTGTGCCAGGCCTATCGGACATCTCCTGTTTGAATTGTTAATTTTACAGCTCTCATTAAGCACTGTAAATAACACACAGCAGGAGCTGGCCTGGAGAACTGTAGCACCACGGCGACGTCAGCCAAGAGTTGTGGAGCCGTCTCAGAGTTTCATCATCCCAGCAGGCTAGAGTTTCTTTTAGGAAGCCCTAATCCATACACCAGAGGCAGAAATGTGGTGACCTTTCAAATGCACAATGTTTGTCCTTCTTCTCACTCTGCCCTCATTAGCTCCCTATAGCACATTTGCAGAGAAGTGCTACACTGTAAGTCAATCCTTCCAACAAGCGTAACTGCTTCCATTTCCTCTCCTTCATTACTGTGGAGTGAAGGAGAGGGTGAGCTGGAGAGAGGTATGACAGTAATGGGAACCTTCCATGCTCAGTTAATGAGACAAATGGAGACCAGGTTTTACAGTAACTCCCTCTCTTACAAGTTATGAATAGAACACTGTTTCAGTTGTCCTGTTGAAGTAACACTTTGATTTATGATTTATTAGGTATGATTTATTAGGAAAACGCACAAGGTCTCATAGTGCCTTGGTAGGAGTTCAATACTGTGCACGTTATTGGATTTCTTGTCGAGATGTTAGCATATAAATGAGGTCTGCATGAAGGATGGAAGAACAACACATTTTGATATACGAGGACATCATGGCGTTCGGACTTCAGCATCCTTATATTGTATCAGAGACTTTTGTATTCAGCTAAAATTTTAATTCTTTTCTAAGAATGACTTTAAAGTAACTTGACCAGTATCCATCTATTGTTCATACCACTTATCCTACACAGTGTGAGAGGGAGCCTGGATCCTATCCCAGGGAACTTGCGGCACATGGCGGGGGACACCCTTAATGGGGTGCCAATCAATCGCAGGCCGCAGTCGCACACTACGGATAATTTGAAAATGCCAATCAGCCTACAACACGTGTCTTTGGACTAGGGGAGAAAACTGGAGTACCTGGAAGAAACCCCCAGTGCACGGGGAGAACATATAAGCTCCGTGCACACAGGCTGGAGGTGGAGGGATTCGAACTGAACCAGCAACACCGGAGGTGCGAGGCAAACATGCTAACCACTAACCCCCTGTGCCCCTCCCCCCAAACTATTACTATTTATGAAACTGTCTCCTACAAGAGAGTTTGAAATGTCACCTTACTTTTCTGTCCTTTTGTAATGAGAAGTTCATTTAAGTGTACAACCCAATGAAGCTTTAGTGTAATTATGTTGAAGATGTTGACATGGAAGCATTATGATAGAATGGCACAAAAATGCTTGTTATATTTTAAAAGACGTGATTGATAACAAGTGACTCAAACAGCAAACAGATTAACCAATACACAAGGAAACTATGTGCACGTTTTTCCACTTGCAAAACAGTATAAGTGACAAAAAACATATTTTCCAGGTTGATAATGTCCTTACCCAGGCTTATGCAATGAAGTGGTTAAATTCAAGACCTCTATCCACAGCTCCCTTTAAGGCCACGCACATGCACAGCACAATGGTAGAAAAATATATGAGAGGAGAACGGCCAAGTAGTTACACACCAGATTCCAGGAATGACTGAATTTGAGAGGTTTGCAGCAATCTGGTTGGATTAAAAGTGCAGTTTTTTGAGCTACTGTACACCAATGTGACACACTGGCAAAGCTGCATGTCCCTGTCAGAATAGAATCATTCACATTCACATTTATTCATTTGGCAGACACTTTTACTAAATTGACTTGAAATGAGGGAGACGATCATCCAAGAATACAGCTGTTAAAGTTAAAATATATATAGGGTCTATATAGGGCCACAGTGTAGTCAATACCAATTAATTTATGTATTTATGGTGCATATCCCTAATTCTCAACATATTTTATGTCGAGAACTCAAAGCACCATGAACTAAATTCCCCAGTGATGGAAAAAAACAAGTTTTTTGTTTTTAGTTAAGGGGTACAAATGAACGCTATAAGATTTAACTGAAAACTGGGGTGCAGTTCAAGTTTGTCTAGTATCTACATATTTTAGTATTCATTAATGCCTTGCAGAAAACAACATAGGGTTAAAGGTTTTATTATTATTATTATTATTATTATTATTAATTTTAAAGGTTTATTTCACATAATTTGCCAGATTAGAATGAAGTATGAGATGTTAAAAATCACTACATGAACAAGTTAAAACATACCTGCTTCCATGAAAGTAGTACTTACAGTAATTTGATTTTTTGATACTGATAATCTGATTAAACTATTCACTATTCCTAATCTTTTTGCTTTTATACGATTGAGAAATATCCTTTTTATTAAAAACAAATAAAGGAGAAAGTATGTTGCTATTGTAACCCTACTGAATTCAGACTGCAAGAGAGCAGACATGAGGAAATTCAGGGATTAAAGATGATCATTTATAAGTGAAAGATTGATGTGTCAGGCTACTTCAGGATTCTGTATTAATGACATGATCAATATTAGAAGAAGTCTATACTGACTATAATGTGAGGTTTCATTACTGAGTCAAGTTCTGAGGTAAGTATGTTCTTCCTGTGTGAACTGATAAGAATGAGAGGGTGGAGAAAAAAAAAATTGATTACTATATCCACATGGTCAACTTCTCACATATTAACATTATAAAAAGTCAGACATCAATAAGGTCGTAAGAGCCAAAACAGATGTCTTTTTTTTTTTTTTTTTTTAAATCTTTCTGGCTCTCCATCTATAGTCTCTCAGAATGAGATAAAGCGTCTTTGTTTAGAGGGCTAAGGCATGTGAAAGAGACAGGGTGTTGGCAGGGCATGTGTTGGGTCTTGTTTGGGTTTGTTCCCATGGTAATGTCCACCCTCTGATGGCAGGAGGAAATTGGTGCTGTATGTGTGCACTGAAGAGGACAGTTGAAAACAGATAGGAGTGGCTGGCTAACTCAAATCAGTCAAATCTGGGACTGCTGAGAAGACCGCGAATCACTTTAAGACTCCTCTATTGAGTCGGTGTTCTCGATGTGAGTGGGACTGTTCCAGATTTGAGCATTCCATAAGTAGGCAAAGTGAAGGAATGTTACCATATAAGGATATTCTAGTAGTAAAATGTTGGTACTTAATTGAATCGAAAGCTAAAATACCGTTCAGTCGTTCGGCTTCATTCTCAAGCAACCGAGTTATTTATTTAAGAGGAAATGACTGCTAAAATGTAGGACATTAATCTGAAATTAAATCTGCCTTCTAAGTTCTTCTGGGAGCATACACATTTCTAAAGATTGAAGAGTGTAATACAGTTTGTAGGCACTAATTTGTTGGATATGTTTCAGGACTTCTAGTGTAGTAATTTAAGTGGCAACACTTTTCTGCTCTCTTCTGATGTACAAAATGCGAATAAGCAAGGAGGTCAAAGAACAGAATTGTATGTGTGAAGGTAAAACTGAGAGTTTTATGAGAAGATGACACTTCTACATGTGAATGTTTACAACTCAAATGTTTAATTACAAAAATTATTTTGTATATGCTTCAGAATTATCCCAAACATCATTCCATGGTTTTGTGTATATTAAAGCCACCTTACTTAATTTCTTACGCTGCATTAAGGCTGGTTTTGGACTAAAGTGTAAATGCCAGTGGACATTAATCAGTGAAAAAACATTTTTGTCTAAATTCAGCCTTAAAGTAGAGCTCGGAAATAAGCCCTCATCGCTCAGAACACAAAAATAGTACGTCCATAAACAGAGGGCCGTGGTTTGGGCACTTTTTTTCTTTGGTTTAGCTATATATAGATAAAAATGCTTGCAGCATGTTGTCCTTCTTTCCACTGCTGGGTCGTAGAGGGAGGAAACCTGCAAGTCAAAGCCAGTATAAACACCACATAATCAATAGACATCGATAGGGTGTGTACTCAGAGCAACTGATAAGAACTATAGAATGTTTATTTTTATTATCCTCATGTCTTGAACTACATAATTAATTTGAATTCACCTCTAAGAATAAATACTCACCTAAATCCTGCACCCGAGTCTCGATTTATTTGAATGTGTGGCTCTCTGTGCCTCCACGTCCAAATCCTGAGAGACACAAAGCGAGAAAACAGAACGAGTGAGACAATTCAACGTATAGCATGTTGGCTAATGTTTCAGCTCCGTGAGGAAACATTGACAGCTGGCTGCCTATAGCAAGGTTTTCTTATCTGGTTACCTGGAACCAACAACCCCAGTCTGCTTGCATGAAATTCCTACCAGTCCTACAAAGGTGGATCCGTTTTAAAGTGCAGATAAACATTTGGAATGCAGTTCTGTAAGAAGCAATCTATTTCTGCACGTAGTGAATGATAAGCTAGTGATAAGAAGGAATAGCTCTCTGAGCACAGTTAAATGAACATAAAGATTTAGTGGTTTTGGAAGGACACCATATTTCCTAAATCTATCCATCCACCTAATATATATCTATTCTTAGTTGATAAAATCAACCCTGACCGAATGACCAAGCTATAATCCAAAGGTGTGGTAATGCAACAGTGAATATTCACCCACCTTTGGGTCCGAAGAGTGCAGAGTAACATGGCTTGTTACAGTACGGTTTTCCCTCATGCTGAGAAAGAAAACATAACTCAGTTTATTGCATATAAATGGATATGGAGCAAAGCTTGTTTGTGCAATCTTCCCCAAGACAAACTTGATTCTACTGTAGTTCCAGACATTGTTTTGACTGCATTGTGATGCCAAAATCAACAGCCAAAGAGTAGAGTCAAAACAGTATAGAGTTACTTTTATTTAATGATTTGTGGTTGATGCGATTCTTACCTCCGCATGGGAGCCTGCAGACAGTGTTTTATTGCATTTCTCACACTTCAGACAGGGTCTGTGCCAGTCCTTACCCAGAGATGACACTCTCTCGGCTGAAACACAGAGACAAGCACTATTGTAATTCTAAAATATGGTTAACATTGTGAGGGTTATTTTATTTGAGACAATGACCAGTGAAGGAAAAAAAAAAAAAAAGCACTATACAAATAAAACTGAATATTTCATCCTGATACATACATCTCTATCTGAATACTCCTCAGATCCTTGCGAGCAAGTCTAATAAAATCAGCTCCACTCAAATTTATTTTTTCCCTTCCCAGTTGTCTCCAAGTTATGGTAAGAAAGACATTAACTCAATGTGTTTCTGCACAAAAGAATGAGCCCTAAGGAATTCACTACCCCTCCCTTGCAAAGGCCAATAAACTAGGCTTTATCTGTGGGGTATTGCATAAAAGGCAAGAAAACATCTCCCATGACAATCATAAAACAAGGCAAGGACAGAAAGTCATGCATCATGAGACTTTTTACTAGTATTGATGTCTGCAAATGCTTTTTTGTCAAAAGATTTTTTTAAATTTTTTTTTTTTTTTTAGTAATTGTATGCATTGCATGGAGGCCAAAAGCTTGCAAACCCCATGGAGATTTTCCCAAAACAAGAAGAGGAAGATGTCAAAGGCTTTGTACATAAAGTGCAGCACATAAAGCAACCAATAAAATGTAATGCAAATGTAAAATTTAAGTGAAACATTACAATGGTGTTAATTGCTATTAGGCACATCAGACCTGATTTATAATATGATTGCATAGCTGAAGAAGCTATTTCCCCAAACTAAACTAACTGATTTGAACATTGGAACAAACAATATGGCCTGTATAAAATGAAGGCTTGGAGTGGAAGGTGGTGTATTAAATTACTGGAAAGGCCTGGTCCAGAAAGTTCAGAAATGGAGAAAGAAAAAAAAAAAAGAAAAGAAAAAAAGCCAAACAACCACCCACTAACAAAAAACCCCCCACCCCTCTGATATGTGGCCAAAATAATAAATTGTACACATTTAAATAATGCACTTAATTTTTTTGTTTGTTTATAAAATAATTCTGTACTGAGGGGGTCCACTTTTTAAGTTTTTTATTTATTTATTTATTTTTTTAAGTTAACTATACGAAGTTTGAAAAACCCTGCTATAGACCAAGTTTGGATAAAAACTGAGTATGGGTGCATATGCATGTGTTTGTGTGTGCGCGTGCGTGTGTGCCCTTTGTATTTTTGCCATGATGTCCTCATCAGTTTACCGAGTTTGATGGACTTTACACAGATGATCTGTTCTGTATGGTTACTCCCAATGACACACACTAAGGAGCAGGAGAGCTCATTCAAAAGCACACATACAACCATAGAAAATCCTTCTACTGAGAAAAGGTGACTGAGGATGACAGGAAGGGAAATGACAGCAGTGAAGAGAAATGTGTTGCTGTTTTTCATATGGACATTTCTTTTCCTAAAAACACTGGTTTATAGCATAAAAACGGTTTTGATAGGATCTCTGACTTGCTTCATATGAGTCTCACTTCTTTTTTGGTGTGCTGTGAAAACCCTTCAGAGGAAGTGGAAAAGTAGATAGGAGGTTTCACTTTTTTTTTTTTTTTTTTTTTTTTTTTTAAAAATATATAAAAGAGAACGTTGTGCACCTAGACAACTTTTATTTAACCCAACTAAACTAATTATCGCTCTAACTTTCCCATGTGGTGTGTGTATTTTGTCCCAAATTCATGAAGAGAAATATGAAGTGCATGAGCATAGAATTCTATGGTGATTACTGGTAAATCTCCAGACACTGGGGATTGTTCTGCTTTGTCCTAAACTGCTCCTCCTACACTGCTGCTGTAGTTGTGGGAGGAAGGCAGAGGGCTTTTGAATTCCTCCAAGGGTTGATTTTATTATTATTTTTTTTCCCCCCCCCCTGTCTCTGGAATATAATAATGTTAAGCCTCCATCAGCCAAGAAGCGATAGAACGATTGCTTCCATCTGAAAATTAGTGGTGTAATGAACGAGAAGGTTAACAGGTATTAACACTGCTTGTTTCTTCATTTTACCAAGTACATATGCAAAAAACCCAAAACAGCATTTAGGAACATTAGGAGCATGTAACCAGTTGAAAATGCTTTCACAGCTTAATAGAAGTCACCAGAACAGCATTACCAGTATGTAGTATTGCAAAAACAGCAATCTTCGCAACACTGCACTGTGAAACTCACTCTACTGGAGTACACTACAGTCCCAGTTTTTAGAGTCTTTCTGGTTTCAACCACTGATGAGGGTATAATGATATCAAATGTCCTCCCTACTAATTCATTCAAACCTAAATAAATAATGTGTGTTGTAAACTTTGGACAGATCACTGAAAAGACAGAACAAGCTACTTTTATATATAGAAACGATAAGGCCGGAGACACTACAGCCCTGACAAAGATGAAGCAGTTACTGAATGAATCATGGTGTTTTTATTTGGCAGAAGGTGGACATATTGTCTACAGGAAAAGAAGGGGGGGATTGGAGGATCAGTTCATCCTACTGTTTGCACTATGCAGGAGCCCAGACGTGAGAGAGTGTGTGAGAGACTGCTTTGTATTGTAGTCTCAGTGTCTTTGCACACCTCAGGCAAAACCCTCCTGACACCAGTCTAAGAGAAATGCTTCAGGCTGTTTTACATGAAACAGAGCACCTCTTATCTCATCTAATTCCCAGATGAGCCAGTCAGGATCAACCTGCAGTGTCTGTGTGCTCTACAGGGATTTAAGAGGCACTTTCTTCTTTCAACTTTTATCCTTTTCAGATTACTTTAAAGCAAGGTGGTTTTTTTGGACCCGTTAAATATAAAGTAGTATTATGTCAGATTTTCAGCTTCTTAAAATAAAAACAAATAACACTCATTAGGCCTATTTAGGTAGGCTACATTTATAATAATAATAATAATAATAATAATAATAATAATAATAATAATAATAATAAACATTCATGTTCATTCTTCTGTGACCCTCTTTCACAATATTATCTCGAACTCGATATCAGCATAAATTCAAATAAAACTCTAGCACCGCCTAACATCATTCTTCCGGACATATTGTTCACTAAACAGGAAGTGACTTCGCATATAGTGCGCATCTATTTGTGCGCTTCCTTGACGCGCCCTATTTGCGCAATGCACATGTTAACGCTTGAACATAACTTTTATAACATAACTCGAGTTAACATTCATTTTTGCATTCTCTTCTTATTAAAAATCAAGCAGAAACACATTAGCTTACCAAAGTACACTTCCTTGCTGCACTTGGGGCATTTAGGCATGTTGGCAGTTGCAGTAACGTTTCCTCGCTAGAATGAAATAGCTCCGTGCGGAAAGTTTTACGCAGCAGCAGCAGTTATTAACCCTCCACCTGCACTGACCTCGCCTTCAGCTCCTTCCGCGCTTTTATACGGCGGTGAAGGGGAGGCTCTCAGAGTGTGCGCGCGCGCGCGCGCGCGTGTGTGTGTGTTTGAGATTGGGAGAGAAAAACGGTAAGTTATGTAAAAACAATTAAGTTATTTCAGTGATTAAGTTATGTCAGAATAATAAGTTATTGCCCAACGCCTCATTGAAACAGTATGGTGAATTCAGATATATTGGAATAGTTTTTGAATTTCCGGAATAGCTATGAAATAATGAAATAAAAATTAATGAAATAAAAATTAATGAAATAAAAATACCCCAACACATGATACGTTTCTGAAATCCTCAAGGTGTTGACTATCTAAATAAGAAGGAACAATTTTACTATCATATTCTATATTCTGTAAAAGCAGTGCTTACCCTTTTGTCCAGACGGACTGAAAACTATTTTAATGACGTTTATAAATTGGAACAGATTATTTTTATTTGGTTGGTTAGGTCATCCATCTTTTCCATTGAAAACATTATTTATTTGTAACATACTTATTCTTAATCCTAGCATCAATAAATTGAATTTCAATAACAGGACTTGAAAAAAAAAACCCCGCTCCAAATCCACCACCAACATGTTGTAATGTTTTATGAACACAGCAGAAGAAGTTCAGTTTACTACATATTAAGGTGTTGGCCTAAGAAATATTTTATAATTCATTCTTACAGCAATAACAATAATAACAGGCTTTAGAAAATTGGGGGAAAAAAACTATTTTCCAAATTCATAACAAATCTTGTCTAAAGTCCAACATGAACAGATTAATTAAAAAACACAGTGAAAAGTTCATCCATCCATCCATCCATTTTCCATACCACTTATCCTACACAGGGTCGTGGGGAGCCTGGAGTCTGTCCTAGGGAACTCTGGGCACAAGGTGGGGGACACCCTGGACGGGGTGGGAACCCATCACAGGGCACAATCGCACACACATTCACACACTATATGTACAATTTTGGAAATGCCAATCAACCTACAGCGCATATGAAAAACCCCACAGTAAAACGTGATATTTTATAGTTGAGATAATTATAATATAACTTGCAGTAACAGCATAACATGGATGTTTAAAAAAAAAAAAATCACCATCGATCTCTAAATTTATATGAACACAGTACGTATGCTGAAGTAAGTAAGTAAAAATCTCTGCGTACTAAGTAGGAGTTCTAGAAATCCCAGTCTACCTCATCCCCCTTATTAAGCTGTTTCACAAAAACACCATTTAATGCAGATAAAGTCCAACAGTGCATCATTTAACCCTAGCTGTGGGGTGTTTCGTGCTTCCATTCATCCTTTCTCCACTTATTGTTTTAAGACTGTTCCAATTAACCTGTACCACGCTGTCATGAAAATGATTACATTCTAAACATATCTACACGACTTTATGCTTATGTTACAGTAGTTAAGCTTATGTACATGCACCATAAATATGTGAAATATATTAGGCGTGGCAATTTTATGACCTTATGGAGAAAAGAGGCAAAGCATTTGTCATATGTCAAAGCACATGTCGCATATCGGGGTTAACTTCCGGTTTGATCCTGACCACACTTCCTTATATGATGTCACAGGAATGAAGTCACTTTTATCAAGCACTTACCCTGCAAGAGCTTAGTAACATAACCTTTGAAATTCACTAATCAGGCCAGGAAATAAATCTGCTAAGTTTTACTGTCCCAATATACCTGAATTCACCATAAGTTCATCAAAGAGAACTAATCTTTTATTATTATTATTATTATTATTATTATTATTATTATTTTAGATTTAGTTAATTAGCTTTAGCTTTTACTTTATTTTAGTTTAGATATACAATTACTTACTGTTTGTTAACCCATTTGCACTGTCCATCAATGAAAAGGGACCACCACTGATAAGATAATTTGGTGATTGATATGAGAGTGTGTATGGCACTGGTATCACCTCACTGTCACTACTGGGTTGAGAAACAGTTCCCCAACCAAAAATATTTACTGAACAGGACCTCTGTGGTCAGAAATAACAACTAATGAAGGCTTAGAGGACGCTTAACACACTCTGGCATGGAAGAAGATAACCCTACATAGACCTACAAGGCAGATGTGTCTAAAAAGTAGCTAGTAAGTGTAGATAGTGTTTAAAAATTCTAGCAATGCTGCTATACCTAATACGCTCATACCAATGCCAACGCCAGATACACTACCAGGGCACTATCATGTCAGCGTCATAGCTGTGCTGAGATAACATATACAGTATATAATAATATCCAAATACTGTCTGGTCTATCATAGTCCCATTCCACTAGTGGACTGGTTAGAGGTGGGTTGATGAATTCACTGAGGTTAATGAGTGTAAGTGTATTTCTTTTAGAATAATGTCTATTCATCTTAATCGTCTTAAGTAGCATGGCTACCTATATATACATCAGTGTCACAGTGAGGCAAACAGCAGCACTACCATATTAACAAAGGCCACGGAGTTGAGGGAGCCTTCAAAAGGCCTAGACTAAAAACCTTTCACTTTTATCAGAGGTGGAAAAGGTGCACAACAGGGACTAACTGTATTTATTCAAGTACCATTCTGACAATCAATTTAGTATAGTATTTGGAGTGTTTTTTCCCCCCAAAGGTGCACTTGTGGTTAATGTCTTCTTTATTCAGTCCGTACAGGAGTTTGCTGAGTTTTTTGTGATTGTATTTTTTTGTGGAAAACTACTCGAATTGGTGAAATTGTAATTGCACAAAATTGTTCTGCACAGTCTTTCACAGTGATGTTTTGTTGGTAAATGAATTTTTTTTGCTGTACTCATGTTCAATGCACATGAATCGAAGAGGGATTTGGCTGAATGCGCATTGTGATAATGTCACATGATGTGTCTTGGCCCAAATCTGCAGAACATCTGTGGTAATTTACAAGCATTCTTACAGGCGGTCTACAAGATCCTCCTAATAATGGTGGCATTTGCTTGATTTTGCATAAATTTCTGCCAGATCCTGGATTATTATGTTCTCTTATGTGCAAGATTTGCAAGCAGGTTATAGTATAACTTTTAGCATAGTGTGATGAATCTGTGGGTATTACTTATTCCCAATGCCCCATGTGGAGAATAGACCATCAGTAAACACTGTCCAGTTTGTCTCTATGCTGTTCAATTTAAGGCCAACTATTTGATGGTGTCTCTCCCACAGCTGTTTGTTCTTCCTTTGTTTGTGTGTTGATGTAGGTAATTGGTCCTAGATGAATGCCAAACATTATAGATTTGTAGATATGAACTGTGGAGTGGAATAATACACAAGGAGGTGGGCTGATATAGGGAAATAAAAGGGAATAATGACACATTATTTTAAATAATAGGGATGAATGACACATGACAAGAATGACTTTTTCCATTTATAGTTATGTTTAACGTCCGCAAAACATGTTCTTTTCTGTTATCACTTGTAACCGCTATAAACAGTTGTTCCCAGACCAGCCTCTCCTTTTTCTTTATCTTGGAGTTAATAAGACACAAAATGCAATGTTTAAAGTTACAGCTTTACCACTGACTGTTATAACTGTTATAACTGACAATGCTCAATAAACGTGTCCTAACAGAAAATTGACATTTTAAATGATGTTTCTGTGGCATGTCCACCATACAAGTCCCTGTGAATTAGCTGTTACTGTATATAGCATATTAGAGTGAGCAGATTAACATAAACCTGTGATTTGCCTTGTGGCCAAAACTATTTTCAGAGCAAAAGAATTCTGCAATGATAGAAAATGAATCAACACCTTCTGACCAATCCGATTCAAGATTTCAACAATAACTACCCTCTAAGAACGATCTTAGTATCGAAGCTTGGATAGATTAGATGTGGATATAACAGTTTTACTATGATGCCTTCATTGGGAAAGTTAGGTTTATGAATAATTGCATGTATTCATTTAGTTGGTAGATACTTAAAGTACTTAAATTAGCACTTTTCATTAAAACAAAAACAAAAAAACGGTATTTTCTTACTATATTACCTCCCAACAGAGTTTTAAGACTGATTGTGTTCTTGGTCCGTGAGCTAGTGAACCAGTATCGGGATGTATTTATTGATAGACTTCAAAACACTTTGTCGCTCTGGACAAGGGCGTCTTCCAAATGCCGTAAATGTAAATGTAGATACTGCAGGTGGTCCCAGCAATGCTAAATAGCCAGAGGCTAATTTTGTTTCCCAACCTTTGTACTTTGTTTGTTTGGAATTTATTTGAAATTTGGGTTTTACTGACATTTGCTACTCATTTGTTGCCCAAACTACAGAGTTTATGAGATTCCTTTACCCTGATCTTGTTCTGATTCCAGCTTAACACTGGATGACATTTCACACTCTGTTCTTTTTTTTTTTTTTTTTAAACATGTCGGCTATGCCAGGTCTGTGCTGTTCAGGAAACAAATAGTTGTAACATCTCAGAGTTCTTGAAACTTAACATCACAGACTCCCAAATTATTACAGTTTGAGTCAGTCTGAAGAATACACGCAGTTGAAATGGTGATTTATTGAACAAATAAAAAATGGCACTGAAGACAGGAACGTTTTGTACAAGCCCAACTTGGAAAACGGAATAATTAAACTTGTTCAAAGGTCCACACTTTCTTAAAAGAGATAAGGGATTTTCCTTTAATGATTATATCTTTATTAAAATTGTTGAATAGGTATTTAGTGCTTGGAGTCTGCAGCTTTGTTTATGTACTGAATAGTGAGCGCTCTGTACCTCTCAGTGTAATTGACAAACTCAGAGTAGTATTTCAAGACATTATAATCATGAAAATAAAATATAAGTTATGCAGTAGTAAGTGAGAAATGAAGAGTAATGATCATGGATAATAACACTTTCTAAAGCAAATACAGTATGTAAGTTCCTGTAATCAAGTTGTATTTTGGTTATGCAAAAGGGCAAAGACATCTAAAACTTGTTCCCTTCTTTTCTGTACAGATTAGCTTTCAACCTATATGATTTGCGTGCATGTGGTCACTTTGCATTAGGCTGCAAACTGCCAATGGCCACTCCTCATCACTGTTGACTTGTCTCCCAGTGAAGATAACAAAGCCCCAGACCAAACCCATGTGTTTCTCAAATACATCATGTCAACCACTTACTTGCTCAGTAAGGTATGTGTCCAAGCACGTACACACACAAATAATGTGAGCTGTTGTGGCATATTGATTGTCTGAAAATTGTGGGTGTTTTTTATTACATTTTTTTTTAACCATATTACTTTTCTTGTATTGAGTCCAGCTGATGCAAAAGCTCTTATTTGAAATATGAATAATGTTAAAATATTTATAAACACTAATATAACGAGGTGCTTTTTAATCTGTGTAGTTGTCTGAATAAGGTTTCGGTTCATACGTTTCATACTTTAATTAGCAGAATTCACCAATGACACTGATCCTCTCCAATAATGTGTTTCACTGATCATGGCTCATCTGAGTAGAGGTAAAATAAATCAGACTCATCTGTCTCATGGCACCTTTAAAAACAGATCTGTGTATAATGCCACCCAAGTCATGCATGACCTCACTTCCCTGTTCATCTCTCAAGGGTAGAACACCCTGCTTCTGTTTCATCACCACTTCACCATTGTCTGGGTTTTCTCATTCTCCCTTCTAATTACGTTCCTACGCCCCTTGTGTGCACCTCCATGCTTTATGAGCTGTGATATTCACCTTCAAGGATGTTTCCACATAATTTAATTTCCAGTATGTCCAGGAAACCATGTGGCTTTATAATGATTTGTTTTCTTTCTTATATTCTCATTTTTCTGATTATTACCATGCGCACGGTCCCCCCTTAACCTCAGCAGGAGTGTCTGACCTCAGAACCTGCAGGGCTTTCCTCATTCCTGAAGAGGTGCCAACCTACAGCAGAGCGTGTGCTGACGTGAAGGGTGCCAGGCAGTAGTGGCTCAGTGGTTAACGCTCTGGGTTACTAATCTGAAGGTTGAGGGTTTAGGCCCCAGCACTGCCAAGCTGCCATACCACTGTTGGGCCCTTGAGCAGAACCCTCAACACTCTCTGTTCCAGGGGTGTCATTATCATGTCTATCCCTGCACTCTAACCCCAACTTCCTAACAAGCTAGGATATGTGATAAAAAGAAGGATATATATATATGTATGTATATATGTATATATAGTGGTGGTTGACAAGGAGAAAAAGATGGCAGTTGTGATAGATGTGGCAATACCAGCTGACAGTAACAACAGGCAGAAGGAGCATGAGAAGATCCAGAAGTACCAGGGGCTAAAGGAACAACTGGAACAGATGTAGAAGGTGAAGTCCAAAGTGGTCCCAGTGCTAATAGGTGCATTATAGGGCTGTGAACCTCAAATGGGAAAAGTGGCTCCAGCAGATTGTAGGTATAACATCTGAAGTTCCTAAGTCCTAGGAACCAACCAACCATGAGAGAGGGAGACCACCCACACATATCATTTTATCATGTGAAAAGGAATATTTGTACTGAACATTCTGAAGTCCTGAACCTGATTCTATGTTTTGTATTATTCACCATGTACTGTACATACTGTACTTTATGTGCTAGCTAAATTTTAAGGTTTAGTCATTAGTTAGTTTATGTATTTTGTCTAGAAACAGTGTAGTCATAACTTGAACAACAGCAAACATATTGCATATTTACCACCCTAGTTCAAAAGTAAGGCACAAATTCTACCTGAACTCAGCATGACACACCTTTTAGGCTTCGTCTGTGCATGATCTGTAAATGTTTTGTCTACAAGAGTTTCATGTGTGGTAACTGGTAATTCTTACAGTATTTCATTCAATTCAAGTTAGAAACTGTTCATTTCCTGTAATTTATCTGCTTTAAAGTTTGGCACAGAATGTTTTTGTTGAAGGGCTGTTTCCATGAGCTGGATGCTTGCAGGAGCAGGTTATGGATCATGCTGTAATAGGATTGAAAGAGTAGAGTACTCTGACAGACACTGTCCAGGCTAAAAGCATCATTTCTGTATGGTGACAGGGGTGTGGAGCTGGGAACAAGACCGGCTTATATGAGGTGAATAGTATCAGTTGGTCTAGACTTTTTGTGGACTGAAAAAATAGGCGTTACAAAATGATAATAAGAAAACGAGTCCATATATGCACACACACACACACACACACACACACACACACACACACCATATATATAGATAAACACAAGACCATGGTAACAATGGAATGCCATGTGAACATGACTATGATGTGGTTGTTCTGGCATTTTGGTTGTTGAAATTATTTAACACTGACACCTGGCCTTTTCACACATTATATATATTAAGCCCATAGGTGAGCCGTAAACACATCATAGCACTTAAAAGAAGCCATGTGTCTTAGTCTTGGCTAAGGTTATTACAGAGCCTCCCAGTCTGTCCTTCAGGGCCTGCAGCATCCATCCATCCATCCATCTTCTATACTGCTTTATCCTTTTCATGGTCACGGGAAACCTGGAGCCTATCCCAGGGAGCATCGGGCACAAGGCGGGGTACACCCTGGACAGGGTGCCAATGGCCTGCAGCATGTTCAGTTTTTTTTTTTTTTCTGTTCTTTAGTTCCAAATACAAATGGGCCATGAAATTTAAACCATTATTACACTTAACTGGATACACTTATTTAGAAAGCATACAGTCCCCTCTGAAAGTATTGGAACAACAAGGTCAATTCTATTGTTTTTGCTATACACTGAAGACATTTTGGGTTTGAGCTCAAAAGATGAATATGAGATGATAGATAAGAATTTCAGCTTTCATTTCCAGATATTTATTGTACATCTAAATGTGTTAAACAACTTTGAACATGGCACCTTTGGTGGCAGACCACCACTTTTTAGGTGAGCAAAAGTATTGGGAACAGCTAAAGTAAATTAAAGCATATCCCTTGCTTGCAATAACTGCATCAAGCTGGTGACTTCACTGACATCACCAAAATGATGTGTTCTTCTTTTGTGATGCTTTTCCAGGCTTGTATCACATCATCTTTCAGTTGTTGTATGTTTGGGGGGGGTTCCTTGGATGCATTTCTCAGTAAATTGGCAGACAGATTGTTCCTGTAATCTTCTGAATTCATTCTGCTGCTACCATCATGAGTTCCATCATCAATAAGGATTAAGTGAGCCTGTATTAGAAGCAGCCATGCAAGCCCAAGTCAAGGTTTTGCATCATGAACAGATCCTTTCTTTCTACACAAATTGGCCTTCCCATTACTTTGGTAGAGGTTAATCTTGTGGTTCATCTCTGTATTTCTTTGCGAATTCCAATCTGTCCTTCTGATTCTTACTGCTGATAAGCTGTTTGCATCTTGTGGTTTGGACTCTATATTACTGCTCTCAAAGTCTTTTTTGAATGGTGGATACCTTCACCCCTGCCCTGTGGAGGTTGTTGGTGATGTCACTGACTGTTGTTCCTTGGCTGACCTGTCTGATGTCTGGTTGTTAATACAACAGTGGTTTTTTTTTTTTTCTTTGTCAGGACATTCCGAATTGATGTTTTGGCTATGCCCAATGCTTGTGCAATGCTTTGATCACTTGAAAAAAATGGGTGTGTTCAAACAAAAGGTATCATGTTTTAAGATGTAAATACAAGGAATTGAAAGCTGAAATTCTTATCTATCGGGTCATGTTCATCTTTTCATCTCAAACCCAGATGTCTTTAGTGTATAGGAAAAAGAAAAAAAATTCTGACTTACCGTTCCAATACTTCTGGATGGGACTGTATCAAATCTAACACACATGGGGGTAATAATGCATATTTTACTTGCAATGATGAAAAATAGTGATGGGCCTTACTGAAGAAAAAGAAACAGACCTTAAGTGAAGCTGACCTGTTTGTGTTTCCATTTACAGGAGCAAACATGGTAAGACATAGTATACAGTATCTACAGCATAGTATACAGTATCTACAGCAGTAAATAGCCTTTACACTTCTAAAAGTCAGGCTTTGAATCTTCTATCATTCAGTCTTACTAAATAAGTTGTGCTCAGTTTTCAGAATTACAACACATGTTGCTTAACAACCTGTTCTAATGAAATTGCTCACATTTTACGCCTCGATGCAAGCACAAAATGTCGACTAACTGATTCATTTTTATTTCTTATCTGTAATGCATTCCAGAATTCACTGATGCAGAGTATTACACTTAATTAAAGTCTATGTATTTTCATTCTACTTTCAACTTGTGTTCTTCAAGCAAGCGATTTGTATATTCTAGGGAATTATGGGAAGGATAGTGTTCATGTAAATGCTTCATGCAAAAGAGTACATGTGGAGGACTGAAAGCCTGTTGAATGCTGTGGCTGAAATATGGTCAAAAGTGATGAAAAAAATCAGGTTTTGGCCTAAATTGTGGTGTTTTTTTATTTATTCTATCTATACAAACTTTAACAAATTGTATAGCAAAAACAAAACGACAAAACATAACTATAGTCTGGTATAAAGACAGAGATTTTATGGACATATTTGTAGTTTACAGTATATATCCTTTTTATTGCAATGTAAATGTAAATTAAATGAATAAACTACATTTTTGTTATCTTTCAGTACAAGTGGAATGGAGTGTATAAAATGCAATGTTCTGCAGTTTCTCTTTTGGGGAATCCAGACTTTAAGACTATAACTTTACTCTCGGTTTAGAATATACACGAAAGGAAACATCTTTCAGTCCAGGAAAGCCAGAGTTTTTTTTCAGAGTTTTCAGAACTCAATAGAACAGAAACTGTCCAAATTTCACCATATGAAGTGTTTCTCCAGGCTGCCGCACATATATCTGTGTACTTCTTGGCATATAGCTAACCTTCCTCCCAAAAACATAAAATTAGCAAACAGCAACCTGAAAAGCATGTTTCCTGGCAACCAGTGATTATTTGCTTAGGGTTGTTTCCTGTGCTATGGTAACAAGAAACGCACAGGATGAAAACAGGAAGTGAAATGTTGTCATGTGTTTTGAACTATGCATTTTGTACTGTTCCTCCTGGGGCTCTGCTGTGAAGGCAATGCAGATGTTAGATTAGGGCACAGTTTTCTGTCCAGACAGAACACTGTATAATGAAGAGGTGCAGTTTTCTAACATTTTATAGCTTCTTATCCTATCACATGCTCTCCCATTAGATGTCAGGAGTTCTGACAGTTGTTCAACCATATACATATTTATGCTAATAAAAATCTGAAGAAGTCAGAATGAATAGTGTTTGTTGAAGGTAACTAGTACTTGATTAGACTGGTGTTGGTCTAACAGTCCCTCAGCTTTTTTGACAACTTTTGTTAGTATTGATGTACACCTTTTGTTCTGGTATTTATGGTTTGTGTTGCCTCATCTGAGCATTATTTGCTACTTTATGCCTGTAAACCTTGGAAATGGTCTAAGGAACAAATCTTGCACCTGCGTAACATGCCTCTGAGTTACAATTACAGGATTATCCTGTCATTCACAACCGATATGTCTTTCTGCCAATATGTAATTTCACCCAGTAACAATCTTTATGATCACACCTATAACTAGAGGTGTAAAGAAAAAAACTATTCAAGTATGAGTCATATGATTGGTATGTAGTAAAATTAAGTGGATCAAATACACGTTTGAAGAATTTGTTTCTACATTTTATTGCTTTTAACATATATTTCTATTACATTTAAAATATCAGATTTCACCATCTTCCCCAATACATTTCCATGAATGAACCAAAGAATGTGTATTGACACTGAGTCGTTCATAATATCTGAACCAGATTCAGAATTGTGCTTTTTTGGTCAAGAACATGAGTATAATTTGAATAAGTACTATTCATTGGCGATACATCCAATCCAATTTACACTATGATTCACCATGAAGAATTTAATTTCCCACTCTTAACTGTCCTTTTCATTGTAGTTACAGCTGCATCTGTGCTTGTCCAAACACACGACCAATCCCATGTGTTGTTCCAACATGTCGTCTAAAGTTACAGAAACCTCACCACAATATAGCACAGTGAAGTCAAAAGCTGGACAGACACCTGTAGGGTACAAGATGATTATCTGCTGATCCTCACTAAACAGTAAGTTTCAGTGTTTTAAATAACTCATAATCTACAGTATAATTCTGATATCAGTAAAGCTGCATAACTAAGGCATTTGAAAGTTTATAATGAGGGATGAGGAAAGAGGTGACATCTGTCTTTGATAACAATTAAGGGAGGGGCTACCTGTTTTTAGGATTACAAAACTAGACAGAGAATCGCAGTTACATCACATCTGTGAATAAGAGCAGTTCTTATCAGTGTTGCACCGTTGTTTTTAGCTTTGACACAAAATATGACTATAAATATTGATGAGCAGACATTATTATTTCCTTCCATTTATATAAGACAATCACCACAGAACTATTATATTTCAAGTTAGACAATATTAAATTATGAGCCACACAGCAACAGAACAGCACAGGTTTTTATAAGCAGTTATGTGGATTTATTATAGACTATGCCACTTTATGCTTTTGCTGTGAACCATAGTCAGCAGAATTCAAAGTAACTCAACTGGTTACACTGTTTAGTCATTATACCCATTAGGGCTGCACGATTGTGGCCAAAATGATAATCCAGATTATTTTGATCAATATTGAGATCTCGATTATTTATCACGATTATTCATTGATTTTAGGGACAACATATTTTTATT
>JANDJT010000228.1:13631173-13655463 GCA_024331685.1 Stegophilus panzeri
AAAATGACGTCATCCCTGCGCCACTCTATGGCGATTGGCTGTAAGTTTAGGAAGCGCTTGATTTGATCTGCAGCGGAATTTTCTGAGCGGAGGACGAACATTAAACGTTAATATCGCAGTCGATCATGTTCATGTAATCGTGGGCAGTCAAAATCATAATCGCGGTCGATATCCGATTAATTGTGCAGCCCTAATACTCATGTTCCTCAAGAAAAGCTAGAGACAATATTTAACCTGATAATTCTTTAAAAGTTATTTACAAACCTGTAAGCAATGAAACTTGGCAGATTCTTCAATGCTAAAGTTTCACATTAAGCTTGAATGACGCAGTGATGTTAGACAGTGCATGTGTGTGTGTGTCTGTCTGTCTGTGTGTGTGTGTGTGTGTGTGTGTGTGTGTGTGTGTGTGTGTGTGTGCATGTGTCTAAGCTGGTTCAATCACATTACAAAAGCCATGCCAACTTATGGGTGGTGAAAGATGACATCAGACTTAATGTGATAGGAGTTTAGGGTAGGGCCTATTGCTCTTTGTTCAGTGTGTGAAGTCACTGGTGTCTTGCCTACTATACATACAGCACCCTATTTTCCAACCCATTTCATGCCAACTTTCCAGCCTTTCTCTACCAGTCTGGATATCTTCATGTGCTGTGAATCAGAGGGGAGTAGGTTTGGAGCTTGATCATAGATCAGTGTTATTCTGATTTATATAGCCAAAAAGGATAATAACTTTCACAGTGCAGTCAAGCATTGAGTTACCAGCCCAGTCTCTTTTTTTTCCCCTACTGTAACAAAACGCAGAGGCTAATGCATCTTTCAATCTGCAGAATTATTTAGCTGGCTTGCTCTGAAAGTGTAATAAGGCTGATCATACGTACGAGTTCTCTAGAGCGCATAAGTACTGCAATCAACCATTCATCTTCTCTAATTTGTTCCCATGCTCTAAACCACCATACTGTAGGCACAAATCAGATGCAGCACAGACGCACACTACATCATAATTCTTTCTGGCCCATGCCCAACCACAGCATGGTGAAAATTAGCACACATAATCAACATGAATGTAGATTTACTGATATTTTTTATAGGGTTTGGGACTTGGGGTTTGGTGTTTAATGTGCGCTTGCAAAAATATTAATCCAACGTGGCTGCAATTGAATGTAGTTAGAGTATTTATGTAAGTTAGGCCCATCTGTAATAAGTCCAAGGAGGACTGTATTGCTGTAGTTGAAAGGCTTTGGAACTTTGGAAGTTATTTCATAATGGAGTACCCGGTGTTAAGAAGAAGGGACATGAAAAGACTGGGACAGCTCAGTAACGGGAGCTGCAGTAATGGATCCCTGCTACACCGATTATACAGCGTAAACCATTTCCTCCAGATCCCTGGTTTAGGATTAATAGGCCTGACATAATGTCCACTATAACAGAGTGAGAGAACTTACTGTACTCCAAAGAAATGGGTTAGCTTGATCTGGATGATAGCTATTTTCAGTTCTCTTTTGACTGATTGGTTTGCTTTACCAGAGAGTGTAATGATTGAAAGTCACTGTGGAAAATATGCTGCTAGTAAAACATGTGTGACAGCAGGAAAAAAGAACTGAAGACTGGAGAAATAATCATTCTCCTCTTATTGGAACTGACCCAGCATTGTGTAGCATCAGTGGGTTTCTTCAAAATGCTTGTAGGCTCAGTTTGACAATTTCTATTTTCCATATTTTTCATTACATAAGAAATCACTACACACCTATATAAATATTTCTTACTTATGAAGGGATGATGGAAATATAGTTTATAATGCATTATATCACTATTAACTTACACAGACAACTTGCTTTAGGAATGCAAGTTGTCGTGTAGAATGTAAGATATACGCAGTATATCCTGTCTATCTGGCCAAGTTTAAATTGATATTGTCTAATGTTAAGCATGTGTTGTTAAAGCTCCCATCATCAACCTATCATCAGATCTGAGCATAGCAGCTCCTTTGTGATCTGCTGTTAATAAACACTGTTGTTCTCATAAAACTTGCCCATAAAATAATCATTACTCTGGAAACAACTTATAAATCTAATGATGGAATATAGTGGTTTGGTACAGTAACTGGAAACACACCTTACTACTTTGCCAATAAATCTAAATGAATATTTCTGTCTGTGTCCTTAAGTCTCCTTGGCATCTCTTATTAAGCCCCAATTTGACCTTCCACAGAACACTTGGGTTTACCTCTAATTGTATGTTCTCTCTTCTCTCCATATTTCTTGTGCTTTTGTTTCCTTTGCATGCAGAAATGATTGTTTTTATTTTAAGAAGCATTTCAGTTGCACCTGTTTGATACTGTATGGCCTTGGTTAAAGATGGAAACTGCTGTGGTCATGAGTTTTGGGGCTCAAAAGGAGAGACGTGGATCTGCTGAAAAGCTTAGTGTGACTATATACAGCATATTCATTCATTCATTCATTCTTCATTCATCTTCATTAAGCGCTTTAGCCTGGTCTGGAGCCTATCGCAGGAACTCTGGGCACAAGGCATGAATGGATGGGATGTCAGTCCATTGCAGTACACCATGCACACACATTTTCGCACCTAGGGGCAATTTAGAGTAGCTAATCCATCTACCAGCATGTTTTGGAATGTGGGAGAACCCAAAAGAAACCCACATGGAATCAGAATCAGAGAGAACGTGCATCAGACGTGGGACCCTGGAGCTGTGAGACCGCAAGGCTGTGTCACTTTGCTGCACCATACAATATATCGTGATTGGAAAATATGAAATACTTACAAATAGTTAATGTTATACTCTATTTCAAGAGTGTACAACTCACTGGTGATTAGTGATTTCCCTTTTCTAACTCATAGCAATTACCTGAGGCAGTCGGACTAGACTTTGGCCTTTCAGGACTGAAGTTATGACTATGATATGATCAATAATGACTAAAAAGGTTTTTTAGGTGCAGTGCATCCATTTAAAAAACCCCAAAGATTTCCAAGTTAATGAAGGACACCAATGGTTATCCTCTTTACAAGTCTGATTTGCAGAATAGCCGTTATTTATTTATTTATTTATTTTTATCAGGTTAATCATATCATGAATCACATTATGATCTTCCCTAATTCTGGACTAAACTAATGTGTGCTAGCCATCTCTTAATTAAACTATGGACAAATATCTACTACTTTTATTACACATTATGACCACCGGATTCTGTGCATTGGATGCCTCTGCAAGTGGTAATTGTGTTTATTTTTTATGTTTTTGATTTAAATAACCTACATTTATGCTATTTTAAGGCTTGTATTCTTGTTATTCCCAAGTAATCAAAGCCAGTGTCTTTGCACTGGTTACTATGAGTAGACTATGTTCCTATAAAAAGAATTCCCAAATTTAAGGAAAGAGCAATGAAAGTTGACATTTTCAAATTGCAAAGTCAAAGCAATCAACTGTGGTCTCAAATGGTACCATTTACAGTCTCTGGTTATGGCACATATCTGTCATGTGGTTTTTTCATTTGCTGCCCAAGTATCCAGTAATCAGGTGGTAATCACATGGTAGCCTGAAAAGGATTTCAATTGTCTATTTATTTGAAGTTTCATTTGTCTCTTTCAGCATCAGTCTTAATAGAAAACCAATTTTCCTTTTTATATTTGGTTCCTCTGCCTTTAGGAGACAACTAATTTATGTGAATTTTTCCTGAAGAACAGGAAATTAGAGATTTAAACCGCCTGTTGTATGACACAAAATGTCAGCACACTTAAAAATACTCTGGAATGCTGGATGTCTGAGAACGTGCCCGTCTCCATGGCAACTATAACTCTCAAACACAAACTCTGATTCGCTGTCCAGACAAGAAAAGGGCGGCTGAGGGAAATGTTTTCCCAAGTGAGAGAGTTGTAGCAAAGGGTGGGTTTATGTGGGAACGCTTTCAGATCACTAAAGAATTCAGCACTGTGAAATGGTAACTGGTCTGCAGCTGTAGGATGCCGAGGATATTGTGCACAAATCAGTCTAGTTATTGCGGCTTTAGTCTCATGCCTGATATCTCTCTTCCACTTTTACTTGATGTGTATATTGATAGAGTGGAAAACTATAGAGGAACAAAAGTAATGAAAATGTGCAGGGTGGAGGTTTTGTAGTAAATCACCATGGAATCACTACATTTGGGTACTGAATTTCATTTAGCGTTGCTCCGGTTCTGCATTCAATAAACATTTTCTCAGAACAGGGCAAGTGGATTTTATTGCCATGCTTCCATTTAACCTGGAACAAATAAACATTGGAATGAAATGGGTCATTTCTTCAGGACCATGGAACAACACACAATAATACCAAAGTCTCTGGGTGTAGCCTCCTTGGCTTCTCTACTGTTCTATCATTCTGGGCAACTGAAATATAAGCCTAGAGAACAAACAAGCTACATCCACAGACACATCTTGATACATTTTAGACAACTTGCTTGTGCTCCTAATCTAGCTCCAAAAACAGCTGTGATCTCTAAGGGATGGAACTAATGAAGAGGATATCTGATATGGGATGGTGGGCCAGATTAAATGCTGCAATGGGGAGGCTGTAAGTAAACACATTGCCAACAGGAAACTCTGAGACAGAAAATAAAGGAACAAACCAGGGAAAACACTAGTTATTTCCCATAAGGAGTTTTGCAGACTTTCTATAGTCATAAATGGCTTAAAAAATGTAAGACTAAGACTTACCAGTGGCTTTAGAATGAATAATTATTGCTATTACGTCCTGTAGGAATAAGTGAACCATTCATTATTTCCTCACTGAAGTTACAGAAGATACATATGTTTTTTTCTCTCCGTGTCCTTGCAATGAAAAGACCACTCTGATATAGAACACCCTACTGTTCACTCTTTGAGGGCAAGATGAATGACAAAACCAGAAATGTCCTTTTCCCAGACCATGGCTGACTACATTAGGACCATCTTTAAAAGACAGATAACAATAAGGGTAGAAAAGCAGAGGAGTAGGTCTTCTGTTTGGCTTGGCAGTAGCGTTCAAGGAGCAGTGCACCCACTTGTTTGATCTATGAGTTGGACAGCAGGAAGTCAAGCCCAGATCTGTTTATCCATGGCTATCTTACCCAGTCTGCTTACTTAAGTCCTGTCCCTGGCATACAGTAGGAGTGAGAGGATATTGGTATTGGTGAGAGATGGTGTCTGGAAATTCTGAGCAAAGAAACATGCACTAGTCGAAAGTCTTCTAGCCTGTTGTTCACTAACAACGGGTTAATGAAAGCAGAAACTCATATTTTTACAGTCTGATTGTCTGAGAGGAAAATGCAGTTCCCTCCAAAACTATTGGAACAACAAGGCCAATTAATTTGTTTTTACTGTGGACTGAAGACATTTGGGTTTGAGATGAAAAGATGAATATGAGAAGAGAGTTTAGAATTTCAGCTTTTATTTTGTGATATTTATATGTAGATGTGTTAAAAATATAGAACATAGCAGATTTTGTATCAGACCACCCAGTTTGCAGGTGAGCAAAAATCTTGGAACATGTGAATGACAGGTGTTTCTTGTTACCCAGGTGTGTCCTGTTACATTGATTGTTTAAGCAAAAATTAGTTTTAGCCTTCAGATTCACATGTGAAGACTACATTTGTTGTTAAAAAGGATAAGCCAACATGAAGATCAGAGAGCTGTCTATGGGAGGAAAGCAAGCCATTTTGAAGCTGAGAAAAGAGGGAAAATCAACCAGAGGTATTGCACAAATGTTGGGCATAGCCAGTACAACAATTTGGAATATCCTGATAAAGAAAGAAACCACTGGTGTACTGGGCAACAAACAACGAATGGGTTTACCAAGGAAAACAACAACAGCTGATGACAGGAACAGAAGCTGTGAAGAAAAACCCAAAAACAACAGTCAGTGACATCACCAACAACCTCCACAGGGCAGAGGTGAAGGTATCACAATCCACTGTTCGAAGAAGACTTTGAGAGCAGAAATATAGAGGCCATACCACAAGATGCAAACCTAGCATCAGCAGTAAGAATCGGAAAGCCAGATTGGAATTTGCAAAGAAATACAGAGATGAGCAACAAAAGTTTGGAACCAAGATTAAACTCTACCAAAGTGATGGAAAGGCCAAAGTGTGGAGAAAGAAAGGATTCGCTCATGATCCAAAACATGCAAGCTCATCTGAGAAACATGGTGGTGGTAGTGTCATGGCTTGGCTGCTTCGGGAACAGGCTCACTAATCTTTATTGATGATTTAACTCCTCAATAAAGCAGCAGAATTCATTCAGAAGTTTACAGAAACAATGTGTCTGCCAATTTACAGAGAAAATGAATCAGGAGGAAATTTATCATGCTGCAAGACAATGATCCAAAACACACTGCCAACTCAACAAAGGACTTCATCAAGTGGAAAAAAGTGGAAGGTTTTAGAATGGCCAAGTCAATCACCAGATCTTAACCCAACTGATCATGCATTTCACCTCCTGAAGAGGAGACTGAAGGGAGAAACCCCCCGTAACAAACATCAACTGCTGCAGTAAAAGCCTGGAAAAACTTCACAAAAGAAGAAACAAACAATTTGGTGATGTCAGAGAGTCGCAGGATTGATGCAGTTATTGCAAGCAAGGAATATGCAACCACATATTAAGTGTTATTTACTTTCATTTATTTAAAGACACATCTCTTCCTATACTTTTGCTAAGCTAAAATTGGGTGGTCTGATACAAAAGGTTCTATGTTTTATGTTGTTTAATGCATCTAGATGTAAATACCAGTAAATAAAAGTTGAAACCCAAACCTCTCATCTCATATATGCATCTTTTGATCTCAAACCCAAATGTCTTTGGTGTACAGCACAAACAAATGAATTGACCTTGCTGTTCCAATAGTTTTAGGGGGACTGTATACAGCTTGCAGAATCACTCCAACAGATGAGAAGTATCTAATTTTAGAGTTTTTTTTTCCCCCTCCAAATAATCCAACCTCATCTGGCTGTCAAATAGGTCTTAAATGTTGTGCAGCTGTTTACTTGACACTAAGCCAGCCAGAACATTTTGGAATGAAAAGTTCACCTTAACAAAATGCTATGCATGTTTCTAAAGTTAATTAGTAGAAAAGAACAATGACTTGACTGAACCAAGATCAATATAGTATAAAGTTTTTGGATTCAATCTCAGTGACCCATTTAGATCCTACAATCTGTATCCACTTTTTTTTTTCTTTTCTTTCTTTCTTTCTTTTTTTTTTTTTTTTAAACCATAAGACCATCTGCTAGATGAATCTATGATTTCCACCCTGCAGGATGACATCTCCTTTTTGGAATACGTCTGCACAAATGTTACTGTAGCATGTGACTGAAAATAGCCATACTCACAGAAGATACAATGTTCCAGTGGAGACATAAAAATTTTTTTATTTGACTTTTAAGTATTCTACAGTTCAACTTCAGGCCTTTTAAATTATGTGTTTAGCTATTATTGAGTTATTATTAACTTCTGTGTGTGTGTGCGCATGTATAAGCACAGCATCAGACATTCTCCAAACTAAATCTCATTTTATCTGGCCAGACCCTGTTTCATTTGGCTGCTAGCATCAGAAAACTACCCTGGACCCTTGTGTGCATAGACATATCTGCATTTCATCTGTTATAAGAACAATACTTCCCTAGTGGATACTGAAAAGATCTGGAGTCTGTATCCAGCCCACAGCATTACTTCCTTGGGTGGAGTTTGGTGAGACAGAGTGCAGTTGGGTTACAGACAAACACTTCAGTATTCCTTAGCTGTAGGATCAGGCCTGGGTACTGGATATATACAGTATTCAAACCTTTTAATATGATGATGTGACACGATTGAGCTGTTTTAGTATTATGAGGTGTCATTTGAGAATATTTATAGCACTGAGGTAACTTTTATGTTAGACTTGTGTGTGTGAGATCACCATGGGCCAATCGAACTTAAAGCATGCATGGCTACCCCAGCAAAACATTATTATTATTATTATTATTATTATTATTAGTAGTAGTAGTAGTAGTCAGCGCAGTTACCAATGCCATAAGATGAGGACTCTGTACATCTCAGTAGTTTGTCCAACAGTGAGAACTGTCAACAAGTCTAATGTCAATTGTAATGTCATCTTCTATCAGTGTGGATTAGTATTTTACACCACCCTAGCTTGCCTCCCCAATAAAGTCATTGGGCTTAACAGTGCTACTTCATTGTACAAGCTCTGCCTACACCTCTAATGATCACATCTTTGAGGGAAATATGTAGCATTACCCGTTTTTGTATGCATACAGAAACTTGCAGGTTGCTGCTTATTTAGCCTTTATCACATTGTCCTAGCATGAGGTCAGGGTGAAAATTGACTCCCACACAGGGTGTGTAGTGTGTATGGCGTGCCAGTGGAAATCTTTGTTCCTCCTGTTCCCATGAAAATATGACATGTACATGTACAGTGTCACACTATTTAGTCATTTGTTCTTATCTGAATTTATTGCTATCTTTTGTTGTCAAAGAGCTTGGTTATAAAGAGATAGCACTGCAAAAGCATTAACTTTGTACCTGCAAAGTAATTAATTAAAAAATATCCTATTGCCAATGCATAACTATGCTTCTTACATTTTCATGTAGTAGGTTAATATATAATGGTGAGATCAGCTGGATATGATTTGTGCGCTCTGTGTGAGTGATGTGTATTGTCACTGCCGGTCATGTCTGAGGGCTTGTGAAAAGTTATCAGTAAATGTACTGCCAGGTCTGCCTTTGGCATTCAGTGAATGCCTGGGCGTGGTAGAGGGAAAGGTCGAACAGTCAGCCTGCTGTGAACAATGTTCTGCTGTTAGCAACACAGCATATGCAATGAGGCATTTGTTGTTAAATTGTATGCAGCACAGTAGAAAATACATAGTTTAAAGATTGTTGATGAAAAGCTTGGGTATAGCATATTGGGTATAACGTACGCCAATTTCCAAAACAGTTCTGACCTGTCGAGACATGTACTCCACAAGACCCCTGAAGGTATCTGGCACCAAGACGTTAACAGCAGATCCTTTAAGTCCTGTAAATTGTGAGTTGGGGTCTCCATGGATTGTCCTGCACATCCCACAGATGCTCGATCGGATCGAGGTCTGGGGAATTTGGAGGCCAAGTCAACACTTTGAACCCTTTATCATATTCCTCAAACCATTCCTGAACAAATTTTGCAGTGTGGCAGGGAGCATTATCCTGCTGACAGAGGCCACTGCCATTAGGGAATACCTTTGCCATGAAGGGGTGTACTTGGCCTACAAAAATGTTTAGATAGGTTGTACATGTTAAAGTAACATCCACATAGACCCAAGGTTTCTGAGAACACAGGATGTTCAGTGACCTCTACTGTCAAGTACTGGCTTGAAAAATGGAAGCAAAACATTCATTCATCTTCAGTAACTGCTTTGTCCTTGTCAGGGTCACAGTGGATCCGGAGACTATCCTGGAAACACAGGACACGAGAGGGGATACACCCTGAAGGAGATGCCACTCCATTGCAGGGCACCATGGACACACTCATTCACACCTAGTGTTGCCAGATGTTTTTGGGAGGTGGGAGGAAACCTCTGGTTTGGAGCAAATCCACATGGACACTTAGAAAACATGTGAAACTCCACTGGGGGACCTTAGAGCTGTGAGGCAAAAGATGACCTGCTGAGCCATAATGCTACTTAGATGCAAAACAATTAAAAGCAATTCATGATTTATGGGGCAGTGGTTGCTTGGCGGTTAAGGCTCTGGGTTACTGATCGGAAGGTCGGGGGTTCAAGCCCCAGCACTGCCAAGCTGCCACTGTTGGGCCCTTGAGCAAGGCCCTTAACCCTCTCTGCTCCAGGGGTGCTGTGTCATGGCAGACGCTGCACTCTGACCCCAACTTCCTAACATGCTGGGGTATGCGAAGAAAAGAATTTCACTGTGCTGTATTGTATATGTGATCAATAAAGACTCATTATCATTATGATTTACATTGCTGTATGAAACTTAAGGTTGACCTTGGTAACACAATTCCTTTTGATCCACGTTTACTTACATCTTGATGAATGAAAAACATTCAGAGCAAAGAAAGTTTGTATACAAATTTATTAAGAACACAGAAGCAGCAGGACTTGGAACATAGAACCTACTGAAAAGAAATTATACAGTCAATAACTGTCCTAAAGCACATTACATAAGAATGCATTGTCATTAAAGTTTAACTTAAAGCTTCCTATTAGCTAACTGACTGCCAATGTGTTTTCATGCAAATTATTTTTCAACATTCAGACCACATTGGTGTAATACATTAAAGAAATCATTGATACATTTCACTTGTTGGACATAAAATGGTCAGTTACTATAAGTACTTGTCTCAGCTACTTGATCATCAGGGATCCATCATAAAGCCACACAACACCCTTCTACCTCACAACCACCAGGAGAAAAGTTCGGTTTCCCTCATAAAATTAGATCTGACCCTGTATTTGACTGTCTGTAGATTTCGTACACATCTTTGTGGAGTTAGAAATGCTGTAAGGCAGCCAAAGTGTAAACCTGGGTTGGTGAATATCTGGTAGATTTATGGTAGACTTATTTATTGTAGATTTAGTACTGCAGCGCTGCACCTGGGCAAAGAGGTTCGAGAAGTGAGACCAATATGCCTGTGAGCAAGGTATTAAAAACCCCAAATCCTTTATACATAAAACATTTTCAGAACTTTTTTTTTTTTTTTTTTTTCCCCCCCACATTTCATTATATTCAGCTGGAAAACCACCATAGATATTTTTCTACAGTGCTGTATAACTGACGTTATTGGAGCTAGCACCCTATTGTGGAAGAGCGTGGTACAACAGAACAATAACAATGGGTTGGAGAACATACATAAGATCTATTTGTAAAACTTTTAAATAGATTACTATACTCCATAAGGAATATCCAGAACAGTGAGGTCAGACTAACAGCATCTATGCATATAAAAGGATGAAGCCATTAGACACCCATCAGTGAAGGGTCATTGAATGTGGCATCAGATTTCCATAGATGTCCATGTTGGCACTGCTCTCAATCGGTGTGGCTGGAGGCTGAGGAATGTGGTGTGGAGTGTGTGTGTGTGAAAGAGAGAGAGAGAAGACCTGTATTAGCTAATGTAGTGGCTGTGTCTGTAGTGGTAATGTGTGACTCTAGTGCAGGGACGTTTTGAAGTCGCCAGCTCATGGCTGGGCCTCTGGGTTGACCTCCTTGTCATAAATGTAGCTGCCAACACCACCCGTGTTCACTCCTGAAAGCACCACAATAATACAATCCAGTCATATGACAAAGGGTCATTTCCACAGACATAAAACAGCCAATAAGCTGAAAAATTAGTTTAGATTATTTCTTAATTATTCATTTTACAGAAGTGCACGTGCCTCCTCTCAAAGTTAAGCACTAGACATGTATTTTAAGAATCCATTTTAAATCGTGCATGCTGAAGAGAATAATGTATTGAACAGCTCCACCTAGAGGGTAAAAATAGTTTGTACCTTTTGGCCCAAACAGGACAGCGTAGCATGGTTTATGGCAGTAAGGCTGGCCATCATGCTGAAAAAATAAATACATCAGGATTTGGATACATTTTCTACTAGGGGTTTTACAAGTTTAAATTTTCACAGTATGCTTAGCTATCATGGTTATCATGGTATTAATCGTCCATTTAAAAAACAAAAACAAAAAACAAACAAACAAAAAAAAAAAACACAGTGGTGACGATTAAAGGAAAAGCTTATTATTAATTGCAACGCTATGTTCTTCTGAGGGTTTGATAGCAGTCATGTATGAGAACGTTAAAACATGCTAGGAGTGGCAGCTAACATAGCGTGTATTAAACAGTAGCAGATTACTATGAGGCTCATGTCCCTTCTGTGTAGAAATGGGGAAAAGGAGTGAAGGAGGTAAGGGTGGGAGTTGAATAATCCAGGGAGTCACAGCCGGACACAAAAGGGATGAAAACACTGGCATAAGGAACTTCAGCGGGTAAAAAAAATAAATAAATTCAAGGGTAGAAGTTTATAGATGGAATTGCATTTTGGATTTTGAAAAAGTCAGTGCTGAGGTAACTGAAACCATAATCTTATTTTTCACACATTAAAATGAAATGTTAGTTTGTTACAGTTGGGCATTTTGCATTAAAAATAACTCCATGCAACCGTAAACATAAGGCAGAATCACTGCATAGAACCTTTCAGATCATCTTGCTTCTAAATGACCAAACTGTTAAAGGAGAAATCACAGTGAGGACACTATGGGTTTATCTGCTCAGTCTTTTGTATTTATTTCCTCACCTCTGCATGACTCCCTGGAGCCAGGGTCTTGCTGCACCTCTCACAGCGCAGGCATGGCCGATGCCAGTCCTTCCCCAGAGACGTCACCTTCTCAGCTGCCAAGACACAATAGAGCTTTATTAAGATTCATATTACCAAGTGCTAGACTACTGGTTACAGATTTACCCGAGACTGAGCAACCTACCAAAGTAGACCCTCTTATTACACTTAGGGCACATGTTTGCCTCCCCAGAAAAGGTGGTGATGCTTCCAGCTGAAAGGAGAAAACAGAAATACAGACAGACACTCAGAGACTTCCTTTTGTGCTGTTTTGTTGTTTTTACTGCATACTGAGTATCCAGTAAAGATCATGTTTGATTATGGCTTCTGGGCTGCAGCTGTAGGAAAAGCTAGGCTCACTGGCCTGGGCAATTCCCCAGAGGGACTAAGTTTAAGTGAACACAGTCTAAGCAATTCTTTTTGTACCTTTAGAAGGAGGTCTGCTGGGTGCTGGGAACCGCTTCTCTTCAGGTTTGGGTGCAGAGTCCACAGTAACCGGGGATGGGTCTTTGTTTATGGGTGCCTCATACACATAAGAGCCTGCACCCCCAATGTTAACACCTGCACAAGCACACAAATGAAAACACAATAAAAGCATGAAGTTAAACATCTTTCATATTTTAGTTCTGGTTCAGTTTAGTTTGGAAAAGCCATTTCATCTAGGACCCTAAATATTTAAATCCAAAAAGTGTTGTCGTTATTAATAATATTAATAAATTCACTAACATCATCCAACATCAATTTAACAAACATCTAACATGTACTGTCCAGCAGAGGGCCCTCTGTCATACAAAACTGTACAGACAGCCATTTATCTTTTGTGATCAGCAGATAACCTGCAACAACTCTGAACAGGTGGAATGAAATTCATTTATTTTACTTCCTTTTACCTTAACCCAGTTACATGTGGACAGACGGGTGAAAGCTCAGTCTACTCACTCAGAATTTACTGAATCTGTTTTATTGAAGACTGCCTAAATCCTCTGCTTACAGTTTGAACACGGTTTTCATACATTTGAAAGTGCAAGCATTATATCCTGCAATAACTGATTAGAGCTACTGACACAATTGCAGCTGTTTTAAAACCAAACATACACACTCTGAAAAGTTCAGAGCTTCAACAACTGAAGTAGTAAGATACAATAAGTGTTCGTATTAAGTGCATCACTCCTGTATAGGCACACATCAATATGTTACTGGTATCGGGTTTCGGTCCAGCACCATGCTCATTTACTCCTACAGTGGGGGGGGAAGGAAAAAGAAAAAGAAAAAAAGAAGAAAAAAAGAAAAAAGGTCCGATACCATCCAAATACCATGTGATACTGGGTGAAGTGGGTGTCTTCCTCTAGTGTATACTGTCACACTAATGAACAGAGCAGAAAAAGACTTTTTAAAATACTCCACAATTACAATTAATGATGGCGATCAAAGCAAACTGTGCTGTGAGAAAATATTAAGAGGAAATGCTTCAGCATCTGCCTACAATACAAGCAACTAGATGAAACATCTAGAGAATATGAAGGTCTGAATGCAGATCTGAATGTGCAGAGCAGTATCAGCAGTGTATTTGTGAGCATGGAGCAGGAAAGCATGCAGAGAAATGGTCACATGTGAGAGCACTTCATCTCTGCGAGCACGGAGACATGCAGGCTTCAGGTCTCCACTTTACTTGTGAATCAAGGTGCAATTCATGGTACCTTGTGACAAGTACCACACTCACTGCTACTGCTCTGAATGCTCAGGTTTGCCTCTCCCACAGTCTCCATTAAAGCTACTGTCTAAATGTGAGAACATCTCAAACAAAAATTCAGAATGAGGAGTTCAGTGCTGGCAGCATACAGCAGCATTCAACATAAAGGTCAATAAAATGTCCCATGATGCCCCTGATTGCTTACCATCAAGTAGGGTATTCATTTCATTCTCAGTGTCAGAATCTTTATCAATAAGTATCAGTATGTACTCAATCATACTTTGTATTAAATGGTATTAAATGGTACTAAAATGGTACTGATGCATTGATTATTTCACTGCTAGTTTTTGTATGTGGTCATGAACTCAGTTCTCACCTTTTGGCCCAAAGAGGGCAGCATAGCAGGGCTTGTGACAAAAGGGTTTCCCACCATGCTGCAAAAAAGAGGCAGAAGAATGTGAGCAAGGCATTAATTAAAAACTGGCAGCTGTTTACAACAAGATCTCCACCTGTTATAAGTATGGTGTCTGAAGTCTTAAATCCACTTGTGCGCACTTGTGAGTGCAAGTTTTTGTTTGCTGTAGCTTTCATTTCGCTAGATACTCAGTTTCCATTGGAATCTTTCTGCTTGTATGCAGCATCTTAATAACCGATCCATTTGGGTTTAAAAGCAAAAGAAAGGCTTGTTGTCCTGCGACATCGGTTCCCCTTTCTCGATACCTCTGTTAACAGTTACTAGGGTTCTGTTGATTCATAAACTAGAACAAGCAGGTGTGTGCTGAAAATGAATAACCTTCACTTCTGTGACTGGGATGAGGCTGGGATGTAGTCATCATGGAAACAACTATTGGCCAGCTGTGAGAGGATGTCAGGAGGAAATCATGAACAAGGCCATTGGCCCGGTCAGCAGATGTCTGCTGGGAAAAATTGCAAAAATGCCTACAATCTCACCATACCAGATAGTTATACCACACATGGTCAAGACTGAGAAAGGGCAGATTCTTACGCATCAGGACTACTGAACAGGGTAAATACTGTAAGTGCAAGTCCATTTCCACTGCACACTATGTTAGTGCCATCAATGAGACTCTGGTGCAATGGCTTTCCCAGCCTACCACTTAAGGCAGGGATTCATTTCATTTCGAGCCTGCCTGGTTTCTCTACAGATACCAGTGAGATGAATTAGGAGGTCCCAGCCCACAACCTAATACCAAAGTCTTTGCCATGGTTTTTCCATCAGAAACCCAACCCCAGGTTTTCCAAGAGCACAGACTCATGAACCCCCAAAGTCCTTCAAGAGGAGAATGTCTTATAACTGAACGTTTGGATGCCAAACCACAGCACAGTAATAATATCTAGAAGATTGTTTGCTATTATGACAGAGAACCTATCCACCTAGAACTATCCATACAACCATTTTCTGTACCACTTATTCTACACAAGGTCACAGGGAGCCTGGAGCCCATCCCAGGGGACTCAGGGCACCTCATAGCTCCAGGGTCCCTCGTTAAATCCAGAGCTTGGGTTTTGGTCTTTATGGAGTTACCCTATGTTCTCCCTCACAAAAACCATGCCCCTAGGTGGACTGGCTACACCAAACTGCTCCAGGTGGGAATAGGCTCTGGATCCACCGTGGCTCTGACCAGGATAAAACTGTTACTGAATATGAATAACTGAATGAAAGTATTTTCTTTCATTTAATGTGCTTTAGTAGTTATATACTGTATATTTCTTGATCGGTTGATAATGTACTATAGCTCACTACTTGTTTCCAATTTCCACCACCTGCTGCATTACAGACAACAGAGGATGCATTATGGCTGTTGGTAAGAACTAATCTTGATTAGTTGGATAACTAATGCCAATCGGACTAACTAGGTTAAATTACATTAGCTACTTTCCCCAGGCAGTCAAGACATAGCGACTTGGGCAACCACATTTGAGCACACATTCAAGATGGGCTACATAAGTTACTGATGTGACCTCGCATGGACTGAAAGTACAAAATACCCTCATTGACAGATTACAGATGCAGGCTGGCATTCAGCTCAGGATGGTAGAGGCCCTGCTTATACATTAAATGCAAATGTGCAACTGTATCTGGCCTGACACCCCACACACAGATCACGTTCCCAGGGCCCTGAAGCCCTCTCCCTCTTCAAACAGACCAGTCTTGCCCTAGCCCCAAAGCCTCTGAAGCAAATACAATTTATCAGAATATCAACATGTACCATACACATGATACAAGACACATTTGCTGTGCCTCAAATTTATACAATGAAGTGATGTCATTTTATTCATATGATCATTTAGTGATATGATCATTTTTACTGTAGGTATAATACTCCAATTAGTTTTTTGCCCATTTGTTTTTGAAAAGTTGATAAATTGGCAATATCCTACCAGTAATTGTTTAAAAACAGAACTAAGAAAATGAAATACAGCTTTAAGCCCAAGTGTTAAATAGGATGTTCTCCCCCTGCTTCAGGGGTTTCCTCCAGGTACTCTGGTTTCCTCCCCCAGGCCAAAGACATGCGCTGTAAGCTGATTGGCATTTCCAAATTGTCCATAGTGTGTGAATGGGTGTAGGATAGTGTGCGTGATCATGATAAGTGGTATGGAAAATGGATGAATGGAAGTGTTAAATATTGCTGTGTAATGATGAGGTGTGTGCACTCTAGGTAATCAAATACTCAGTTAACCTTTAGAGGTGCAAGTGTTCTACTAGTAAAATGACCATTCAACTGTCAAAGTTGGGGAGAAAAAGGAAAAGCAATCGATCTGCATTTTGCTAGAGAACATCCAATATGCCACACCAACTGTCTTACAGGAGTTCATTTACAATCATAATACAGTAGCATCTGTCTCAAGCACATATCAACAAAAATAACAATCACAGCAGACTCTGACAATAACAAACAATTTGAAACAGTGATTCGGTCAGATCAGAAAACAATTCGCAGCCTATAACAAAATGACAGTGAGGTTTATGCTACATCATCAAAATTAAGCAGAACGGACATCCCTAGCTTTGACTTCTTCATAAGGATGTACTTGCAGGCAGATATTTCCAGGACTGATTAAGGTGGATTAAGATAGAGACTGTAACAAAGGAAACAAAATGGTACACACTATGGCCACACTATCATATACACTCACCAAAATTCTGACCCTACCATCTGTGTGCCTCAGTAGAAATTGAGATTCATCAGTCCAGGCTACATTTTTCCAGTCTTCAACTGTCCCGTTTTGGTGAGCCTGTGCCCACTACAGCCTCAGCTTTCTGATCTTGGCTGACAGAAGTCGAACCAGATATGGGCTTCCGCTGTTGTGGCCTACCCACCTCACTTACTGTAGCCTTTCTGTCAACTCGAACCAGTCTGGCCATTCTCCACTGAACTCCCTCATCAACGAGGCGTTTATGTCCACAGAACTGCCGCTTGCTGGATGTTTTTTTTTTTTATTTTATTGTACCATTCTGAGTAAATTCTAGAGACTGTTGAGGGTCAAATTCCCAGGAGATCAGTAATTATAGAAATACTCAAACCATCTGTCACCAACAATCATGCCATGGTCAAAATCACTGAGATCACATTTTTTCCCCATTCTGATGGATGATGTGAACATTGTACTGCTGCCATACGATTGACTGCTTAGGTAATTGTATGAATGGGTAGGTGTACAGGTGTTCCTAATAAAGTGCTCAGTGAGTGTAGATACTGTCAAAAAACAGGTTTACAGAAATCCAAAGTGGATTTCTGTTTAGAAACCTAATGAGCAAGCCAGAGATGACAGTGTAATGAGATGATATGAGGAAGAAACCTTGAAAGGAACCAGACCCATCCTCTTCTGGCTGAGACCAGATAGTGGGTTTATAAATCATTACTTCTACAACTGTACACTATAATGGCAAACAGTACTATGTGTGTTGAAGGGATGTTCAATATCAGCATAATAGTCTTTATGATTACAATACAATTTATTAAAAAAATATATATATATTTATATGCAATTGTTTTCCTGGGGGCACGGTGGCTTAGTGGTTAGCATGTTTGCTTCACACCTCTAGGTGTTCGATTCCTGCCACGGCCCTGTGTGCGCAGAGTTTGCATGTTTTCCCTGTGTTGCGGGGGTACTCCGGTTTCCTCCTCCAGTCCAAAGACATGCATGGTAGGCTGATTGGCTTTTCCAAAGTGTCAGTAGTGTATGAATGGGTGTGTATGTGATTGTGCCTGCGATAGGGTGGAGTGTACTACAGAGTGTACCTGCCCTGGGCCCCATGCACATTGGGATAGGCTCCAGGTTTACCGCGACCCTGTAGGATACACTGTATAGAAGATGGATGGGTGGATTTTTTTTTTTTTTCCCCCCCCTCTGAAAACATTTTAGGATTACTTATATTCTGGAGTGATTGAGATAAAGTAGTTCTTCCTGCTACCCTGGGAAAATGGTAACATGGACCCTTCAACGTGCTCCTGTACACAGTACATGCTGTAAACACTCACCTCAGCGTGGCCTCCTGCTGTCAGGGTTTTGCTGCAGCGTTCACACTTCAGGCAAAACTTGTGCCAGTCCTTCCCCAGAGAGGTCACCTTTTCAGCTAGTGGCACGAGAGAGAGGAAAGGAAGGAGAATAGAAAGAGACCAGGCAAGAGAAAAGTACAGACATTAATAATTCTTGCTGGGCCCATCAGCAAGCCAAAGTGATTACTCTACCCATTTCCTTAAATCCTAAGAATGAAGCTCCTTTGGCTACATTCCAGAATTTTATGACTTACTTTGTGCTCTAGTGAGAAGATAAATCTTGTAAATGAGGTTTCCTGCACTTTATCAAAAGCCATTTTTGGCACCGCTGTAGAGGAAGTACTTAAAAGAAGTACATTGCTGTAAGCAATGTTGGTGATTTTGACAATGTCGGTCAAAATAGCCTATCCTAGTTCCTTCATCGAAACGTGAAACATGTCACATCTTCAGCCAGGAAGTGCTGGTGTAGGTCCAGATTTTGTGCCACACCTGCTCAAGAAACTTAGCATTGCCAATTTGAATGATTTTTACAAAACATAAAAAATTTGCATTAAAAGCATTCTTTGAATCAATGCTCGAAAGGTTTCACTAATGATGGCTCTTTTGTAATGACATCCAAGCAAGCAACAATCACAGCTACACAAATCCATATGTTGTGCATATATATATATATATGACAAAATTACAATAGAACTTTTCAAGAAACTTCATTATTCTGCAGAAGTAAAGCAAGCTGCAGAAGTTTCCTACACTTGTCTCAAGTCTCAGCACCTTACTCCTGATGTATGCATTCTTTTTGCTGCAATTTTCACTTAGTACGTAATTTTATAGTCCAAGTTGTCACAACAGTGGAACATCATCCTTCTCTGCAATTGCGATACATCAGTAACTCTACTTTAGAGTCATAAGAGCCCAAGTAAGTCAGATTTCTTCTCAGAGCATTTATTTTAATAGCTTTCAGGATGTAAAGACAACTGGGCTGAAGTTTTTTTTAATCAATTGCAGCACCTTTAAATTTTCAATAAAGAAATCAACTTCGATAAATCTCCTCCATGCATCTCGCTTGCTTGGTAATTCAACAGATAGAAATTAACAGAACTCTACTCCTTGTCTGAGATTCTCAAATTCAGTCTACCCCAGGGACATTGGGTGCAAGACACAGATATACCAGGATGGGATGCCAGTCCATCAAACACTTATAAATGTCCCCTTGGAGTGAAGAGTAGCTAATCCACCTGCTGATATTTTTCCATAGAACCCAGAGGGAACCAATATAGACAGAGATCCCACACAAACAGTAACCAGAGGTAAGGATTGAAACTCAGACCCTGGAGCTCTGAAGCAACCAGACTACCTGCTGTACCACTTAATATGAAACTCTATGTATGGCTAAATTCTTTGAAAATGGTCAGCTATTATAAAGCCAGTGGGGTTCAAAAGTCTGAGAGCACAAGTGAAAATGCTTCTATTTTGCATTCTTTCCTAATTTAATACAACAATTTTCATTCCAAATTATTACTGACAACAGCTTTAGTTAAAAGCAAAATCTTTGAAATATTTGCATGAATTTCAGAGTTTTAATATTTGGTACATCCCCTTTCTGCTTTAATGACCATGTGCACTCAAGCTGATATGAACTTCACAAGTTTTTGTAAAACCTTATGATCCATTTTAGAGCAAATCCATCGGTGTAAAGTCTGAACACATGCTTCATTAAAAGACATTAGACATGAGGAAAATATGATCTTTTATACAAATCAGTTAACATGGTCAATATCACACATTTGCTTACATGTAAATAGGGACCTAGAAATAGTGCAGAATCTTGAATACTGAACAGTCAACATTTACTTTTTTTGTGTTAAATATTCCAAATTTATAAAACCTTCAGGTTATTTCCAATTTCTATGGAATAAATAAATAAATAAATAAATAAATAAATAAAATAAAATCAGAGATTTTCACTGTGGTCTCAGATCTTTGGACCCCGCTGTATGTTCATAATCTATATAAAGTGGTAGTGCACCATTTAACATAAAAAAAAAAGGAAATTGCCTTGTTGCAGCTGCAGCTTTGTTTTTGCATCATGTACATCAACACTTCTCCTGCTGATACACTTGAATGCAAAATTGAAGTTGCAGCTGGACAGCCAAGTTGTCAACGTCTCATTCTGAATCTTTTGTATCCTAATCACCTCATTTCCTCTAGACGGTTTCTGTCCCTTCAGGAGTGTCCCAAGTGGCATAACCCCAGTCCTAATAATACTCCTTCCCATTATAAATCTCCTCTTGTTCACAATGTAGAATGGAGTCATGCTGGGGCAGCTTGAGTCCACCAGCGGAAACACCTCCTCTTATCAGACCTGGACACAACCGGTCAGAGAGGGCAAGCTATTTCCTCCAGGTCTCTCCTCTTCCGTAGCTTTTCTGCCTGAACAGGGAGTATTGTTTTAGGTCCATCAGTCCCACTGCCTCCTCAGACTCTCTTGTGGGAGCAGCTCAGGGGAACAGGGATCATTTTCATGTTGAAACAAAATGCATCACAGCACAAAAAAAAGACTCCAGCAAGGGCATGGTAATAATGCACCTACTATATTGCAGATACTCCATGAGTACAAAGCTACACCTGTTGTCTAGAGATTCAGTGGTAGAACAACAGTTCCCCACAGCACAAATTATTGCTAATAAAACAAGAGGCTAATCTGTTCACTGAGCCATTAGGAGTGAGACACGATGCAGTGCCAGGCCTAAGAAGACCAAGTGGGAAAAAAAGCAGACATATAGACTTGTAGTTAAAAGTTATTGTGGTTACTGTGAGAGACCAGAGGTTGTCTGAGTGTTTGTACAATGCAGTAATTACTGTCTCAGCTGGCCCCCATCCAGTTACTTATACACATACATATTTCAGGCTGCACTAGCTGCATAAATACATCATTTCAGTTATATCCAGTCAGCCTGGCTGTCACCACGAGTCATCTTCATGCCAGATAATGATGTCCCCATCACTGGGGACACTGTAGTAGTTAGAATTGCATTATGGAGTCATGTTTCCTGGAATGAAGGACACCAATGCACAGGACACCAATGAAGCACCATGTAAGATTATCCATGGGGGGGATATCAGGCTTTATCTAGTGTAGTGGATACAGCACAACATGCATACCTGATTACAGATAGAAATTCTTGTGCTGCATGTTGCACATATATTACTGCTTATGAAAAGTATGAGCTAGTGTTAAGGTTTCTTCTGTTGCATATCAAATAAAAGCAAATATCTAAACATGATATTACATTATCCCATATAAGAGGTTGTTATCCCTGTTAGAGACTCTTTTAGTGCAAACAGTTTCACCATTACCCTGACTCTCGTTCGTTCATTTGACACTGGAACATTTTCACAGAATTAGCAACTACTTTAATTGTGGTTACGTTTGTGTGTGTGGTCTGTGATAATCCAAGTAAGGGAATCGTTTAAGAGGCGTATTTAAGTGGGTAATGGGGAGAGGAGAAATCGCAGGGTGCTGGTAATTTACAGAGGCTCTTTACAGGGCTCACTGAAAGGAGGTTCTTTTTCTGGTAGGCTAATCACTTTTCCGTGATTACCAACAGCAAGTCGACAACCCAACAACCTACGCCAGAGAGACTGAGGAAAAACAAGAGGGAGGCTGGGAAAAATACAATTCTTGGTTGCTGACCCTGCATTTAGCAAATGGATAATGTGTAATCACAGGCAAATACAAGCAGGGCCTCCAACAATATTTGCAAAGCTGAACTCCTAATCAGACCTTCCAATCCCAGCCCTGACTTCTGTTCTGAATGCATGCCAGCTGGGCCCATACAGCATTCCAGTTATAGGGCACTGATTACTACATGATGTGCTCATCTCATAGGTCAGGACGTGGGACTAAACCTCCCCTGCATAAACATGGAGGAGGCCTGACAGTACAGTTACAGCATAAATAACCTCGAAAAAACTATGGGCCATTCCAATGCTTCCTCTCCAGTCTCTCATTATTAACAGCACGTTCACTCTGAAATAACGTTATCCGCTTTAACAGCTGTGCTGCTTCTGATCTATGAAGGCACTCCCGACTAAGCTCCATGGCCTTAAACTAATTTAGAGGAGACATGCTACTAATATCTCCAAACAAATCATAAATTTGTCAGTTGAGTGTGAGCTCTGAGCTCCAGTTAGAGTTGGTTTCTGAACGCAGGCGTTATATAGCAGTAGCACTGGGTGTGGCAGGAAATCTCTGGTGTGCAGATGTGTCTGGCCTTCTCAGGCTGATGCAAAGGGCTCTTCAAACCTGGCTACAGAAGACCACTGTGATGCCAGCCAAGGTGGGGTTTCCTCACTGAGGAAAAGTTACCATAACAGGCCCTTGTGCAAGCGTTACTTATGTAGGGCCCTATGATTATCACAATATGGAATCGGCAAACTAAGACAGAAAAACAGCCTTCAGAAGTTAACAGGAGCGTGCGCAAAATTTCTGAACGTTAACCATTTTGAGCGATTGGATAAGTTTACATGTTCCCCAAACCAACTAGAATGTTCCATAATAATGGACAAAATTAACATGCTCAATGAGCTACCATATTCACATACAGCAAATAAAAATAATTAAGAGTTACTGTAATAGTTTCTTGCCAAATCTGAACAGTTAGCCAATACTGTACAGTTATTTTATCCAACATTAAACCAACCAAATGTTTTCACAACATGCAACATCAACAGTATTCATTACAGAGAACATGAAAAATAACAATCAGCAAAGTTATACAAAGACCAACATGGATGCTTACATAAAGTACTGCGAAACTCGAATTACATCAGGCTGATTCATGAAACGCTTTATGTACAAATGGTAGTATGTTGCCAAATAATGAGGTAGGTGTGTGATGACTGACGTATGGAATAGGCATAAAGCCCTTTTTCCCCCTCCTCCTGCATTACTTGGCTACATTCAAATATAGCAAAGTAAGCATGAAAAATATTTAAATAAGCTCAAAGATAACATATTAAAGAGAATTTCTAAATATAATCCCCCCCCCACATAAAGGAAGCGCTGAAGACAATTAATGAGAAATGTGGCTTTTTGGCCTTTCATTTGAAAAGCAGCAGCCTCCCACTAACACTTACAACAGCTGTAGCACAGTTACAGAATCTTTTACCAATAAAGGAAAAAGAATAATAATAAAACGTTCACTTGAACCATTTAAAATGCCTCCTCAAACACAGTGGTTTACCACTTTCATTTAAAACAGGATACATGATGTGTAGCAGCTCATTTGAAAAGACCATTTGGGACAGCAGGTTGTACATAAAGAGGACGCATGGTCAAATCTGCCTCCCGTTTTACAACCCCACAGCTCATTTCAATCCCGAACATGCTAACAGTTAGTAAATGGAAAGTATTAATAGTTCTTAAAACACTTCCTTTCTTGTTTTCCTGGTGCCAAGCTGTAAAAAGATGAAATAACTCGAAAGCACCGACTTTCTAAGAGATTATAAGGAATATCAAATCTTACATTCAGAAGTCAGTATGTAAAATTAAAGAATATGTTACTTTAGATGTCCAGCAGTATTTAATCAGAATATGGATCTTCTCTCCAGCAAACTCATGTAGTTATGTTTTGTAGCAATAAGGCTGCGAAGTTCTTGGGAGAGCTCTTTGCTTTTACCCATCATGAGATGTTTCTTGTGTGACACCTTGGTAACGAAAAGTCTTTTTAT
>JANDJT010000228.1:13655661-13702442 GCA_024331685.1 Stegophilus panzeri
AGTTAATACCAAAGTCTGGTGAAAATTTCATGTGAATAGCCTCATAGGAAATATATTTACTGAAGGAAAAAAAATATATATATATAAATTAAATAAATAAATAAATAAATAAATAAATAAATAAATAAATAAAAAAATAAAAAAAAGGTTCATGCGTACAATACTTATTTCCCCCACTGTATACATGTGTGTGTATAATATAATATAATATAATATAATATATAATATAATAAGGGTGGCAACCTTTCAGAAATTCCATCATCAGACATTAAGGGTGGCTCCAAGACAGGGAGGAGTGGGACACACCCCAGAGACCACAGCTGCCATGATCTCAGCTGGATGCTAATATTAGCACACAGTTTAACTGATCCAGCCCAGCACCCCATGACGCAGACAAAACCATTGGGTCTAGGTTTTGTAAAATCTAGCGTATCCACAGCCTGAACCATGTACAGAAATAAACAATGCCTCTACACACAGCACTATAGATGAAAAAAAAAAAAAAAAAAGCCAATTAGAAATCAGACCCTGACAAAATAAAACAATCCAGTGTCAAGACCCCTGTGACTTCCAGTTCAAACCTGGCGTAATTATGCAAATACCAGAACCAAACGGTCTCTTGAGGGACATTGCTTATGCGAGTATAAAGGATGAACGGCTGTAAGCCTGCGATTGCTGTTATATAACCCTGATTCCATTCACCTAATTGATTTTATTACATGACAGCGTGACTGACGGGACGAGTTACAGTTTAATATCCGAGAATAAGTTCACCACACAGATAATGTACCACTGGATCACTTTATAAATAAGATCAATGAAAAGGGTCCTACAGAAAGGATGGATATATTAAATGGTCCTGCACGGTCAGACTGCAGGGGAAGTAAATCAGGAAGTACAATAGAGTACAGTGGTAATGGATCATTCATTTTGGGCGTGAAAAGGCAAAAGTGACTTTTCAATCCAGTACAAAATATCTGAAACTGGACTAAACCTTATCCAATGAGGACTTTGGATGAAAATGACATGAAAAACAAACAGTCATGAGGGGGGTTCTCCAGTAAAACAGTAACAACATTAAACACATGACTCTGTCTGAGAGGTGTGTTCATATAACTGCTGCTTTAGTGTCAACATTAGCTAATACAACTGAAAAACGAAAAAATAAAAATGAAGAAAGAGGTTTGTACTTTAAAGAGCAGAAATGTACATCTGGTGTCAGTTCTGCATGAAATGTCGTCACTGTGTAAAGTGAATGCAGCTCATCAGCTAATAGCAGAAAGTATTTTTGCTCAAGTGCTGAGGTGATTTACGAGTGACTTGAATGTCTAGGGAGCGATATTGAGCCCTGTGGAGATTTTACAGATTTATATTCCAGCCTGCTTTAATTCAGCTTTTTGTATTGAAGCGGCACAAAAGCGAGACACAAAGATGAAGCCACCTTACATTTGGACTCTGTCCAGTAACAGATATTAAACGTGTTCAGACTCAAAATTCCGTTTAAAATTTAGGGAAGAAATTTCAGTGAATAAACTTACCAAAATAGACTGTTTTCTCGCATTTTGGACACTTTGACGCCATGCTCGTTTCCTGTTTTTAAAGCAGATACTGCTGTTTGGTGCTCAGCTTCAATATTCAGCTTTTCTCAGGCGCGCGCCAGAAGCATTTTGATGGAGCATCCCGCTTCGAGGCTCTATATTTGCATAGCCCCGCCCATCCGACGTGACAGATTGAACGCTCCGCCCACATTGTCCGCTGTGCTCATAGGTCCGGCGATCTGTCAATCACAGTGTGCTTGCCGGTCTGGGACATCCACAGAGAGGGCCGAGGAGAGGGGTCTGTGTCTCCCTGTTTTTCCATCCTTGAGCTGGTGTGCAACAAAAGCTCCTTTCACTGCTCATGAATAGAGATTCTTCAGGACACGCCAGACCCGTTAGCAGTGTTGAATCTTTCAGAATGACATTGGCACGTCCTAGTCATGCTTAGATCACTTCCTTACTTGTTTTCCTAGGGTCAGACTGTAAAACTGGTCATTTGTAGGACTCCCTTGTGCAATTTTTCCACTGGTCACAAATAACCATTCTTTTTTAAACCAACTTTTTTTTTCTGTTTTTGTCTATGCTTCCAATTCTTTCTGCCTTTATCATTCAGCAAAAAAAAAAAAGAAAAAAAAGAAAAGAAGTGTTACCATAGTGTGAAACTGTTAATGTTCCTATTCACACACCCACATGCTGTCTGATGACACTGAGCAGATCCTAGCATCATTCTGTAGATAAATTTAACACGTCCTGTTTCTCAGCTATCTCAAACCGTGAGACAGGGTAAACCATGAAGTCACTATTTTAAAAAGCTTCCCACCAAAGTTGACTATTTGACTGTCTACAGATAAGTCTCTGTGGTGTTTATAGATTTGCAGTGCCAGGGGTTTCCGAGTCAGTAAGCTTGCTGTGATTGCAGCTTTGTGTGGCTTGGTAACTGAGACACTTGCTGCATAAGCATTGTAGGGCAGAATTTCTCCCTAAGCAGGCAATAAATACTGATTTGGGACGCAAGTAAATAAATACTTATATGAAGAAACATTAACCCTGGACATAATATTTAGGCTAGCTGCACATTATGCTGCAGTATATGTTTTTAGGCCGCTAAAATAAGGTTTAATTTTCTGTGAAATGTGTATAGCTTGCTTCACTGATACCTCTTTTCATTTGTGTCCTTATCCACAGACCGAAGAGCCAAACGGTGCTGAAGCCTCCCTGTCCTAACTGATTACATGCTTCTTTTCCTGGGACAACAGCCGAGAGCAAGTGAATGTTTATGCTAACTAGGGATTTCCAGCACTGTTCTCTTTCCAGGCTCCACCTAAATCCACACTACATAGCATCACTCAGCAAGAGGGCCGCATTACGATTCATATGGCATTTGGAACATCTGCATCCTTAATGTATATGTGCATGTTTACACAACGATACTCAAAATAGTCAGAGAATTTTAAGGGTGTGGTTGTTTGCATTTGTCCCTTTGCCATTAAATGAGAGTGAGTAAGAGAGAAAAAAAGAGAAAGAGAAGACAGAGAGCGAGAGAGAGAACTGCAATTTTAATTTTGAATACCTTGTTTTAAAAAAAGAAGAAGAGGATATTGGTGTTTAACAGCACAGTTCACTTTGGAGAGACCAAAAGTAGAAGAGCTATTATCAGACCTTTGAGAGAGCGTTAGAAACCAGCTATCTGGGTGTAGAGCAGCACTGTCTGTTGTAGGCTGATAATAGCCTACACAGGTCAGATTAACAACTTTCCAAATTTCATTATTAGAGAGACACGACTTTTCAAGATCTTGTCACGAATTGTCATTCATAGCAATAAAAAGGGGACATTCTATTCATCTTATATTATAGTCAGAAAAAATACAACAATCAAAAAAATAATCTTTTCATTAGAAGTAGCCAAGTCCTAGTTTTCATGGTTTTCTGACTCTATGCCTAAGATCAATGCACTCTTAGAGAGTAAATCTCTCTCCTCTTCCCCCAGTCTGAACACTTGGCTCTGTCACAGCTTCCACCCAGTAGAAATGGCTACTCTCTCAGCACACATCCTTCCTCAGGGAGCTGCCCTCTCCTCCAGAACCTCACGCTCTTGCTTGGCTAATCTGGGCCACTATATTTAGCCTGGATATTTACAAATCTGTCATATCATTGTCAAATGAATGTTTGTCAAAGTACACAAGGAAAAAACCAACGCTTTTCCAAAGAAATGAGATCAGATAGTCATGGGCAGCTTGGCGTTTCTGCTGGTTCAAAACGCTTAAAATACCAGTGGTTCAAAATTTCAAGGCATTACTTTATAGTCAGCTGTAGGAGGTATCATGGGTTGGTTTGGGTAGTCCACACCAGAATCATTGTTTATGAAATTAAGCAACAATTCATTTAAAAATAAATAACACAAGGCAATGTGTTAATCTTTTAAGCTTAAACGTAACATATTGAGACATATATTGTGTGATATATGATAAGTGATATACTTTATAATTTTTTTCTAAAATATATATATGTATATTGCATTCCTTCTGGTTTTAAATTAATGGCACACATACAGTTTGGTGTATTTGGTGAAGTGTCCTGTGGAATAACAGCACTGGGCCTCTTCCTGGAATGTCTACCCAGTCTTTAGACATAGCTGGATCTTGGACAATTCCATGCAGAGCATTTGAAATTCCTTTATATATATTAAGTTTGTATATGTAGACTGCACTCTTCAATTTAGACAAATCCAGACACTGACACTGATCTTGCTGAGTGATCTATGGCTAAGTCATAACCTCCTGGCAGAGGCAACCAGATTCTATAGTAACATATCCTTGTAGCAGAATTCATGATCCATGATCTTCATAAAAATCTCTGGACCACTCGTCAGCCGCAATTATATCTTCAATGACAGTTTGTTTGTATTTTCTTTTGAGTTGCCAATAATGTTTTTGGGAGAACATACCTGTACTTATATTCAGAAAAACATATTTTTGGTAAAGAAAAAGTAAGTAGTTTCTCCAGATGTTTAAGTGGAAAATTTGAATCCTTGTGTGTAATGTTCTCTTAAAGGGCACCAGTAATTCTGGAGATAACAGTAGACACGTTATCACACACATATGATGCAAGTCCTGAAGTCCTCATGGCATATCAACTGATTGCTTTTTTTTTTGCCTCTTAAGAACATACACTCATGTCCGCTTTATTGGGAACACCTGCACTTTAAAAATATAAAGTTATAAAGTTATTTAATCAGCCAATCATGTGGCAGCAGCGCGAAGCGAAACATGATGAAGATACATGTCAAGAGCTTCAGGTAATGTTCACATCAAAGATCAGAATGAAGAAAATGTGTGAACTCTGTGACTTTAACAGTGGCACGGTTGTTGGGGCAGGTGGGCTGGTTTGAGTATTTCAGAAATTGCTGATCTCCTGGGATTTTCACACACAAAATATTCTCTAGAGTTTTCACATTGAGTGAATAACAGCTCTGTGGGTAGAAAGGCCTTGTTGATAAGAGAGGTCAGAGGAAAATGGCCAGCTTGGTTTGAGCTACCAGGAAGGATATAGTAACTCATATAATCAGTCTTTACAACTGTGGTGAGCAGAAAAGCATCTCAGCATGCACAAAACATCGAACCTTGTGGTGGATGAGCTACAACAGCAGAAGACCACATCAGGTTCCACTCCAAGAACAAGAATCTGGGGCTATCATGGGCACAGGCTCAGCCAAACTGGACAGTTGAAGACTGTAAAAAGACCAGGTGATTTTGGTCATAATGGTTTTTATGGTTATATGGTTCATTATAGAACTTTGCTGTCAGTTTCCCAGAAATAACGGTGTATTGATTACATTATTGATTGAACTTTATCTGAGTATTGATTACATTCTGGACAGCTAGTCGCTTATGTAACTACCACAAATCATACCAATATACTTTTGTTCAACATTTCTGAATAGGTCAGGAGTTTGCAAGCTATGTGGTTTGTATGTGTTTGTTTGTTTGTTTGTGTGTGTGTGTGTGTGTGTGTGTGTGTGTGTTCTATTTAACTACACATGTTGACATATAGTATGTATTGATGCATTCATATGGGGGGGCTGTAAAGTTAGGAGACGTGATTTCAAGGGCCCTAACCACACAAAGCGCAAGGGGATCTAGGGAACAGAAATAGTCCCTAGGGAATTAAAAATGTCCAGGACGGGAGCCAAGTGGATTAACCTGTCAAGAGGCCCTAAAAGTTCTCCTGGCGCCCTTTTAGCAGTGGTTGCCCAGACTCAGTGCTGTCTCAAAGGGTTATTGGCCAAAATGGGGTATTGCCCAGTTCCTCATGCTGGTTATGCATCACTGAAAATTATAGCAACAGAGAATACATGTGAAATTGATGCTGGAATAAAAGTCTGCAACCAGAAGAGAAAAGTGAGAACTCTCACAATATTTTTTCAAATTAAGAAAGATTATTTTTAGTCATAGCATATCAAGCACACTAATGTTACCGCACACAGGCTAGTTCGTTTCAGCCAGGTAGAAGCTATGATGAGCAGTGAGGGAGGTGTGTATATCTTAAATGGCAAAGTAAAATGTTTTCCCTTGGCAGAAGGCAGCAACTATATTTTTGATTGATTGTGTTACTGATCATAGAAAATGAGTTGCTATCAATCATCACATGCTGGCTGATTTGCTGTACTGTATATGAAGTATATTTTATTTGTTTTCACTCATTTACTTGCAATGGCCTTTTTGGTCATTAGAGCATTAGGGCAATATAAATATCGTGGGAAATATCCAGGGTCCGCAGTCATAATCTAGCCATGTAACCTATTCACTCTCACACTCGTACTATATATATATATATATATATATATATATATATATATATATGTGTGTGTGTGTGTGTGTGTATATAATTTTAAGCATATTTTTCATTCAAATGGATTGCAAGTAGATTTTTTCCATTCTGAACCGAGAGTATGGAAAGGTTTCTCCTAGAGGTGCATATTTTCCAGTATTAACAGCAGATACCTGAACTTCATTTACCATTTAAGCCTGCATTATAGACAGACATCTGTGCTTACTCTTTGTGTATATTTGAATTTACCATGTGCCCACTGTTTAAGTTGCTGAATCTCAGCGGAAGATCCAGTGTTATACTGGCAGTGCAGCGGTGGTTATTATGTTTGGTTCTATAGCTTATTTATATGCACACACAACATATAAGGCACATTTCCTCAGCCCAGGCCCCACAACACAAAGACCACCGCAGGAACCGAACACCACTTGAGAGGTACTGACTGTCAGTGCAGCTGGGCAAGGCAAATCCCCAAGGTTTATCCATAAATCCTGGATAAAATTACATGCATACACACTATTGTTCTGTGTATTTCAGTGTGTCTTAAGAAGAGAAGAACATGGACATTCTGTGGGTCTGGAGCCACTAATCCTGGTTGTACCTCCATCTGTTCAACTACCGTAGTTACTATCCTACTTCCCACTTCATGGTTTCACTGTTCCTCTGCCAACAGTGGAATGGACAACACAGGGCATGAGGGGGCAGCTGTCCTCTTTTTTACGGCCATGCTCGCTCCTTGGATTCCTGGCACTCTCCTTCATGCTGGAAGAGGAGAAGAGTGGAATTTCCCAGCAGGGCATGGCAGGGCAGATGGAGACTGAGCTTGTATCTGTTCAGAACAGCTGAGAGTTTGAAGTTCCAAACACACCAATACTCATGAAAATAATAATGGCCCACATGGTGATCATCAATAAAAAGAACATTTAGCAATTATCCATGATAATTTGCTCATGACATTTTCCTCTTGTCCCTGAGTAGTTGATAAATCATGGGCCCTTTTCACAAAACATGGAAGTTCATAGAATCAGAGTAAAATTATTTCTGGTAAGCCTTACTGTTGAATGTTTACAACAGAAACACCAGGATTTTTTTTTATCACCTTTGCTCGGAGTTGAAAAGTGTTATCACCTCATGTTTGTCAACCCTGCTGAGACTAAACTTCGAAGACGTGTCCAGAATTGGACAACACTCAGCAACGAAGGATTCCAAGCTGAATAAAGGATATCAATTCGTCATGTAAGAATTAATTCACACCTATCAGGGTCAGGTTATGTTAACTGACATTAGCATTGATTATGATGATTGTGGATAGGTAAAAACGAACAATTTTTTTCACTGACAGAAACCTTTTGCTAACATTAGCTAGCTGTATTTGTAATCAAATGGGAATTTAGTTCATACTTGTAATGAGAATGCAATCTGTGTGTATGGAGATTGCATGGCTACGCTGGTTTCCTTCCACAGTCCAAAGACATGTTTCTAAGGGCCCGTTTACACGACAAAATTTTCAACTAAAAATGGAAAACTTTTTATGTGGTCTGGCTGTTCGTTTACACAACGATGGCGTTTTGGGGCCTGAAAACACAAACTTTTGAAAATGATGCCTAAATTGTAGTGTGTCATTGTGCCCAATGATGGACTGGCCCCCATCCAGGGTGTCCCATGCCTTGTGCCCTACGTCCCCTGGGATATGCTCCAGGCTCCTGTTGACTCTGTGTAGGATAAGCGGTACAGAAAATGGATAGATGGATCCCTTTGTAACTCCTCATTGCTCCAACCCATTGTTTTCTCTGCTTTTTATTCACAGGAAAGCTATGAAAGCTGAGGTAAAGCTGTTTTTGTTTACAACTGTTACACAAAAGCACACTGCAAAAACTCTTACTCTTCAGCTGAGCCATGGCTATAGCAGAAGTAATGTTCTAGCCTGTGCAGGCTAATTCTGGCAGGAAAGTACGCGTTATGTGCTTTCTACACGCCAAAAACCGTCTCACACCTTCATCTTAAAACAGAGCACACGTTCATTATGAATACTGTACATAATGAGACCAAACACAAACACAGGCAGACTCACATACACTTACAGACATCCATTCAGACAGCGTTGTCTGTCCCTCAATAATTTAATAATACTGGGTGCAAAACCGGAAAAGGAAAGCAGTAGTGGCGGGGTAAATAATGTCAGTGTCTAACTCACAGTGGCTAAATCTTTGTTCCAAATCTAATTTCTTAAAGTACATGATGAAAGACTCACAATGAACCAGTTATTTCACTGCTGTTTTCCCCTGTCAAAAGGCAGAACGGTGCAGATTTGTGTTGGCAGTCCAAGCAGTATTATATATACTTTTGGAACCAGTTTCATTATTATGCTCTGATTAGTCAATGTCCAGTGTTTGTGAAGTAGTTCTTATCTGTGTTTGGTCAATGCTTAGCACTGAGAGTGACTGGATCCAGTCTGCCAATATCCCTGTTAGAGTGAGAGGTAAAGAAACACAGTTTAGAGTCCCCGGGACTCACTGCCCAGTACAGTTTGAAGTTCTCCCTGCTTTCATTTACACTTTATCCACCACATGAAGGGCTTAAAAATTAGTTCATTAGTTGGCTCAGGTGTATCAATGGGAGGAAATACTCTAAACTCTGCAGGACAATGAGTCCCTGGGATTAAATCTCAGAAATCTCAGAATCTCAGAGTGAAGAGTATATTAGGACAAAGGCCAGGTCAGTGACTATAAATGGGTTAACAGTACCCTCTGCTGGTGATTGATACACGTTGCATCTAACAGTGTAATAAATCGTTCTGACTAAAAATTAACATTTCAGCAATGTGCTAAAGCCTCAATAAACAGATTTAACAAATCTGTATAAAATCATATCAACTTTATACCTTTTATAAAGTTTTATGCCATTTTTCCCTATTTGATGTCTCCCTGTAGGCTGGTGTTCTGGGTTCTACCTGTTATACAAGTGACCTGCTAAAATATGTGTTCAAAATATTTTAATATATTACTATCCATCCATTTTCCATACTGTTTATCCTACACAGGGTCTCAGGGGAGCCTGGAGCCTATCCCAGGGAACTCAGGGCACAAGGTCGGGGCACCCTGGACAGGGTGCTTACCCATCACAGGGCACAATCTCACACATGTCACAGCATACATGTCTTTGGAGCAGGGGAGGAAACCGGAGTACCTGGAGAAAGCCCCCAAAGCACAGGGAGAACATACAAACTCCGTACACACACGGTGGAGGCAGGATTCGAACCTCCAACCCTGGTGCAAGGGTTGCAAGGTAAACATTCTAACCACTAAACTTTTGAGACAGCAGCTAGGCTGCAGCTAATCCTAGACAGCTGGTGAGGATATTGAATAAAATCATTAGCTTGATGTTACTATTATGAAATCATCATTGTTGAGCCTCACAGTTTGAGGCATAACACTATTATGCATAAACCTAGGAACGCACTCCCTGAAAGACATGCAGGCAAAATCATTTGTGAAAACTGTTTCATGGCTGTAATCCTGCTGTGTAGCTTCTGAATAGCAAGCATGGTAAACAGAAAAGAAGGGGCACGATGGCTTAGTGGTTAGCACGTTTGCCTCACACCTCCAGCATTGGGGGCTCAAATCCTGCCTTGGCCCTGTGTACGCAGAGCTTGCGTGTTCTACCCGTGCCTTGGGGGTTTCCTCCAGGTACTCCAGATTCCTCCCCTTTCCAAAGACATGTGTTGTAGGCTGATTGGCATTTCCAAATTGTCTGTAGTGTGTGATTGTTCCCTGCAGTGGGTTGGCATCCCATCCAGGGTGTCTCTTGCCTTGTGCCCCGAGCTCCCTGGGACAGGCTCCAGGCTCCCCACAACTCTGTGTAGGATAAGCGGTATGGAAAATGTATGGATGGTAAACAGAAAAGCTGCACTTGCCATTAACTAGCTCTTTTGTTCAAACCATATTAAAAACTTATGCTTTCCTTAAGTTCACTTACACTAACTTTTCCCTTAGTGCAGTTTGTACTGTGTTCGGATGCAAAGTTTGCATAGCCTTTAACTTCTATTATCTTTCTACCTATTACACCTTATCATACCTAGAAATCTAGAATCTAGTGTTGCAAAGTGTAATCACTTCACATTACTGTCAACGATAGGCTGTCGACTCTATAGTCTGGGCTAAAAAGATTCAGCCACAGTCTCCACTTCATACCATTTTGTATATTTTATACTTATGACCATTGGTGCTGCTATTTTTCCTACAAAAGTATTGGTTACAAAAAATAAAAAATAAAACAAACAAACAAACGAGCAAAAAAAGGTTTAGCACTGCTAGCACATTATTCCAGCCAGCCCTGATCCTATTTCATTATAATGTGAGTAATTGGCACTAATAAATAAAAAAGAAATAGAAAATAAATAAACAAACAAACAAACAAACAAACAAATCAATTAATTAATTAATATCATAAAACTAAGACTTGTACAGTTTTATCTAAGATTTTAAAGTGGCCCTGAATTGGACTTTATGTCTACATCTGTCTTTTGGAGTTGATTATGATGAATCTAGTTGCTAGCGTTTGATCATAAAGTTCATTGTTCAGATCACTCCAGGTGTATGTTGTTTTTTTGAAAAGAACTGACAATTAGGACATTCAGCTTTCACCAGCATGGTTTAATGAAAATCAATTATAAAATGTTTATTATAGGCCAGGCATAAATTCTCTTTTGCATGTGTGTGTGTGTGTGTGTGTGTGTGTGTGTGTATACACATCTACTGTACATATCCAAGCAAACATCTTTCATACCTCAAGCCTATTATATGTAGTTATACATTTTAAAGTAGGAAAGCAACCTGGAACAAGAGCTGTGTCATATCAGACATACTAGGATAAGAACATTAGGGAGTATATAGGTGTGTGTAACCGCACCTGCATGCAATGCCTTTTAAAGCAGAACTGAATGGAGTGTGCTTGGTCGGTTTGGCTATTTGATTTCCAAGATTTCCAAGATGGTGCAACCGTGAGACTAGAAGTAGACTATGCTCGCCTAAGTGACTGAATTTGCTAGGCAGATTTTGACAGCCAACTCAGTTTTGGATATATTAACCACAGATTTTATGAAAAAAAGAAAGAATATAGCTGTTTGAACACACACAGAAACACAGACATGCACACAAAGATCAACACTATGGAACTGGTAGGTTGGTAGGTCGAAGTCTGCCATTGGTTGAGGCCTGTCACATGACTGCAGATTACAGCTGGAGGCAGAGCTGCGTTTGTTGGAGTTTCATATGGTGTAGATCAGACACGCACACCACAGCATTCCTCTCAGTCTATGCTAGCGATAACCACCAAACAAACTCTTCTGCGCCAAAACCAGCACCCTCAAAGGACCTACCTCACTTGATCACATTCCTACCACCTTAAAGGAAAAGTCCACCTTAAAATACACCAATGCTTATATTGAAATATTTGTGATGTGCTTTGTGATTTTTTAAAATTTATTTTATTAATTTTTTTTTTGTGTTTCATTGATGTATATATAAGGAATATATAGGTTGGTGCTGTGTTTTTGTCATCCCTGTGAGAAGTTAGCAGTTGTCTACCATGCTAACATCACAGGGTGTTACAATGTTCTTTAAAACCCTTAAAAGGAAAAAGGATTTCAACAATCTCAAACAAGGGATAGCAGTTTGGTTATCGTGTTAGCTCCTAAAAACAAAAGAGCAAGACCTTCTTCTCTTAGTCACCATTTCCCATTAATGCTGAATGTCATTTTAATTAGAAATCCAACATGGAGGTACTGAATAAAAAACTATATGAGGTACTGAATAAAAAACTATATGAGGTACTGAATAAAACACTTGATGAGGAGGTGATGGAGCTGGACAGACTACAGGATAAAGAGCTGCTGCATGGCTCTCATAGAGAAAAACATGTCAGTGAAACAAGTTTAAACTAAAAAAAGTCAACTCAGAATTTCATTACATAATACAGCACAAATATTGGAGGCCACTGACATTCACATTTATATCGTAAGGATTAATATGCAAGTCATATGAATGCATATATTTTTTCCATTAGGTACCAGTGTAAATGTACTTTAGTATGCCTTGTTGGGGTTTCCTGAACGTTCAAGTACTGATGAAAAAGAAATAATAGTAGAGAAATCACTGAGTGTGACCCAAAACATCCAATAATAGAGTGCTTCAAAAATGAGTCCTAAAACCTGGGAATGAGTTAACATTTGAGCACTTCCTGTTCCATCATCCCGAAGTCAAAGGTTTTTTTAATTGTTTTTTTGGTTAAATGTCTGAAATAAGGTCTGTGGTTAACTCAAGCTCAACATATTTTTACGTTTTATTCTACGACATAAAATACATAAGTAATACCCCACTCGTGATATTGTTTAGCTTTTATGTGTCTTGAAAAAGGTGGTTGCTAACAAGTGGCTAAATGGGACTACAGAGGTTGTCAGGGACATTAAACATCATCATGCCAAACAGGAAAACTCATCTACTACAGCCTTGTTGTGTTTATACTCACGCTCTTGCCAACTATTCCAACTCAAACTTTCCAACTTGTAGATTTAGCAGTTGATAGTATTTTCCAGTTCTAGTGTAGTTTTTCAAACTGTAGTGCTATAAAGCTTAGTGGTGGTGACGTTGAAGTCATGCGACCATGGTGTATTTTGTTTATAGCCTAACTTTAGCTTTTTACTTCTGCTGATTGTATTTTAGATTGTGTGTTCATTTGTGAAGATTATCTTGATGAACAGAACGTGTACGAATTATAAACTTTTGCTGGTCACAGAGCTTTTTTCTGCAATAATCCAAAAGCCAATGGAAAAATACTATTGGCTTTTTGTTGAGGGAACCAGGGTGATGCTAACTTTTGGGTTGGCCTACAAAAATGTGTCATTTTTGCAGCACTCTATACAGTGCTCACCACCTGCATAAATGATGTGTACGAATCCTCCTTAGTAAAGCTTGTGACATTTCTGTCCTGTTTAGAGAAAGTTCACTGAACTCCCCAAAATTCACTGATTACAATCCACCATCTTACACTGAATCCAGACCCAGTGTGAGCTATACCTAACTTCAGCACTAATGTTTTTTTGTCAGTTGTACTGAGAGCTGTTAGTCTCGTGGTAATACACAGCTAAGTGTTTCCTGCTGTCACCCCAATCTCCGCTCGGCTCCGCTTATTTACATGCTGACTCATTCTCTTCAGAAAAGCTCTGGAACTTATACCACCCACAACGGCAATTTTTGAAATGCAGTGATTCAGGTTTTCCTTCCATCAAAGGAAGGCAAGGCTTGGTGCTAATGTGGGGAAGCAGGGGCGTTCCACAAATTTCTGGGTCTTGTGCAAATACAGACTCTGTGGTCCCTCACATGTTATGAAAATACAATTTTTACAGTCCTAGGTAGGCACTTCCACTATTTCACTATAGTGTGCTCCTGTGGTACAGTTAAACACCTGCCTATTTGGAAATGAGTGAAATTGATAGTGAGTTATATATGAGCTGTGAGCTGTAGAACTTTCCAATCTTCTCAGAATTGTCATGTCGTGATGTCATGTCCTGTGGCTAAAAGGCTACAGACTAGATCACAGTCCACAACATCTGGTGGCTGAACGGTTAATAGAATAACGGACAGAAAGAAACACTGCACTTACCTGTACTGGTAATATGGTTGATGATGACTGATTGGTGGAGATGGTGAAAATAGTTGTTAGTCCATATGATCATGTGATGCTGTGTTGTTGCTGACAATTGTACTACCAATGTGTGCCAAAGCGAGGGGAAATGAACAAATGGGTGCATATTTGGAGATAACAAGATGTGTTGATATGTGTGTGCTGACTGTCCAAAAAGGCCATGTGTCAATAGTTTTACTTTAACAACAATTCATCTGGGGGTGGCATGATGGGTCAGAGCTCCAGGATCCCAGGTTTAATCCTGAGCTCGGGTTACTGTCTGTGCAGAGTTTTGCATGTTCACCCTGCATCTGCATGGATTTCCTCAGGGTTCTCTAGTTTCCTTCCACCTCCCAAAAATGGTGGATTGGTGACTCTAAATTGCTTCCAAGTGTGAATAAATGTATGAATGTGTGTACATATGTCCCATTCAGAGTGTATTACTGCCTCACATCCAGTGTTTAAGGGGTAGGCTCCAGATCCACTGCAATCCTGATCAGGATAAAGTGGTTACTGATAATGAATGATCTGGCTGTTAAAGACAGTCTTTGCTGTAGACTGTGGGCCCCCTAATGGCTTCACAGCAGCATTGATGGCCTAGTGTTTCCATCCATCCTTCCATCCATTTTCAATAACGCTTATGTTACACAGGCTTACAGGGAAGCCTGGAGCCTATCCCCGGAAACTTGGGGCACAAGGTGGGGGACACCCTGGACGGGCTGCCAACCCATCGCAGGGCACAATCGCACACACATTCTATAGACACACACTACAGACATTTTGGAAATACCAATCAGCCTACAACGCATGTCTTTAGACTTGGGGAGGAAATTGGAGTACCCGGAGAAACCCCCCAAAGCACAGGGAAAACATACAAACTTTGTACACACAGAGTGGAGGTTTGAATCGAAGCAAGGGGAAAACATGCAAACTCTGTGCAACCCCAACCAAACCCTCAATCCCGGAGATGCAAGGTAAACATGCTAACCACTAAGCCACTCTGCTTCCCCCGGCCTGGTGTTTGGGAATAATGAAACTCAGTCCACGTCCGAAATCACATACTGTGACAGTACCTACTGCTTGGCCGTTGATACAGTATGTACTGATCAGTAAAGAGGTAAGCATGAATATAATCCGGACGTACTACATGGCGCGGATTCTGGCAGCTCTTCTGCACCAGTCCCATTGCCTTATGGGATAGTGCAGTATCCACTCACTTCATCCACTTCTCAGCAGAAGCTGTAGGTCATCCAGGAATTTCTCTCCTACTGTTTTATGAAAACTGAGAATTCAGACTATTCAGAATTCAGACTATATACTACTCCTTTGGCGTACTGCTTCTCACCTACTATATAGTGGGCATACTAGTAGGCATATAGTAGGATATTCGGATGCATCCTCAGGATTTGGTTATACCTATCTACCAGTTAGCTCACATTATTCTTCTGATTATATTAAATATACTATACATTTTCAGTTTTTGTGTGTGTTTGGGGGTATTCTGAAAGCAACAACTGTAAACTTTGTTATTGTTTGCCTCTACTCAGTCTAAAGTAGCACAGCACTATTTTTTTGTGTGTGTTTTTTCAACTCTCCTCAGCCAGTAGCTAACATCCCCCTCCCCCTTATTGTTTATACTAATGTCTCGAGATTCACTTCCGGTTCCGCAGGCATGTCCCAATTGTACGCGCCATTCCTCAGACGTTCTTAATTAACGCGTTCACGGGAGAACGGGAGATTAAAAAAAAATAAGTGTACTGTCTCTTTAAGCTCGCTGACTGGTCCGCTTCATATTGATCCAGCCACCATTTTCCAGCGCGCTTAGCGGCGGCAGTGGCAGCGACGGCGGCAGCACACAGCCCTTCACCTGGAGACACCAGGAGCAGGGGGCAGTCATGGCAGCCAATATGTACCGGGTTGGAGGTAGAGAGCACGTTTTGTATCGTTTTAGTCGTTTCCAGTTTCTTTTGTACGACCGAAGCTAGCAGCTTTGCTCTGTCCTTCCTCTTTATTTTCTAAAAATGCTTAAGTGGCGTGTGCTGTGCGTGTGACTGGAGGATGAGGATGATGATGGTGCCTGTGTGAGGAGGAAGAGGAAGAGGAAAGAGTCTAGTTTCGGGACCCCATGAATTTCTGCCCCTTAGTTAAAAAATAAGTATACTATTTTTTAGCACTAGCAATTTAGACTTATAAACAAGTTTTATCCTTAGCAACGAGACTTCAGTTGTTTTCTGACAAAACGGGTAAAGCCTTTTTTAAAAGTTAACGTTAAGTTTTTGAGCAGCATGGAGCGTTTTCCACACTGTCGTGCTCAGTGTTGGCGGAAACAATGCTTCTGCTCTGGCTTTGGTTTAGGCTTTGGTTTAGGCTTTGACTAGCTAGCTGAAGACTGACTTAAAGGTCTATGAGACACAATTCATTAAGATGACTTGTGAAGTGATACTTTTCAATCAACCGAAGTGCTGGGAGAGTCAGATAGTTCTCTCTCTCTCTCTCTCTCTCTCTCTCTCTCTCTCTCTCACTTTCTCACACACACACTCTCACTGTATAAGAGTGGGGAATATAGTCATGATAAACTATCCCTTAGATAGCTTTGTTAAGAAATGTGAGAAACCACGGTTTGTCTTAGTTAAGTTAGTCTCCTGGTGTTACTTTTGTCACATTTGTCAGCTCTTCAACCTGCCCTGCTGAAACCCCCCAACAAAACAAAACAATAGAAACCCTCATTTGTAATGGTTATAATGGGAATTGTATTGTTTTTAATGGAAACTGGTCCCTGTGGGTCTCTACTGGTGGCATGTTATGTCTAGTGGATACCATTAAAGACCAGTAATGGTAATGATTAGCTGATTCAGTTCCATTCAATTTGAGTTGTATAGCACTTTTTATAACAGTCATTGTCTCAAAGCAGCTTTACAGAAATATAAAACACAGGAATTTTAAGTGTGTGGATTAATCCCTAATGAGCAAGCCGGTGGCGAGGAAAAACCTGCCTAAGATATGAGGAAGAAACCTTGAGAGGAACCAGACTCAGAAGGGAACCCATCATCATCTGGGTAACAGTGGATCGTGTGAAAGTAAAAGAAAGTTCATTATGGTTTGTACATGAAGTCTTTGTTGAACTAGCTGATGGTTTGTAATGGTTTTTGTCGTCAGAACCATTAGAATTTCTCCGATGGTTTCTGTCGCAGGGTGATCAGAGACTTGCGTAGAGCCTCCTTTAAAACGTTACATGTTGAAAGGAAGATGTTTTTAAAAAATTCAACCTGGATGATCTGACTAGTTTGGTTTATACGCTTCTCTAAATCACTGTCCTCCCTGGCTAGGATGAGGCAGATTATTTTGTGTCTGTATGATTTCTTCATCAGGACAGTGATGACTCGGAGGGAAGGGCTCTAGACTACTAATAGAAAGGTTGTGAGTTTGAGTCTCACCAAGCTGCCACTGTTGGGTCCTTGAGCAACCTTCGTCTGCTCAGCTCAGCTTGGGTAACAGCGTCTGCCAAATGAGTAAACGTACAGAATAAATGTCATTAAGAGAGTAGCTTGAACACTCTGTCTGTCGGAGACCCCTACCCTGGAACTTTGATCCCTGCTGTCTGCTGCTGCGGCTGATGATGAAGGGTTTAGTAATGAGCAGATAGATGGGGTGTTAAATCAGGTGCGATGGTGCAGAGACATCGCTCAAGTGTGCAGCACTGGACTCCTTCACATGTTAAAATGGAAATGGATTTTGGAGATGGATTTAATTTACAATCTTGGTTTTTGTTTTTTTCCTCCACAGCAGACTAAGTAGCATTACTACTTCACCATTCATAAAAGGCCTTATGGATTGAAAAATATAAAATTCTATTATATATAATTCAATATCACCTCTGATTTTGAGTGTATATATATATATATATATATATATTGGGGCAGATGTTTTCCTGATATTGTATTGGGTCAGATTTGATATTTTCTACCGACGTATTTTATGATCCAGCTTTTCCACTTTTGATACGGTCTCAACAACAGAGCTCGGGTATCAGCTCGTACAGACCCGAAATCGATGTCCTCTTAGTAACCAAGCCGACTCTCTTTGCAAATTTCTGTTGCTAGGTTATGCAAACCCGACACAATGGGGTGTACTTTAAGACATTTAACGTCCTTTGTGTCTTGTCGGTCAACATCACAGTTTAGCCTAATACATCAGTGGACAGATTAGAAAATCTCTCAGATGCGTTCCTTGTCTGTTATTCCAGGACATATGTCTGTGTGATATCAGCCTGTTACTGCTGCTCATTATCGCATTCATGGTGGTGAATTTTTATTTTATTATTTATTTATTTTTTTAATGTTTTTTTGCGGATGTGATATGGCTCGTGCATGTTGACATTGGACACGAGTTGTTTTTGTAATGAGCAGATAGCTGTGGTGTTATATCAGGTACTGGACATGACATGTTAAACTGTAAAGGTATCATCACCTGTGGATTAAGTATGTACGATCACAACTATTTCCTTTGCTTAAGTAGCATTACTATCATTCATTAAAAGCCTTGTGCATGTAAATTATAGCAAAATCATTTATATGAATTTATTAGATATGAAAAACTATATTCATCATTTTAGTGTTTCAGACCAGTATTGCCATTGAATTTGAGTATCTGTATACTGGGGAAGATGGTTTTCTGAAATGATATGGGATTGGGTGGATTTTTTAAAATTATGCATTTTATGCTGCAATCCCACTTTATCCAGTAAAAAAAAAATGTTGCCACTATCTGAGCTTTGAGTTTCACCTTTGAGCTGATATCGGGGTACTATTAGTAACTAAGCCGACTCTCCGGAAGGCTCTGTTGCCAGGTTATGCAAAACGGGCATGATGGAGCCGTCAGCGTCTCACTTTCATGGTGTAAAATATATCAGTGGACACATTAGAACATCTCAACTACAGCTCCTATCCAGTATTTCAGGAGAAATGTCGCGGTGGTATTAGCTCTGTTAGCAATGCTCACAATCACGTTTATGGTGGGGGAAGTGATCTGGACCAGTGGGATATGGATTGTAAGTGTGAATTTAGAACATGAAGCATGTCTCCATCATGCCTGTGATGATTTGTGTAATATGACAAACAAAGCTCACAGAGAAATGCTCAAAGGTTTTATATCAGGATTATATAGAAGATAGGAATGCACTTATCTTATTTTTCCAAGCTCTCAAAGCTCTCTCTATCAGCGAATTGCTCTTTCATTGTGGATGTGGCACATTACTTCTCTATCAGTGTGTTATTCTGGTGAAGGCTTGGGAAAGATTGTAGTGTGGATTGGGATGTCTTTACACTCTTCACTCAGCATTTGCAATGTTCTGTGGTGTTGAGGCTGTAAATGGCCTCAGGCTCTTTGACCATTAAAGAACCTCTATGGGCCACTGTACCTCCAGCCTCTGCAACACCTGATACATATTGATGACCGCTCTCCCCCTCAGGCCCGATGTTCTCCTACATTCTCCAGAATGAGCGCAGAACCGGTCAAAATCAGTGTATTCGAACCATTAAAGTAATAGAACTCTCATTTTTGTTCTCAACAAAGAAAAAGCATTAATTGGTTATATATAAAAATGACTTTTTTTTTTTTTTGTGTCTTCAATATTACAAACTATTGTTACTAGCTCTGCTTTCCAGTCTGAAGAGGCTGCCTATGTAGAAATGATCTGTTAGTACACCTGAGACCCAAATCTGTCGCGTTCCGAAGGCAGCATAAGGACAGATTCCTTATACAATCTCTACATTTACAAAAAAAAAAAAAAAAAAAGACTTGATATTAGCGCTTTGTTCACTTTGACTTGTTAGCAGAGATACACAGCACATTTTAATACATCGTCTCTGCTCGCTCTGCAGGGATGCCTGCTGCTCGTCAGACTGCAGACAGAACACTCAGTGGAGATTGGGCATCCGTGCTTAATTCCTTGAAGCTCTGTTTGTGGGTAATGTTGTTTACAACTAGTAACGGTTGAATTTTAATGCAGGAGGCATGCTACTGAGTGGATGCATTATTTGGAGCCTTTTGTGATTTTAGCAAATCATAGAGCCCAAAATTGCTAATAACGATTAATATGCAACTAATTGTACAAGCCTAGCCGAAGTGCATAGGCAACGCAGCGCTGTTGACTCTTTTCTTAATGCTGAATTAGTGGAGATGCCCAAGGTAAATCTGTGCCATCAACAGCACAAAGCCAATTTCCCCCTCCTGAACAGTGAAGCTTTGCATCTGAATGCCAAGCTATCGTTGAAAAACAATGCCTTGGAGAGTGAAGACAAAGCTTGTCTCAGTGCTCCCCTTTCTTCTTTGTCTTCACCGAACAGGATGGTAAAAGGTAGCCTTACGGAATTTCCTCTCGCAGAGCTCATTGTGTGGCTTTGGCTTTGTTTGCCTTCTTTTTGAGTTGAGGCTCACCCCAAACTCCAGCGCTGGCCAGAATGTGCCAAGAAAATCTTTTTAAAAAAAAAAAAAAAAAAAAAAAAGCAACCCAAAGCTGACCACAGCAATCAACCCTGGAAATGATGGAAATATGCAGAATTGCATGTCACAGCTCTACGGTGGTGGAGCACTAGGCCACATCGAGCTTGAGGCCAACAGACAATAAGAAATTATGGCTGTCGATCCTCTACTCTTTTGTTATTTGCTCACCCGAGCTGCCTTGATGTGTCCTGGCCCTGGGAGCATCGAAGAACTTGAATGTCTTGAAGCCAGTGGACTTCTGTGGACTCCCCACATCTCTAAGGCCTCCTGCCAGCTATAATACACACATACCATTCCTGAGGCCTGGTGTTTAATACCACCCAGACTTGCTTTTTAACTCTCATAATAAAGAAACTGTTCAGGAGCTCCAGTGGCAGAGACTTGAATTTTCTTTTCTGGGACAAATTCCATTTGCATCCTCCTCTCTGTGACACAGCAGCTCAGTTTTCCAGAGCATGTGGGACGTGGTGTGTATTGGCATTTGCAGTTTGCTGTCTAAGTACTATGGTGAGATAAAGTGCAGGGTAACAGTGGTTAAGGCTTTGGTTTACTGATCAAAAGGTCAGAGGTTCAAGCCCCAGCGCTGCCACTGTTGGGCCTTTAACCCTCTCTGTTATGAGGGGCCTGTGGTCTTACCCCATCTTCCTTACAAGCTGGAATATGCGAAGAAAATAATTTCGCTGTACTGCAATGTATATGTGACAAATAAAGGCTTTCTTTCCATGAGACATATCACTAATCAGTCCCTCCAGGGTTTTGCGATCGCAGAAATGCAAAATCAAGGAAACTCCACAATATTTGCAACAGCTTGCAATTTTTCAAAAACGACCACGAATTTTCCCCAGATTTGGGCCATGTCTCATCGTGTGACATCATCACAATACGACATGTGACGTCATCACAGTCAGCCAAAGCACTCTTCGATTCCTCATCGAACATGAGTACAACTGAAAGCTCTCACTCACCGGCAAACATCACTGTGAAAGACCGTGCAAAACAATTTAATGCAACTGCAATTTCAGTTATTTGAGTAGCTTTCTGTATAAAAAAACAAAACAAAAAAACAAAACAAAAAAGCAACTCAGCAAATTGCATCACAAGTTTTGAAAAGAGCCACATCAAAATCGAGCATTTTTAGCCGCAACGGTCACAAAAAGCCTCTGCAAAAGCCTGTATGGACTGATTAATCTGTTTCACCTTTTCCAAACAACACTGTACAAAAGATTTACCATAAAATAATAAAAAAACATATTTTTGCATGCATAAAATGATACAGATACGGGCCAGCAGCTTCAGGCAGTGTTCACATCAACCAGCAGAATGGGTAAAATGTGCTGCCAGAGATTTTCACTGGGGCATGACTGTTGGTGCCAGACGGGCTGTTTTGAGTATTTCTATAACTACCGATATCCGAGGATTTTCACACACAACAGTCTCTAGAGTTTACTCAGAACGGTACGGTGAAGAAAAAACATCCAGTAAGCGGCAGTTCTGCAGACGGAAACGCCTTGTTGATTAGAGAGGTCAATGCAGAACGGACAGACTGGATCAAGCTGACAGAAAGGCTTCGGTAACTCGTATAACCACTCTGTTGTGAGTAGACAAGCATCCTAGAACGCACAACACATCGAACCTCGAGGAGGATGGGCTATAACTGCAGAAGACCACGTCGAGTTCAACTTCTAATGTTTTCTTGGCGCACCTTGGGCCGTTAAAACCCGTCAGTCATCACCCGAAGGCCACAGCCTATTTGAGTATCGTTGCTGAGCATGCGTATCCCTTCATGGCCACGATGGACCCATCTCCCAGTGGCTACTTCCAGCATGACGATGCACTGTGTCACAAAGCAAATCGTATGTAAATGTAATGTAAATGAGATTTGCAGCATGAACGTGCACCTGAAAAATCTACAAGAATCGCGTGGTACAATCATGTCCACATGGACCAGAATCTCAAACGAACGTTTCCAAGATGTATCCATTCCAATAGATAAATATATATTCATACATTGTGTATAAAAACGCCATTTTTAACTGGACAACATGAACAAGTCGTTGCTTTGCTTGAGGGCGGTGCTGTTTTACGATGCTTTTGTTTCATCAGCTGTGCTTGAGATGATGAGACACAGCTTCCAGATTGGGAAGGAGAGAGATAGTTGGAGGGGTTGTTGGAGCCTACTTGATGTCTAACTGATGTCGTTGAAACTGACTGGAAGGAGGAACGCCATTCTGAGCGCCTGACCAGTCGTGTTCTCTTGAAATCCCAGCCGTGGTTGGCTATGGCTAGGGGGTGGGTGATGGGACAAAAATAAATCACTACTCTCAAACATTTCAACCGTAAATGATATGCATTACAATAAACTGTAGTGCTGAAGAAATTAAAAGACATTTGAAATGCTGCTATTTTTGTAGACATTGAATATCATTTTCATTTATGAAAATATTTAAAAAAATATTTTTTTTAATTTAAAGATTAAGTATAAATATCAATATTACCTTAGAAAAGAGTATTGTGACACAGTTAATCACAATATTGCTATTATAGCTCAGAATGACCCAGCTCTAGCTATGGCAGCAGGAACATGATTTTTGAATAGTATATCCCAGGTATATGATCTTTATAGTATAAGAAAAAACAAGTTCACAAATGGGGCTTGATTTACATGACACAAATTGAGATGTTTGTTTTGTGGATAGTGAAACACATTTGTGATGTTCTTTTAAGGTTCTGTAGCTATAATCTTTGTCCATAGGGTGACTGACATGCTGTAGCATCAGGCCAGGATGCTTTCTTGCGCTTCTCCCTAACACTGCTTATCTCACTCGTACACTCAGATGATTGTCAGTTGAGACAGCAACTTTATCACCCGTTCAGTAGGTTTTTTTTTTCTTCTTCACTGGCAGAGACACTTAAGCCTGGTTTTGTTTTTCAGTCTGTTCAAGATTTCACTTCTCCCATACACACTTTTGTTTTTGCCCTTACCATCCAGTCGGTCTATTTCTGTCTCTCTATGTGCTTAGAGTACCGTTGACCAAATGCAGAGCCTACAGGTCGAGGTGTGTGTGTTTTGAGAAAGCTGCAGCAAACCTGTTTGATGGAAATCAAAAATGGGCAAAAAAGGAGAAACCGAGTGAAGCGCTGGAAATCTGTGTGTGTCGGAACATAAGCTTAAACGAACAGACATTGCCATAGTAACCGATGTCCCTTGGAGCCTAGTCTAAATGTCCTGAGCTGTGGATTGAGTGTGTTCTTTGCACTTAAACCTGTGCAAGATGTGGCCAGGTCAGGAAACGTTCTTTCTCTCTGCATCTTTGTCTGAATCTCTTCCTCTCGCTCTGCCTTCATTCGTCTGTATATCTCTCTCTATCTTTCCGTTTTTATTTATTTATTTATATACATTTTTTTTTCTCTCTCTGTCTCACTGTGTCTTTCCTTCTGTGTCTGTCTGTCTCTCTCTACCCCACTTCTCCACACTTCTGGCCTGGTTAGATTCAACTCTTCTCTCTCTTGTTAGGGCTCAGCAACGTGCACGTATTGGATCCCAGGAAATTTGACTGCACTGTGATGTCACCAACTGTGCAGCGTGCTGATTGGTGGTGTGTGTAGGTGGGGGCTTAGCCGACGCTGTGGGTACAGACATAGGATGCAGGGTAGGATGGTTGGAAGACGGTCATGATGAGTCGTCAGAGGCAGTGGCATTGCCTCTAGGTCTTCTGCAGCTCCTCACGTTTGTGACACGCAGGCCACTCACAAGGCTCTCACCCATCTGAGTCCATGCCAGGTTTTGCTCAGGGCCTCAAAGCCTCAGGTAGAAGTTGAGCTCATTTAAAAAGAAAAAAGGCAGCAAAGTGGTGCGATCTCCCAGTTTCTGACACGCATAGAACTGGACTCTGAGACAAAATAGATGATTTGTGTGTTTTTGTGTCTAGGCATCTTTGTGTTTTTGGTTGTTGTACAGTAGAAGTAAAAGTCCACTTGTATATGCTGCATATTTTATGCTTTCTTCTGGGGAAGTCACACGTTGACCATCGGGTACTGCTGAACAGATGATGACCGTCATAGTAAGGTAGCATGGTAAGATGCTAAAAGTCATGTAAACGATGCTGGATCGAATACTCTGTGTACTAATTTCACGCTCTTTTTAGTCAGGTCTCTGAGGTCTTGTAAGGATTTAAAAGATTAATATAGTGCAAGGTGTGTTGCAGCAAAAAAACACAACTGTTCAAGCTGTTTCATGTTCTGGAATAAGCAAATAAACATGTAGTTTGTTCTTCCAGTGTGGCATGGTGGAAAACTTTTTTTTTTTTTTCTTAAAAAAGGAACTTTTGATGGAGGGTTTCGTCAATGGGAGTGTACGTTATTCAGCGCTGACAGAGGCACTGCTTTCCGTCTCTCTTTAAAAAAAAAAAAAAAAAACAACAAAAAAAACAAAACACTGAATTTCCAGTTTTCTGTCAACTTTTGTCATTGCATTAACATGAATGCAGCACTTCTGGAGGGTCTGTGTGAGGCCCTGTTTATACTAATGCGTTTTCATTTTAAAATGAAAATGCACGATCCTTGTGCACACTGGCGTTTCTGCTGTGAGACTATCTCCGTCCACACTACACGACCGAAAACGCATGTTTACTCTGTAACGCGAGCCCGGAGTTTTCAAACTAAAACGGGGTCTTCGGCGTTTCCGAAGGGTCGAAACGCCAGAGTAGTGTAGATGACTGGCGTAACCGTAGCAAAAGTTATGCGTTTTACTATGAAAACGCACTAGTGTAAACGGGGCCTTAGTGTGTTAATCAGTGTTAATCCCCAACCAAACAGTCATTTTTTTCAGACACCAGATTAAGTTATCACCCTTAAAGGAGACCTATTATGCCCCTTTTTACAAGATGTAGTATAAGTCTCAGATGTCCCCAGAATGTGTCTGTGAAGTTTCAGCTCAAAATACCCCACGGATCATAAATTATAACATGCTATAAATGCCCCTTTTTGGGTGGAAACAGAAACACGCTGTTTTCGTGTGTGTCCCTTTTAAATGCAAATGAGCTGCTACTCCCCGCCCCCTTTCCGGAAGAGGGCTGTGCCTTTACAGCTCGTGCTTCAGATACTACGGCAACAACAAATCAAGAGAACCAATATGACTGACGCAGTAAATACCGGTGTTCAGCCCTATATGTATGAATCCGAGTCGGACACTGATGAAGGAGAGACTCCGGCAGAAAATAAAGACGATATAGCTAGCTCTGGTCTCCGTGAATACAATCAGAGACCATGGTAACTTTACCCGCATTAGCCGTGGAATCCGCTAACAAGCACATTCGGAAAGGTGATTTGCAAACCTTCACAAAATATAAAGTGCGGTACGTCTTCTGGATATGAAGCAGGATCACGAACAGCTGGTATTGATCCATGCTTGAGAATCAACTTTTTAACAAATCCTACTTTATATTGACCCTTGTTCACAAAGCCGTCTGGTGTAAATGATTCGGACAAACATACGAATTTAGGTTTTTAAAATTTTATTTTTATTTTTATTTTTTTATGGGGCACATTTCCTTCAAAAATGAAACTACTCCACTGTGTCTTCAGTGGCCCTGCCGGGAGTACATGAAGACTTTTACGTTCATTCTTACAGCCAACAACAGAATACTTACAAAGCTTACCAAGCTGAGACATTCTTCTTACCACTATAGCTGCTCCAGTACGGAGAACATGGTGGACTGTGTGCAGCTCACTCAGGAGAGGATCTATGGTAATATGGCAGAGTCAGTCACCAGTCGTGGGCAGGGCCTGTTCCAACGTGACGTCACAGTGGAGAGAAAAACGACTCATTTTGAGACACTTTATGATTTATGGGGAATAAAAAATAAAAATAAAAAAAAAGGAGTAGGTGGATTTTTACCATTGTAGGGTGCTTGTGTACACACACTTCTGACACACAGTCATGTCCAAACACCATGTGAATTTTGCATAATGAGTCTCCTTTAAAAGGAAATGGTTACAGATCATTTTCGAATGCCTGAACACATCAAAACAATGAACTATCGACACTCAGAATCTATATTAGTTTGTCTTGGTGAGGACGTCAACACTCTGTCATGTGTCTAACGTGTTTAACAGGCTGGAGTACAAAATATACTGATTGGGTAATAAAATACACATGGAACAAAGAAATAAATGACATACACTTGAAGCGATCAGAAGTCATAGTTTTGCTCTCTACATACACTGTATTTGAGCTTTTTCTTTGGACTTTGTTGACTGGTTTGTGTCTCTTGGCCCTGGAGATGCATAGAGCCATCTCTGACGCTGAGAGACACGAGCCTACACAGCAGCGTGCGGTGAGATTTGTGGTGCAGCCGCAAGATTTTGCTCTTTCACCTAGTACTCTGTAACTGTGACCATTATATCAATGTTATTTTTATTCTCCATAATGCTTCTGTAATACAGAGAAAATGGCAGCAAATAATATCCTGAGTCACCATATATCTTTGGACCACGTACCAAACTACATACTACTGTCCTAAATAGGTTGTCCGTACACCGCTGGTCTCCTTACCACTTAGGTATGATACTGGGTTGGGACGCAGTCCTGAATATGAATGGGTATTTTACTAAAGATTCCAAAATCAATGCTTAGTTTAATTTGGGTCACCTGTCCCCAGTTAAGTCTCCTAAAGACGCTTCCTTGTGAGGTAGACAAGCGACAGCACTACTCCAGGGTTTGACATCACAGGGTTGGACAAATCATAAATTCATTAGACACCAAAGTGAAACACTAATCAATCCCTCCAGTGTTTTGTGATTATTGGAGCTTGCAATTTTTCGAAATTACCGCAGATTTGGGCCAAGATGCATGAATTGATGTCATCACAACCTACATTCAGTCAAAGCCGTCTTCGATTCACGTGTGTCGTACAGCTAAAAGGCCTCAATTGCCAACAAACATCACCGCAAAAGACAGCGCAAAGCTATTTCGTGCAATTGCAATTTTGCCAATTCAAGTAGTTTTCTGCCAAAAATAAGTACAAAAAAAAAAAAAACCTCGGCAAGTTGCATTGCAGATTTTTGAACAAAAAAGCCGCAGCATAATCAAGTATTTTCGGCCACAACAATCACCAAAAAAATTCCATGAAATCCCGTATGGACTGACTGATGTGCTTGCACAGTCACGCATTTTAGGAACTTGGAAAACTAATTAAGTAGGCTAAAAGTAGTGGCTAATGTAATTTAACCCCAAAATCCTATGAGCTAGTTAGTTAGAGGATAAAAGTGCATCGCACCAACATGAAATATATAAGGTAACTGGAGTGGGTTATGTTTAAACATGTCAAATAAAACAATGCAGTAATGATTTCTTTCTCTGTCTGGCTGCTTGTTTGACTAGAGGGGGGAAAAACAACCCTGGTGCATCTATATTAGCAGCCTACTTTAACCTATTAGTCAGCCAAGCAGCTACGAATAAAAAAAAAAAAAACGAACAGCTCAGACACAGGCTGGTTGTCCTGGGTGCACAGGATACTGATTTGTCTGCTCTTGCATCATGATGCAAAATTAGCTGTTTTCGGTCTGTATTATCGTGTCGGGAGTTGTCTCTTTGGATGCACAAAAAGGTCAGCCAAGACCGTGTTTAGTCCAGGGCCTCCTAGTTCGTCTTTTTGGGGGTGTGTGTGTGTGTACCGTGTGTGGGGTGTAGTGTGCCAGAGGTACTGACACTAGCAAGTTTACGCCCAGAAATCGCACCGGAAGCCTGAGGCCTCCAGGGGCGTCCCACTGAGCCTTAATCCTGCACACCGACCCACTGGGCCTGGAGTAAAGCCAAAGGCAATAAGAATAAGGATTGAAGGAGAAACGGATGGAGGAATGAGGGGTATGAAATCAAATGGCCTAAGCACGGACCCTATTTGTGCAGATATTACGGAGTAGATGTGTTCAGTTCATTTGTTAATGTTCTGTTCCGTTGTTCTATTTGCCCAAGTTGTATGTACTGGTTCAACCGCTGTAGAAAGTTCTTTGGTATAACACGTTTATATAAATAAAGGAAGACCAGTGAGTGCTTCATTGTTGCAAAGCAGTGCTCGGCTGCAGACATGTTGCGCAACCAGAAAGTTTATTTTTTGCAGCAGTACGTGATTCTAGTGCCTGGTAATTCTACTGCCTTTAGTTCGCCGGTGTAACAAATGGCCTGTAGCTCTCAGGAGGAGAGGACACCTGGTGCTGATGAGTAGTCTCTACACCAACACTGACGACTGCTCTCTCTCTTTTTTTTTTTTTTTTTTTCTTCTTCTTTTTTTCTTTTCTTCTCCGCAGATTATGTTTACTTTGAAAACTCCTCCAGTAACCCGCTGCTCATCAGGAGAATAGAGGAGCTCAACAAGGTGAGTGAAATTGCGTGGGGGGAGGGGGAGAATAATCCATCACTGTGCCCTTGAGCCCATGTTGCCAGTCCTTCTGCAAGACATTTCCTGAATGTTTCATGCACCGTACTGTCTGTGGTTGGCAGTCAAGACAGACTGACTGACAGTGTTCACACCGATCCTCAACTTTTCATTCTCACACATGTTGTACTCCCTCTTTTCTTTCCATATCTCCTGCTTCTTTGCTCAGCTTGGCTGCATTCCTTTCAGCAGTGAGCAGGGAACAGCCGAGGTCTAAATCTGTCAGTCTGTCTCGATCCTCACCTTTACGTTTGGCTCTATCTAAACTATGGTGTCCAAGTTATGCAGCTTCTCATGCTAATTTGCAGACGGCGAATGGGAACGTGGAGGCCAAAGTGGTGTGTTTCTACAGACGCAGAGACATCTCCGCCACGCTCGTCGCCCTAGCAGACAAACATGCACGTAAGTAATGAACAGGGGACTTCCCGGCACTGTCCCCGTTAGAGCTTCTGCGTCCAAGGCTTTTGCAGCGTTGACAGAAAAGAGAGCGAAAACATTTGAATGACTTTAGTGTGGTCCGTGTAAGGAATCAAACACAATGGGGCATGCTGTTATTGGAAAATAATCCACAATGGAAAGTGGGTTATTTTCCTTTTAACAGCATGTCATGATGTGTGTTTTTTTTTTTAAAAAAAAAAAGAAAAAGAAAAATATTTTTATTCCTCATGTACTGCAGTGATTTACAGTTTGTAATCACATTATAGTAACATTTAATGTTGTGGAACATCCGCAAGGCAAGTTATTTCCTTTTATCCGTTATAATGTAGAAGCTGTAAATAGTCTTTCTCTTGAAGTCTCCCTCATGAAGTTAATAAGACACATAAATAAACACAGGTTTTCATGTTAGCAAGAAAGACAGTGCTGTCACGAGAGACTTCTTCCATGCACGTTGCTCATGATCAGATTAAGCGGAGCGTTCATCATGCAAGACCATGTGAAAGAGTTTATACTACTGAAACGATAACGTATTAGAATTAGCAGATCAGATTGAAATAAAATAGCCGTATTGAATTCTATCTGGAACTATTGTCTAGAAAATTTTTAGAAAATTAATCCACACCTTCCGACCAATCAGAATAAAGTGTTCACCAGTGTTGTTGTATAACACAGTCCTATTTGGACGGAACTAGTTTTCCATGGGGACGTTAGACAAATCTGTGTTTCACCGATGTACTTTGCGATTTTAATCCCGTTCGGATCTGCCAAGTCTTGTTTTTCCTCACACAGCTTCTGTAAAAATTCCAGAGCAAATTACCTACTGTTTTTCAGCTAACTCGGTGATCCTCTGAGAAACGTACTCCTGTCCGAATGCGAAGGTCTGTGATTGCCGATTAATATTTTTTCACTACGCTTTTCCTTGTGTGATTTGGCCAATGTGAACTACCGTAGAAGCTCTTCCTAACGCGCTCGTTTTCTGCTTTCTGTTCAGTTCAGTATGCACGTGGATGTTTTTGCTACACGGCAAAGAAAAAAAATTCAATCATCAAAAAGAGCCAAATCATGTAAATTGTTTATATGTGATCTTCTGTAACGCCCAGATGAACAAAACGCACACTCCTACCTCTGTAATAAACACGGAGATGTTAGTCCCGCCCGAATCGGTACATGGAATCCCAGACGTCGGGTGATAACAACTGTAACTCAGTGTTCATTTAGAAAACTAATCCCGTCCGAATAAGACTCGAGCCTTAAAGAGTGGCGCAGGGATGAAGTTATTTTGTACGCCAAAACTCAGAAACGAGTTAACATATTCGCCCTTCTTGTTCCATCGTCCCGAAGTCAGTGGGTTTTTTTGAATGGGATTTTGGTTAAAAGCCTGAAATAAGGTCTGTGGTGAACACAAGCTCAAAATATTTTCACGTTTTATTCTACGACATAAAATATGCCAGTAAAACCCCACTCGTGATATTTTTTAACGCTTTTATGTGTATTGAAAAAGGCGATTGCTTACAAGTTGCTAAATGGGAGCACAGAGGTTGTCTGGGACATTGAAAGACATTGAACGTTGAAAAAACTTTGCAGGTAAACTGGTTCAAGAATCCCCCCCCACCCAAAAAAAAAAGAAAAAAAGAAATGTGGACATTTTTGAAGATGACGTAAATCCATATTATAGAAAATGTTTTGTAGTTTGTTTATAGCATGCGGTTAGCTTTTTATTTCTGGCGATTGTATTTAGGCTTCAGATGTCATAAAAGTTGTTAATTTGTGAAAATTATCTCGATGGACAAAACGTGTTAGTGTTGTCAACTTTTGTCGATCACAGAGCTTATATTTTGCGATGATCCAAAAGCCTTTGGGAAAATCCTATTGGGTTTTTGTCGTGGGACCCAGTGTGATGCTAACTTCCGGGGTCAGGTACAAAATGACATCATCCCTGCACTTCTCGGTTATACCTCTTTTTAAGTAAGTTGCCTTTCAGTAAGGATCTTTTATTTATAGTCTTTGTGTGTATAGGTTGTGTGAATGTGAATAGAGAAGCCCGTTCTCTGTGACTCAGACACTGGGCAGATTGATTGCGGATGATTTCTTCGAGAAGCCATGCTTCACTGCCAAGGCTCTTCATTGCATCACTTCTAAATTGCTGATCATGCAGTTCAGATTAGCACTTTTGGAATTTTTAGAATGTAGTCTGAGGTGTGTGTTGTGGGTGTTTGGGGTTTTTTTTTTTTTTTTTTTTTTTTATAATGACAAAATACCCAACATAGTTTTCAGTACAGAACTGTTGAGTACGGCATATTTCATTTTTTTGGTCAAAAAGCTTGACTTGAAAATTTTTTTTGACTTAATTCTTCTTTTAAACTGTTTGCACGTAGCTTTGTTTCTGTTGTAATGACTTGTGTTGGTGTGAAAGTAGTGTATCTGTGTTTGAATGTAGAATATATGTATATGTGGTACAGAGAAAGAGTGAATGTGCATGTAGGAAAGTAGTCCAGACTCCACATAGGTTTAACCATGAGGCAGTGGGATGGATTGTTCACATAGAACTTGGGATGTGTGTGTGTGTGTGTGTGTGTGTGTGTGTACATGTTCGTGGATTGTGGGCCTCTCTGCAGTGCCAGCAGTCTCTCTGTGGACTTTCAGACATTTGCAATATGTGAGAAATGCATGGCAGGAATGACTGTGGACCACATGGGTGTGGGCTACATCCTGATTCCACTTCAGAAAGGAGAAGAGAAAAGGGGAGAAACAAACTGAAATGCGAAGCGAGGTGAGTCACAGAGTAGGAACAGGAGAACAGGCTTGGAGAAAAGAATAGTGAAGATAAGCGGATGAGGGCGTGAGAAGCAGAGTGATGGAGTTCCTCCTCCGTGAATGGACACTAAGAGAGTTTGAATGCATCTACATGTGAGAGCTGGAACTATCGGCTCTCTCTTCACCAGTCTGAGTCAGTGTACGTGCACACACACACTCACAGATGACTCACAGATTAAATATTTTGTTCTCTGTGATGCTGGCTCCTCCTTGCCAGAGCCTGAAGCTAGGGAGCTGTAGAAGCTGTGCCGTGGCCGTGTTTGCACACATGAGTGTGTGGAGAGAGAGAGAGAAGGACTTGACCCTGAACTGAACTGACCACTCCCTGTAATCACCTCGCCCACTGTGTCTGAACTCTGCTTGTGCGTTCTGTTCGGCCTCGAGATTAACCTGGGTTCACGAAGGAATAGGTTTGAATCACAACAGTATGAAAACGTGTCCCTGCATCTCTGTCTTTGTGAGAGACCCACTTCTTAAGAACAGGTAAATACAATACATCTCAGGGGTGTTCGGCTCCGCTCCTGGACGACCACAGAACTACAGGATCTCTCTTTCATGTGACCCTGACACATCACAGCCACATTGAAGAACTAGTGTCAGCCAGGGCCGACCAAGGATTCGCTCCCTTTGCATCACGTTTACATGACCGCAGAGACTACAGCTGTTTGCTGACATGTCCATAGAATCTGCACCTGCATGAAATTAAATCTCTTGCCCAAGGTTTTTATGGATAATTGAAAAAGTCCAGGATTGCACAAAAAAAACTACACTATTTGGCCAAACTATTTGTGGACACCCGACAACCATATGTGGGTGTTCCCCAGACTATTGCTACAAAGTTTGTAGCTCACAATTGTATAGGATGTCTTTGTATGCTGTAGCATTAGTTTCTTTTCATTATGACGAAGTGACCCAAACCCGTTCTGTCAAGGCCCATGAAGACGTGGTTTGCCACGGTTGGAGTGGAAGAACTCGAGTGACCAGCAAAGAACCCTGCCCTCAACCCCACTGAACACATTTGGGATAAATTAGAATGCCGACTGCACCTCAGGCCTCTTCACCCAACATCAGTGCCTCGCCTCACTAAAACTCTTGTGCCTGAATGGGCAAATCCCCACAGCCACGCTCCAAAATATAGTGAAAAGCCTTTCCAGAACAGAGGAGGTTAGTATGACCGTAAAGAAGGGACTAAATCTGGAATGGAATGGAATGTTCAAAAAGCATGTATGAATGATGGTTAGGTGGCGACAAGCTTTTGGCCGTATAGTGTATGTCCAAATTACATGCCACACATGGTATAGGTACATGACTATTCATTTTACTGGTCATCTAACAATTCACAAAAGGCATTCCATAGTTTCCGAGCATAGTTTTGGCTGTTTTATTAATGCAGATAAACAACAGCAAAAAACACCTCAAACTTCACTTGCATCCATACACGGGCTACAAATAAAATTTCCATATTCAGTATTTCCTTAGGCTACACTGTTAAAGATGATAAGAAATAAATCATTGCAATGAATGTGCAACATAATAATAATAATAATCATAATAAAAAATCTGTATCATATTAAACTATTTGTGGCCATACCAATCTTTTAAATGCATTTATGTGGACAGCCTGGTGATAGACGTCCATGGTTCAGCTGGAACTGAGAGCATGCAACGTGGAAGATCATCAACAGAGCCCAGCATATCTCAATAACCAGCCTTCCTTGGATGGAGGATGCTATGTCTAGAGCAGCATTTGTTTTCCAATAAATTATGTGGGACTGGATAGTAACATGCAATACGTATCACTGAATGTGCTCTTTTCAACAGCACTGGTTATGACAAAATGGACCACAGCAAGTGCCACAGTGCAAGGACTTTATATATTTTATTTCACTTTATAGGACAACAAAAATAACTGTGGATTCTGTCGGGAGCCGAAAAAGTCTCCGCTCCCAAGTGGCCCAAAAATAAGTGTTCATCCTATGGTTGGGAGGTCGTAAGTTCAAATCCCAACAATGTCACAGTTCTCCATAACCAGGAGCCAAAGGAGCTAAACTGGCCGTACTCTCTGGGTGGGAGAGGTGTCATACTCTTTCTCTCCTGTCAGTCACAGTGGCACTAGCCAATTGAGGGCATCTGTAAGCTCATATATGCAGAAGAGGGCAGATGGTGCTTTCCTCAGTGTGTTATGATGCCTGATATACAGCAGTTTGACAGGATGCAAACTTTCACCCTCCTGGCTAGTAGCTATTCTATGATCGGGGAGAGCTGGCTGGTGGGAGGGTGACCAAATTGGGAAGAAAATTGGGGAACAAAAACGCATACCTCTACACTTCAAAGTGTTAACGATCCTTACAAAATAATTACTTTTCCCAGCAAAGTATTGTACAGTTGACTATAGAATTTAATTTATCTAGTCTGAAATATTTTCAACTCTAACGAAGTTCATTTAGCCTGCTTTCTTTACTTTCTTTAATGCATTTGCTAACTCTCTGCCTTGCAGTTTTTCACCCTGACTGGTGGTTTGTTCAGTGGCGACTAGTGAATGTATTAGTCAACTAGTCTACGCATTCCTTAGTGTATCAGTACTTCTAGTTGCATATTGCAGTATTTTGACATACTATATATATATATATATATATATAAAATGTGTGTGTGTGTGTGTGTGTGTGTGTGTGTATGAGTTAATCATAGCAGTATGTGGTTTGGACAACAGCCAAACCGACTGAATTGGAATTTAAACACTGTTTGGACTTCTCAGCCTTTGCATTACAATAGTATAGTTGGCTACCTTAGATAGACAAAAGGTTGAAAGAAAAAAAAAAAAAGTTGCATATAAACATAATTGAGAAATTATCAGCAGACATTGAAAAAAATGTATCCTCTTCAGAGGTTGTTTACTCTTTTGCTGCTGTCCTCTGATGGCAATTCAGCATGCTCGATTGATGCTGATGTCTAGCACCAACAGTGAAGCAACTATGTGTGTATACGCAGATCTCTAGTGGCAGCCTATTAGGGACCTAACACACATGATGAGATTTGACTCTCCAGCTAATTACCAAGCCCTTAGTGAGTTAATTTGGGTGTGTAATGTCTAATTTCTGCTTTGTCAGAAGTGCTTCTGAGAGCCACCTAAAACGAACTCGGGACAGCCCTGAACATACACGGTCTTTCAGAAAAGAAGGAGGTTCTTTGCTGTCCATCAAACAAGGAGGCAGGAGAAGGTGACAGTGCATATTTTGTTCCTTGTTTAGATAAAATGGTGGCACACACCGCCTGAGAGTTTCTCTGTGGCCTCGTCTGAGAAAGATTATAGAGAAATCGTCTAAATGGGGAAACCATGGGATGTGGTATAATTAAAGACTTTTAATGAGGGAGTGTAAAGCAGACGCATGAACTAACTTGCCCCATATTGCATTTACATCTCCAGCATTTAGCAGACGTGCTTCTCCTGAGGGACGTATAGAAGTGTTGTAGTCTCCATTAAAACATATAGTGATATATAACACATTATTCGAACATTAATATTTTAGTATGAAAATGACTTGAACCAGAAAAGTGACTGCAGCCACATTGCAGGAAAATATAGTTAAACTATTAAAGTGTGAACACTAGAATATTTTCATTGTTTAACAGATTTTAATCCTTCAAAAAATACAAAAAAAATGTTCAGAAAATGAAGAAACAATGTTGTGTTCATCTCCTGTTACTTGGTCAATAAAGTAGTTTACTTCTTTATGAGCTGCTCAATTTAAAACAAACAAGAGAGAAGACATGTGTGTTAAATCACATACTGTATGTTTTTATAGCTTTCTATTTTAGACCTGATTTCTCAAACTGGTTGCAGCCGGGGACCCCTTTAACTGCAAAATAAATTCCACGCAACATGCAAATTCTGCACGCACAGGGCACAATTGGGAATCGAACCGCAACCCTGAAGGTGTGAGGCAAACCTGCCAACCAGTACAAATGTATCTCATGAATAATCCAGCTACTGAAATATAAAGCTCATTATTCAAATGTGCACAATGGTATTCTGGCGATAATGTGCGCCAGAGAGCTTTTTATTCCTGAACCTTCCACCGACAGAGCACATTAGGTCCAAGTTGACATCATTTATTTGACATTATGTATAGCTACTTATTTTGAGTTTCTGAGATTTTAATTAAAACCCAGTCAATTCAAGTGACCAATCATACGAGCTAATAACTATAGGAACTCAATAATCGATACAACAGCTTTGTTAATGTTGTTGTGTTGTGATTATAATAATCAGGGGCCCAATGGCTCTGCATCATCAACCCCATATTGATGTCCACTCCTCAAAACTATGCAGTGCCCCAAAAGTCTCCATACACAGGGGACTGTGTTTGCCAGCACCACATAGGTTGTGCCTTTGTCAGTGGATCGTCGTGGATGTCCACTTCCTGTCTTTTTTTTTTTAATTTGTTAATAATTGTGTGCCGGCCAGGTTTCCTGCTAAAGTCCAACCTTGTAACAGCTTCCCGATCCAGCCATGAGAATGATTTCAATACGTTCTTCCTATGTCAGAGGCATTCTTAAAGGCTATCTGAAAAAATGTAATCCTCTGTGTAAGGAGATTTTTGGGACACTCTGTATATTTGACTGTACTGTTTGCATTGCACAGATTTTTAAAACACTTTTCAAGGTATTAATGTTTGACAACCGATAAACCTCATGCACCAATTCACCTGAAAGTATGTGCAAAGCTTTCAGGTGTTCTGAATTAGTAGCAGTATGCTATTTAAGATGCGAGTTAGTTAGTATGCGGAGTTGAGGTTCCCGCCAGTTTTCTGTTCTTCACGCCCACTTTGCTGCTGACCAATCACAGAGCACTGCATTTCTCTCCTAAATGCCTTACTCACACACTTGTTGGACAATCCTGAACTACAGTGTGTGTGTGTGTGTGTGTGTGTGGTGGGAGTCCTATATAGATAATCTGGTTCATAGTGCACTAGTGTATGGCTGTTCGGCAAGTGCAATGGAAAGTCGAGTCTGTGCCTCTACAGTGTCTCTCATGAGCCTCCATTCCACCTTCCTGAGTGGGGATGTGGGCGCCTCTTCTTCTCCCCTCCTCTTCCTCCTGTTGCTGCTTGGTAAAGCAACTCATTCATCAATAATTGATAATTGCTTGGGACAGGTGAGATGGAGAGGCAATTTGTGGAGAGTATAGGCTGGGTGCAGTGCCAGTAGATTGGTTGCGGTGTTCGTTCTTTCTCTCTCTCTCTCTATTTTTCTCTGTCTGTCTCTGGCTTTCTCTCACATTCTCTCTTGCATTCTCACTCTCTTGCTCTCTCTTGCTGTCTCTTTTCTGTCTCACACTGTTTCTCTTGCAATCTTTCTTGCTCTCCTGCTCACTCTTTCTCTGTGTTTCAATATTTCTGTCTGTCTCTCTCTCGGTGTCTCACTCTTTCTTGCTATACAGTATGCCTCTTGTGCTATCTGTCCTTGCTTTCTCTGTCTCTCACCTGTTCTTTCTTGCGCTCTCACTGTCTCTCTCTCATGCTCTCTCTATTTCTCTGTTTCTTTCTTGATGTCCCTCTCTATCTCTCTTGCTATATGCCTCTTGTGCTCTCTCTCTCATGCTCTCGTTCTCTCTATCTCTCTTGCTGTATGCCTCTTGCTTTCTCTCACTTGCTCTCTAAGGACTGAGGATGTAGTGAGTTACTTTCATCATGCTGGCTCTCTCGAGGATGCAGAGGGCTGTTCATAGCCATGTGGCTCTCGTGGTCCCCCCCCACCCCCCAACACCTCTCTATTTATGTGTTGAGTGTATGCATTTGTGTGTGTTGTGCAAATGAAGATGAAACTGGAGGTATTAGATACAGACAGCATGGTGAGTGTGTGCTCAGAATACTTGAGTGGCTGAGGAAGAGGAGGGAATACGTATTGATTTCAGGCGTACCTTTTTTTTTTTTTTCTTTTCTTTTTTTTTTTTTTTCCCCCTCCCCAACCCCCCGCATGAAAATCCCTTGATTGCTTTTGTTCTTCACTCCTCTCCCATTCATTCATTCTGTCTGTCTTTTCTGTCTTTCTCTTGCTCTCTCTCTGTCTGTCTCTCTAATGAAACTCCAGATGAATTGGAGCACACTTGCTGGCTTCTCTCTCCCCTCCTCCTCACTCTGCCTCCCCTCATTCTCCACTCAGTCCATACACCCCATATATATATATATATATATATATATATATGATTTTTTTTTTTTTTTTTTTTGAGCGAGAATTTCCTCTCTGCGCCCCTAAAAATGTATTACTAGGGAATAGAGATGATTCTGATGTGAATTATGGGGGGGGACACTATTGACACCATCTGAATTTAATTTCTTTGCTTTTTTTTCATCCTACCATTTTATTAATTTTTTTACATACTTTATTCAGCTTATTTTTACGTCGAACTGATTTGATTTTAGGTACTTTCTGTTTGCAACTGTATATACAGGAAACTAGATGCTGCATTGGGCTGAACCAGACATGTCCGACAGACTGACAGTTTTGTTCACCAAAACCTTAGTAGACATTGTCAGCCCTTTGTAACAGCCAGAGATAAGGCTGTTCCTTTAAGTTGTCTGCCACGGGAAAGTCTCCAGGACTGAGGGCTGTGTGATGTGTTGGTAACGTGATGAGCTGCATTTATTAAGAGAAAAAGAGAGGCTGGTGAAGGCACATGTGTTTTATAGTTGCTGTCATGTACACCAATCAGCCAGAACATAAAAATCACTGACAGGTGAAGTGAAAAACATTGATTATCTTGTTACAGTGGCACCTGCCAAGGGGTAGGATATATTAGGCAGCAAATAAATGGTCAGATCTTGAAGTTGACATGTTGGAAGCAGGAAAAATGGGCAAGCTTAAGGATCAGAATAACAAGGGCCAAATTGTGATGGCTAGACAACTAGGTCAGAGTATCTTTAAAACGGTCCTTTGGGGTGTTCCCGGTATGCAGTGGTTAGTACCTCCCGAAAGAACCAGTGAACCAGCAATAGGGTCTTGGTGCCAGATACTACAGAGGTCATGTGGAGTCCATGTCTCGATGGGTCAGAGCTGGTGTATTCCCAGTATGCAGTGGTTAGTACCTATCAAAATTGGTCCAAGGAAGGACAAGTGGTGAAGAGGCGACAGGGTCTTGGTGCCAGATACTACAGAGGTCATGTGGAGTCCCTGCCTGGATGGGTCAGAGCTGTTTTGGGGGCACAAGGGGGACATACACAATATCAGGCAGGTGGCTTTAATGTTCTGGCTGATCGGTGTTGGGGATAACTGTAACTAACGTTGGATGTGATTTTATACGTTACTATAAACTAATATAAAATACATGTTGGTCTATACTATAAAATTGTAATCTATAGCAAATTACTATGGAATAAGAGAACTGAAACACACCTGGACGTGCTGTTATAGGGAAACGGTCGACATTGGGATGCTAACGGCCCAGAGCATGTAGTTGGGCCACATCGCACAACCCCATCTATTATTTTCCTGTAACAGCATGCCGCATCATGTTTGATTCCTTACTTAACACTGTTGTGCTACTCTTTAGCACATACACACTAACTATATAACTATTTGGGATTCATTACCATTTATTACTTGTCAGAGTTTATCATGATGTGACCAAGTCAGTTTCGGGCATCCTTCATGTTCACTTTAGCTACCATGATGCTGCTTGATGAATTTCTGAAGAATGGGTTGTTTGCTCATGGCTGTGTTGGTTTATAAACATTTCAAATGGATAGGTATAACATGTGGATATGAAATGTGTAACATCTGAAACAAAGTAAGTTTTTCATCAAACTCAGGTGAGCATAGAATGTTATAGGTGATCTTATCAGAGTAGATAGGCATTTCCTCACTGACTTTCACTGGATAATGTGAGATTCCTGCCCCACCTAATGTGGCCGGGAGGTACCAAAATATTTAGCAACAGCATTCAGCTAGGTTTCCTATGTCCGAGTGCAGCACTCTGATCTCCAGGCCTGCATATGGTTAAAAAAAAGGAGGATTCAACTACATATTTATCTTTGAAAACGTTCAGCCTGCTATATTTCACAAACCTGTAGTCACAGTTCAGCCAATAATGCACATCTACCTGCTGGTGGCTTAATGAAGATGTATTTTGACCTTTGAAACACAGGAGAACTGGAGGAGGAGATGGAGAATTCTGAGATGCTGGACCTGCCAGAGAAACAAAAACACCAGCTGAGACACCGAGAGCTCTTTCTGTCCAGACAATTGGAGTCTCTGCCTGCTACACACATCAGGTAAAAGCACCTCTGTTTGTGTGTGTTGGACAATTCTCCATAAATATAAGGTGAAATAATTTGACCACTGTCACGTCCGTGGGCTTGAACTGTAAGTGAGTGAAATACTCCAAGGACGACTGTTTGGCCAACATCACGCATCTGAGACACATCATTATTTTGTGACCTGTCAAAAGCTGTACTGGGAATCCTTGAGTGTAAACGGTGTTTGAGTGGAGGTGAGATTACTGGCAGTGATGGAATCGGATCTCGGTAGAGAACTCAGGCTGTCAGTATGATCCTGGACTTGGACTATTAAAATGGTGAAATGCATAAAGATTTTCACAGGGATTCCAGGACCTTATACTTCATGATTACACTCACAGTGCGCTCACAGTGTACATCTCTACTGCTTAGGGAAGTGTGTACAATAGAGGGACGTAAGTCTCCAGGCCTTATGGTGCGGATTTATGAGTTGAACGCCACCACAAAATCGTAATTATGAGTGGGGAAACTCGGTGGATGCAACGTCTGTAGTTGCCAGTAAATTTGTTGAAATTAAATGTTTACTTGTCTCAGACACTGATTTCTGAGGAAGAGAGAGAGAGAGAAAGAGAGAGATAATTAAAGTAAAATATAAACCACACTACTTTTAACTACTGTTAGCAGTGACATGTCTTTTGTCAGCTGTTTTTATTTACAATAAAACAAGCTAATTGCCTGCACAAAATATGATAGCATTGTACAAATACGATATAATGTGATGGTTACGGTGACATCATAAATTGATTAAAAACATTAAAAAAAAAAGCAAAACACACCTGATGTGCATTCTTTGTTCTTCATTTTCTAGAAGTAGTTTAATTTAAAAAAAAAAAACAAAAAACCTTGCTGTATTTAAAATAATTTTGTTGTTAATTAAGAGAAGGTACACCGCCATCTTGCTCCGAACAAAGTAACTTGAACGCACCTGAAGTCGTGATTACGACTTCTCAACCCATAAGTACGAACTTCCCAGGAGAACGCTCAGTTAGGTTTGCTGCTAGCCGTCCATTAGCAGTACCAGTCCTATTTTGAGTACTGCAGTAGAGATACTGAGGTATAACTTGCTATGCATGATGAGAGAAAGTAATTAACACATGCATAGCATCTGGATGGCTGTTTAAAAGTGTGGCTGACACTAAAATATAGCCTACATGGGAAGAGCACGAATGGACATTTACCCTGTGTTACATTTTATAAAGAAATAATACAAACGATAGCATCATATATCCTTGTGATATTCGGTTTTGTAATATTACTTTATGTAATACTATTCCCAGAAGAATGAATATGAATATTGTTGGTGTGTGTGTGTGTTTTGCTGCTCTGCTCTGTGGTGTTTATGGACGTTACAGAATAAACAAAAGCGTTATTCTCATCTAGTCTCATCCCATTTTATTTGAACATCACCGGGTTCTTGTTCCACCTCATCTTGGACGACCATGACAAGTTTGCTTAGCGCCTCCACCCCATGTGCCTGCGAGTTTGCATGTTCACCCAGTGCTTCAGGGGTTTTCTCCCGCAGTCCAAAGACATGCATTGTAGGCTGATTGGCATCTTGAAATTGTCCGCAGTGTGTGTGCAGTTGTGCCCTGCGATGGGTTGGTACACTGTCCAGGGTTGTCCCCCGCATTGTGTCTTGAGTTTCCTGGGGTAGGCTCCAGGCTTCCCCCCATGACCCTGTGTAGGATATGCGGTATGGAACATGGATGGATGGATGGATGGATTTGGTTGGTTGATACTTCTACATCTCGTAGGTTTTCTAACACACAATAACAAAAATAAAACAACAAACTTGTCACCTTTGCTAAAAGAGACTGTTTATACCAGCTGAGTGTAGTTTTAGTGTTGATTTAATTACAACTCCTTCGTTTTTATTACCTATTTATTATCAACTATGATTCTCATGGCTGTTACATAGTCTACATTTCATATCCTTTAACCAAGAACAGCGACTGCAGTGTGTTGACAGCATTTTGATTACTGTAATGCTTCCTAACGAATGCTGTACTTTCTGAATTGACGGGCAACATGACTGTTTACATATCCACAAGGAGACTAGAGTTTGTCCTCAGAGCAGATAATGTATTAACTGCTTGAATATGAGGAGAATTTCTCCAAACACCACGCAAGGTTTTCTTACTGAAACAAACCAGAGTACATCTTTTTAGTGTTTGAGCACCATGCTTCACCTAATTTGGAGTACGTAGAGAGGCAGCTCGCTTACTGTATCGGGTATCAGTACTTACTCAGAACTCTGATATTGCTTACAGAATGGCCTATAGAAGAATGCTGTAATGATCTTATCATAACGTATATCGTATCAAATAGGATCCGTCTATCCATAATTTTCAGTAATTAGGAGCTTTGATACGTTCTTAGTCGCATGCCAAACCTGTTTAGAGTATATCCTCAAGGTCACAATTCTCTTGTCCGTTTTGCTGTAATTTGACTGTTAAATCAGAATTCGTATTTCTCCTTCACCTGTGACTTTACTATGGGGCTGTGTGGTTCAAACCATTATAACTTGTGTTTAAAAAAAAAAAAAAAAAAAAAGAAACAAACAAACAAAAAAAACCATTTTAACATGTGTTGTATAACTGTGTTCAGAGGAAAGTGCTGTGTGACTCTTCTCAATGAGACGGAAACCCTCATGTCCTACCTAGACCGAGAGGTGAGTACAGTACAGCATTTATTTTTTAAACTGTGTAGCACTGCTAGATCACACTACTGGCTTACTGATGCACTCGGAGTGTGTTTTACCTATACTAGATAGAGATGCTCATGAGCTTATTTTGTGTGTGTGTGTGTGTGTGTGTGTGTGTGTGTATCTGTATCTGAGATCTAGTTATGAGCTCGGTTCATCATGAATAATTCAGTGTGTTGACCCAGAATGTTCTCTTCGCATTTAGTAATGAGGAGACTGGAGACTCCACTCACTCAGGCCAAACGCGCAAACACCACACGGCCCCCTATCAGTACACGAGGCGTTCTTTGTTTGTGCCTGGGTCTCTAACTCGGACTTGTTGTGTTTTGGCTGCAGGACGCATTTTTCTACTCTCTGGTGTACGACCCTCAGCAGAAAACACTCCTGGCCGATAAAGGAGAGATCAGAGTGGGGAATAAGTACCAGGCAGAAATCACCGACCTCCTCAATGAGGGTACGTTTACTTTTAGTGGAAACTTCTGATTTTGATACCCACTCTAGAGTCTGAATGTGCACCCGTGTCGTGCACTTCCTCTTTATGATTCATATCTCTTCCTTTTATGTTTTTGTAACACACTCTGATGACAGGGTGACTGCAGTTCTCTAAACACTCTGTTTCTCTGAAATTATATTTCATGAAATAAGAGCATTAAGTGTTGTATTGCAGTAAATTTGATTTTTTTTATATGGTCTTAGAATTTAAGATTAAGGCTAATCATGGGTCTTTTTTTTTCTTTTCTTTTTTCTTTTTTTTTATCTTGTAGAGAAAAGCAGATACTTTTGCTGGATAAAACAAAAGACATGATGCAGGTCTATTCTGATGGGTGCAAGATGACTATGAATTGTGATTGGTTGGCACATATTTAAATCTAATAACACCTACTATTCAAATTTTATATATATATATATATATATATATCACTTTTATAGTTTGCACCACAGATTTATTGTTTTGCTTTTATTCATTCATTTATTCAGTCACGGTTGCAGTGTATCCGGGAGGATATACACACAGCAGTACAACAGGGCACCGTGCGCGCACACATGCACTCATTTACGCGTGGGGCAATTTTGTGTTACCAGTACTCCTGCTGGTGCGTTCTTGGGAGATAGGAGTAAACCAGAGATCAGAAGGAAAAACCCATGCGCACACGGGTAGAACATGCAGATCTCCACACAATAAAAGAAGCCCAGTAGTGAAGCGGGGACGCCAGAACAAGACTACTCTGGAATATGTCATTTTAGCAGTTTGTTTTTGTTGTAATGTGCATAAACACGTCCTGTCTGGTTTTAAACCCGGATCTTTCTCCATCTACTGCCACTGTGTTCAAGGCGTCTCACTGAGAACTCTTGATAGACATGGATGAATAACATGAAGCGCTTGCAGAAGGGAAGACCATGCAGAGCTGTAACAGAGCGGGAGTTTAATCTTGATATCCAGCTGTTCTGTAGATGACTGCTGTGTTTGTGCTTCTCGGTTCATTAGGAGAAGAGGATGGCAGGGAGCTGGCCAAACTAGAGGAGAAAGTGTGGGATCCCAACAGTCCTCTTACAGATAAACAGATCGACCAGTTTCTTGTAGTGGCTCGGTAAGTACCTTCAAGTTGTTTTTGGATTTTACCCTATCGACATTTGTCTGGACTGCGCAACATGGTGACGGTTAAGGGGCTTCAGAATAAGGTGCACTTCCTGTGGAATTATCGATTTCTATCTGAACAGTATGATGCCGTTTTACAGGAAGATGCTTGCAGCGCTCATTCATTCTTATCTCTCCTCTGCTCGGTCTATTTACATCTCTTTCTATCTCTCTTCTGCCCTTGTTCTTTTCTCGTTCCCTCCCACAGGTCTGTGGGTACGTTTGCGCGGGCTTTGGACTGCAGCAGTTCAGTTCGGCAGCCCAGTCTACACATGAGCGCTGCAGCTGCCTCCAGAGACATCACGCTGGTACGGCACCACCTACACTCGCTCGCTGCACACTACATCCTGCTTCCGCAGTACTTCACACGTTGGTCTGGCACATGAAACGCATTCTAATGTCATCTGTACTTTGCCAATTGTCCATGCAGAATTACTCATAATGGCGTAGATCATCATGATCACCCAGGCAGATTTGAATCATAATGGTGTAGGGCAGTACCGATATTTAGAAGAAGGACCGCTTTTTAAGTCGTGCTTTTCACAGCAATCTCGTTACGTTTGTAAGTATGACCATTACAGCGATTGCCATCATCTTTTATTTATTTATATAATCACCAAATAATCATCAAATGATATTTATAGAGCTTTGTATCTTGACTGGCGAAGCATGTCAAAGCATGGCGATAAAAAGATGTTCATATTTTGGGTCGTACTGTATGTTGAAAGCCACTTCATAAAAGGGTAGCATTTCAGAGACCCACCCTCACCTACCACTAGATGCCACTCATTTATTAAACATACAGCCATGTAGCCAGTGGCTGCTAGACACAAGCAAAGCCATACCCTCTGAACCTGAGAAACACACGCGCTTTGTTTTGTATATAATAACTGACATGAAATTACATGTATGTGATTTTTATTTTATTTTATTTTTTTCTTTTCTTTTCCCTTTGCTTTCTACAACAGACATTTGGGACCCTGCATGTTGTTTAAAGCATTCTTAAAAACATTTTTTTGTTTCCATAAATGTTAAAAATAGCACCTCTTGCAGATTGAGTCATTAACATGGCGCCATTGAGACATTAACAACATGGTGGCCTCGTTGAGGGATTATCAGGGTGATGCAGCTGATGTTAAATGAATGTGCTGAACCCCATCCAGATTTCAGAAAAAAGCAACCTCATAAGTAATAAACAATAAATATTAGCCTATACAACTCTGGCTTGCAAAGCAGTATCAATGCATTATCAAGTTAAATGGAGCTCCTGTGATAAACAGGTTTATAATAAACAAAACTGCAGCACAGGACTCTGAACGAGCTGTTTACTGTAGTGACTTTACCTGTTAACTCATGTAGGATATGTAGGTTTGATCATTAAACCAGACTGGACATTTTAATAATAATATCTAGTAATTATATTTATTATTATTATTATTATTATTATTGTTATGATGATGATAATTACAACCATAAAAGCATTCATTTTTTAGTTTATCTTCTCTCTGCTTGCAGCATGTTCTTGGAGCCTGCTTCAGATTTGCTCATTCATTCTTAATTTGAACATTTTGTATTTTTGAGTGACTTTAGCATTTATATTCCATGTTTTGGCTTCGCTGTGCTGTTTTAACTGTCTGGGTTTGGGAGCTTTGCCAGTTAACTTTTGTTGTCTTTTTTTCCAGTTTATGTCTTTGTTTATGACATGAAAACAAAACTGCCTTGGCTTTCCCACATGCAAATAATGAATGTGTGTGTATATGTTTAAACAGATTTATAATAAACAAAACTGCAGCACAGGATATATATATATATATATATATATATATATAAAATATAAAAAACACACATACACACAGTATCTCACAAAAGTGAGTACACCCCTCACATTTTTGTAAATATTTGATTATATCTTTTCAT
>JANDJT010000228.1:13704046-13740498 GCA_024331685.1 Stegophilus panzeri
TGTATGTATGTATGTATGTATGTATGTATGTATAATATAATTTATTATATTTGGCTAATCAGAGAAACATGCAGCTTTCTTTTTACTGAGAAGTCGCTCAGTGACGAGTCCTCTGGCCCTCCTGCCAACTCCTGCGTATTTTCAACTGTGTTCAACTTCTGATCTCACACGAGCCTTGTGAAAATTCCCTGAATAAATCGATCACAAGTGATATTTACTGGTCTGCAGATTAGTTAATTGCATAGGTTGTCATTTATTCCTTTCGATTGATCTGTAACAGAGTCTGAAAATTCTGTTTGCCTTTTTGAACGTGCTGATCTAAAAATAATTGTGCAGATCATGTGTAATCTATCTACCTGTGAAAAATGACACTTTTCTGGGGAGAGATACGAAGCTTTACTGCAGATGTTCATGATTACCATTTGCTGTGTGTTTAGGTATCCTGACTTTTATTCACGTTTTCTTTTGCTCCTCAGTTCCATGCCATGGACACGCTGCATAACAACGGCTATGACATGACACGAGCAATCGCTGCTTTGGTGCCTCAGGGCGGCCCTGTACTCTGTCGAGACGAGATGGAAGAATGGAGCGCCTCGGAGGCCAACTTGTTTGAGGAGGCACTGGAGAAATATGGCAAAGACTTTACTGATATCCAGCAGGATTTTGTGAGTTTACAGCAATAAAGCGTTTACATCGAGAGAAGGAGTAAGAGATATAGGGCTTATGGACAAAATAAAGAGCACCAGCTCACTGGTCTGTACACAGATTGCCTTTTTGCGGTAAAGTGTGTCTAACTCTGCCACCTGCTGGTGATTTAGTGTATATATGACTGTAGTTTAGGCATTGAATACAGCGACAAGGAGGAGCCACATAGAGAAAATGTACACACCCTCTTTTACCAAACTAAAACCATATTATATAAGCAGACAAAGGAAGACCAGAAGTGGTTTTGTGCTTTTAGATTTTCCGTCTGTGTTCCTGCATTACAAAGGTTTATGGCTCCGCTTAAGATTGTATATACAAATGCATGCAAACTCTTTTTTTTTTAAAGGGGTTTAAAAAACCGAAACCGCACCAGTAACTTATTATTCAAAAAAAAAAAAATAAATAAAAAATCTCGTCTTGTTTCTTTATTTGAATGTGCTCAGTGTGATCTCTAAGGACATAAGTCAACACCTTTTGCTTTTTAAGTCCTATTTAAGGCATGGGTGAACTCCCAAGAAAGTTGCTGCAAAGTGAACACTGATTGGGATCACAACCACAGCTTTCATCGAAAACCTGGAACAGAAATATTGAACTTTCATGTAGCTGGTGGAGGGTATGAAAAGATATCAGCATAAAATAAAATTAATCATAATTCAGAAATGGAAGACCGACATAAAGAAATAGACATAGCCATGTAGCAGAGGACAATTTCTGAAAAAATACCTGAGTTTTGCAAAAATGTCAAACAAAGAGCAGGAGACGTGAAAACGGGGGCAAGAGGATCAAGTCCACATTTATATTGACTGTTTGACTATAAATATTAAACACATGTTGACCGTTTTTGTTACACTTGATTGCGAAGGAACATCTGTAAAACCAAACTTGCATTAAATGCCGTCCTCACTCCATAATTTCAAAGTAAGGATATTTGAGATGGTAGGCCTAGATTACTATTGAACACAACAAAATAAATCCTCTGTCTCTTTCAGCTTCCCTGGAAATCTCTGACTAGCATAATTGAGTATTACTATATGTGGAAAACTACAGACAGATACGTTCAGCAGGTATGGTTGCTTGACACAACATCTCTGTAAATGTTCCTGGGTGGGGGGGGAAATCTTTAGTGATTTTATTTATCTATTTATTTATTTTTTTCTATTTATTCTGCTTTGTACAGAAACGGTTAAAAGCAGCGGAAGCAGAGAGCAAGCTGAAGCAGGTCTATATCCCTAACTAGTGAGTACGGTAGCCAGTTGGTCAGAGGGCATCCCTTGATATGCAAACATTGACCTCTAAGCTTTACATGAATTGTCTGTTTGTTTGATTTATGCACAAGCTTAATCCGTGTGTGACTCTGTGCTTTGCGTCTGCAGCAATAAGCCCAATCCAAACCAGCTGAGTGTGAACAGCGTGAAGCCAGGGCTGGTGAACGGGGCCGGGGCAATACCTGGGGCAGTGACTCAACCGGCAGGACTGGGCCGTGCATGCGAGAGCTGCTACAGTGAGTTGTGTGTGAAGGTTTAACACCTACACAAATTGTAAAATTGGCCAACTTTGATTCTCTCTCTCTTCTTGTTTGTGTGTAGCCACCAGCTCATATCAGTGGTACTCATGGGGGCCTACCAACATGCAGTGCAGACTATGTGCTTCCTGCTGGACCTACTGGAAAAAGTACGGTGGCCTGAAGATGCCCACGAGACTCGATGGAGAACGGCCTGGACCCAACCGCAACAACATGGTGGGCGTGACTTTCAGCAGCTCTGAGCTCTTTAAACATACACTACATTGTTGCTACTGTTTCAAATCAGGATGAACACTTACTTTGTAAAAGGACCAAAAACAGACGACAATTTTTTTTAAAAATTTTATTTCAAGAATAGATTACTATTCACAATACAGAGGTGTTTCATTTAAGAGTAATGAATGTAATATAATGTAATATCTGATTTATTAGTGTGTGTGTGTGTGTGTATAGTATACATACTATAGTGTCTGAAAATAAGGATGTACAGCTTGAATTGTGACACTATAATAGTTACGCCATTTCTTTTCACTAGACTTTCCTTTACATATCCATGTTTAAATTCAGTTTATAAATAACTGAAATTCCAGACAACATCATTAAGACAATAGCCAGCCAGCAGGAGACAAGCGACCAACGGCTTTTTAACGATAATGTGATAGCCTACACATATTCAATCATTTGTAGAGAATAAATATACAAAGTAAGTGTGTGTGCAAATTAGAAAACGTCAAGCATCATATTTCAACATATCCTCTCTGTATTCACCAGTGTAAATGAGACTCAGCATTGTTCTCTCTTTCTGTCCCGTATTTGGGCCATATATATATATATATATATATATATATATATATATATATATATAAACATAAACTTTAGGTGTCTTATGTAACCCCTGAAACCTGAATAGCAATTCACCTTCTTACTAAACAGTGTCTGTTGTAAGATAAGTTGCCTTACCACATGTCTTCCGTCCTCATTCCTCTGCTTTTCTCATTGTTTTCACATTGCACTCTGAAACTCTGGGACTGTTTAGATTTCCCTGCTCTACCTAACAGACTAAATCTAGTAATTGATTACCCGCACCTCCCTGGAACAGTACATCTTTGTTTCGTGGCACTGGAAAGTTTTGCTCCACCAGTATAGATGGATCACTTCGATAATTCCTGAGCTAAGCTGTGGATGAGAGGCGTGGTGTTCCAGATGCAGAAACGCTCACTCTAATGTCTTTCTGGTCGGTAGAGTCCTCATGGAGGACCAGTGAGACATGGCGGGAGTCCAAAGTTTGCAGTGAAGACCAGACAAGCGTTCTACCTGCAGACCACTCAGCTCACAAGGACAGCAAGGCGTATCTGCCAGGATCTGCTCAAGTCCCGCTTTCTGGCCCGTCACCCCTACACACCAGTCAACACGGCAGCCATCAAAGCAGAGTGTGAGTGAAGTCGCTACTGCTCTATTACTCGCCTACCTAGGGACAGATTCAAGAAGTGCTACCTCACAATATTATACACGTGATTTTACACATGTATACATAGTTGAGTACTAGATCATTTCAAGTAGGATACTCACACTTTGAGAACACTACTGTGTGATATGTCCGTTAACATGCATTGTGTGCTTCTCACATCTTTGCTCTGTTATGTTTAAATGCAAGCAAACTTTATACCATATTTATTGTGTGTGTAGGTGCAGTGCGGATGCCCGACATGTCCACAAAGCCCGTATCTTTGAGGCATGCTGTCCGTAAGCCTCTGGAGTCTGTGGTTAGATATCTGGGTGGGTGGATATGACATCTGCACTCTTGTTCTGTTTTTCTTTCTCTCTCATTTCAAATTTCCAAGTGCCAGGACACAGCGGAGGATGTTTTAAGGAAAATTTAGAGCAGCGGTGTCATTTTAGGTACCAGGCCACATACACACATCCTGTGTCGAGTGATTTGGTAGACAAATTACACATCAACTCCTCCTCCTTATTTATAGGCATTTATCACTCACAAAACAGATCAACAGACTGCAGTTCATTACTGAAAAGCTAATTTGCCAAATTATGCTTTTATAGTTGACCACTGTTGCATAGTGTTACACCCTGTAACGTAAATAGATTTGATTGGGATTGGGATCCGTTTATTGTTTGCAAATGAAAAAGCTATATGTTTGCATAAGTGTTCACTCCTGTTGCTGTGAAACCCTTAAGTTAGTTGTTGGAAAGGAACATGGCCGTTCCTTATAGCGTACACATCACCAACACGTTTTGTCTATCTAGCTGAGATTCTTGCTCCCTAGTACAGTATTTTGCCCTCTAGTGGAATAACACTTTTTTTTTTTTTTTTTTTTTTTTTTTTTTTTTTTTAAAATCTCTAAATTAAATTACAGTCCTCAACACGATTTTAACTTACAAAATGGATTCTAAATTCATTTGGTGGGTCAGATTACAACCTTTACTGGGCTGAGTCTGGTCCGCGGGCCCTGTGTCTGACACCCACTAATTTAGATTGATCTTAGAATATTTCTCTGGAGAGTACACTGTGTGGAAACTTTTGGGGAGGGCTGGAGGGGTTCCAGCACATACCAAAGGTAGCCATGCTTATAGAAACGGCTCCATTTTAATTAGATTTTAAGTGAATATTATATTCTGACTAATCAATATCACTACTGTCTGTCTCCTGATTGTAGAGGCCCACCCTTGCCCACCTAAAGCAGAGCCCCCACGAGGAGCCTCTATATCCACTGGTAGCTTGACTCCCATCAAGTCCTCCCCCATCCTGAACAACGGCTCACCCACCATCCTCGGCAAACGCACCTACGAGCAGCACAATGGCCTAGATGGTGAGAGAGACAGGTTTCTCTTGTCAACTGTGGGTGTGTGTGCATTTCTCATTAACGTCCCTAGCACGTCTCCTTCACATTTTAATCTACTTTCCATAACCACATAAAAGCTTTCTTCCACTTTCAGGGGTGCCTCAATGAAGGTTGAGATATTTTATTGTGTAATTGGGAGTAAGATGCCCAGAGTCTATTCTCCTTCCTGTTTTCCAGTTTTCTCTCTCCTGCCCATGTGTCCGGCCTCCACAACTCTAGGTCTCTGTCTCTCTCTGTCTCTCTCTGTCTCTCTCTGTCTCTCTCTGTCTCTCTCTGTCTCTCTCTGTCTCTCTCTGTCTCTGTGTGTGTGTGTGTGTGTGTGTGTGTGCCATTCAGAGTTGACAGAGAGAGTGTTGTCATGGTAACAGATCAGCAGTGACGCAATGATCTCCTGCAGGATCAGATGCAAAAAGGCACACATCAACCAACAGCACTATCAAAGCCATTAAGTGACACATAAATGATGACGAGCGTAACATGCATACTATTTACAACCTCATCATACACAAGTGTAGAAGTGTGCTTCTGTAAGGAATCCTCATATAGTCTGTCATGTTGTGGTGCTGTTCTATCCAGGGGTCCAGAAAGAAACCAATGTTCAATGGTTATATAATTCCCTGATGAGTTGGTCACTATTCTGCTCTGAGCAGCACTGTTTCTCTCACTTCCCCTCCCTCTCATTTATCACTTTTTGTCTTTTGTTTTTTGCACATTTTACTACAACCACCTTTACAGCATTGATCACTCGTGGCTGTTCATGGGTAACTTGGAGAATAGCTATATACGTGATCTGGAACAGAACCAGGAAGTGATGATGCACATAATATCCATGTAGTTTCCGATACAGATCCACTTTTATACATAGTTGAAAAGGCCTGTCCCTATGGTTTATTTAATTTATTTTTTAAAACTATCCTATAATGAGCGTCAAGTGCTTTGTGGTCTGTCGTATGTGAATTAATCACTGGATTCGTCTTATTCTGCTCTATTTCACTTCTGTTTCACCACCAATAGGATCCAAGTCTAAAGTGCTGGGTCCTCAGTGGGACATCATGTCCAAACGAATGTCCGAGCAGGGACGTCCCCCCTCTGCCTTGCAGGACAATGAAGTACACGAACTTGACTGACGCCTTCTGTGACCTCAGCCCTTTAGCACGGACAACAGGTCTCTGTTAATCTTTTTATGGTTATGTTTTTGGTCTTGTTTAAACAATGTCCTGGGCCTGCTACAAGATAAAAATGATTGTGTCTCCCTTGTTGTTAATCTGCAGGTAAATGGAGAGGTGTTTTCCCAATTCTCAGTGGTGGAAGGACCTTGGAGAGGATCTGTGGTCAACATTGCGCTATATTAGAGCCAGTGTTTTTGTTCAGGTTTACGGGCTAGAACAGGCTCTGACCTGACTGTATAGGACTGCATTCAATATTTACCATATATTGCTAATTCTGTTTTATTATTATTATTATTATTATTATTATTATTATTATTATTTCAAGTCTTGTTATTGTTCTTTTTTTAAACCAAATGTAATCGTTTGTTTTTAGTTAAATGATGAAACTTGTTTCTTGAAACAGCTTGCTCAAAAGGGGGGAAACATGGGCTCTCTTATTGGCCTGTTACATTATTTTCTTTGTCAACTACTCAGAAAAAGAGACAGGCATTTCTTTCAGACTGCCATTTTCATTCTGCTTGTCTTCGTTTCGATGCTCGTATTATTCGGTTTCTTCAGTCCGCCCTGCCCTGACGCCACAGGCAATTAACTTATTGATTAAGATGACTGAATGTGTTCTTTTTCTACCTTTTTCACAAGTATTGCATCTATGCTTCTATGGTGTAATTAAAAAAAAAAGTTGTTTCTCTTTTGTGAATATGTAAATGAAAATGGTATGGAGGCATTATTGTACAGTGGTGCATTTTGCGCCTCCAGTATTTATCAAGGCTTGTGATAAGGAATTTGCCATGTACAGCATATTCTTTTTGTAAGGAACCTCTCAGCAATCTAAAACGATACTGCTCCATGACTACACTGCACCTTCTTAAGAATGATACCATATATGTGTTGTACATGTTGTGCAGATTCGTGGTGGGATTTTTTTTTTTTTTTTCTTTTTTCTTTTTCCCTTTCCCCCAACCTTCGCACATATCCTGCCAAGAACAGCATTCCGAACCAGGCAGCTTTTCACCTGGTGATATGTGATACATTGAAGTTTACACCACAGTTGGTTTATTAAATATTGATACCTCGAGAGAGCATGTGTCAGTAGAAATCCTCCCCTCACGTTCATCACATGTGAGCTACAAGCCTCAAGGTTCTCTTCATTCATTTGTTAGGCGTCCTTCCACCTCACATCTCCCTTCATGCACGTAATGCAGGTGAGACGCTTGTCTTCAATGCTGCACAGTGAGGGTCAGTTAGAAGACATTTCTTCTGATCAGTTATAAGAAATGGGTCAAAGGAAAATACCACTTCACCCACCTACAGTGCCAGGTTCCAGTGAAAACTATACATATGTACACCAGTGGTCACTAACCCTGTTCCTAGAGATCTACCTTCCTGAAGACTTCAGCTCCAACTATAATCGTACCCACCTGACCATCTAATAATGGCCTTAAGAAGTTCTTGATCAACTAAAACAAGTGTGTTAGATTCCAGTCTAGATGAAACCTGCAGGAAGGTAGAGCTCAAGGAAGAGGGTTGGTGACTACTGATGTACACAATCAACACTAAGCTCTTAAAACTGTTACGAATAAATGCTACTGCATGAGGAACATGGTGTCCAGCATCATACTGCAGTTTTAGCAAAAAGACAAATCTACATGCTACTGGTCTTCAATTTGTCCTTCACAGGGAACCATATAGGTTTTATGTTGAACCTTCAACAGAAGGTTTTGCTTTCACAAGTGTTCCAAGAATTCCTTTTTTCTCCAAGTGTACTGTTACAATGTCACGCTTATTTATCCTGCCCCCACCACACACACTTAGAAAAATGGTTCCATTTAGCATTTCGAAGTGTTCTTCAGTTTGAACCCTTGAAGATTTTGTCTGAGACAAGGTTTTAGGAAGAACCACTTAGAAAGCATACTACTTAAAACGTTATGGATGCACCAAATGTTCTACAAGGAGCTTTAATGATGCGCTACTTGGCGGTTATAAAGTGGACAAGTGGAGGCCAGCTGTTATACATTCCAGAAATTGTTCTTCAGTGTGATTACATAGGGAATAAATAAATAAATAAATAATATATATATATATATAAAAACATGTTAAAATAACACATTGGTTGTGGCACAGAGAACTAAAATGTTTCACATAGTTTCCTGTCAATGTGGGTTTCCTCTGGGTTCTCTGATTTCCTCTTACCTCTCAAAAACATTGCGGTAAGTGGATTAATGACCCTAAATTGCCTCGATTTGTGAATGTGTATGGTGCTTTCCGATGGACTGGTGTCCCATTCAGGGTGTATTCCCACCTCACATGCAGTGTTCCTGCGATAAACTCTGGATCAAAATCCGACCAGGGTGAAGTGGTTACTGAAGATGGAAATATGAATGATCCTTGTGATAAACAATTATAACAACATAAATGGGTAAAGAATCATGGACTTTAATGTTCTTTTATGGCATTGCACAAGAAAAGTTTTCAGGGACTTTTATTTCTTAGGATGTAAGATTTGGAAGAACCTGTGGAGTGCTCTCCAAAGAAACTTAGGAATTGTTTTTCTCTGAGTGTTCTTATGGCAGGATTAAGATACATTTTATGATCTATACATCCATTTTCCATACCGCTTATCCTAAACAAGGTCGCAGGGGAGCCTGGAGCCTATCCCAGGGAACTTGGGGCACCAGGAAGGTGACACCCTGGATGCGATGCCAACCCATTGCAGGGCACAATCTCGCACACATTCACACACTACAAACAATTGGGAATTGGGAATACCATTGGGAATACCAATCAGCCTACAATGCATGTCTTTGGACTGAGGGGGGAAACAACCAAGGCATGGGGAGAGCATGCAAACTCCACAGGGACACGTGGACGGAGGCGTGATTTGAACCCCCAAACCCAGAGTTGCAAAGCATGTTTTTAAATTTTTTTTAAGCAAGAACACTTCAAAATAAGTGGTTCTTTAGTGGTTCTTCATTGTATAGGATTTTTGAGTTTAGCTATATGGTTCATTAGAGATTAAAGAAGTTCTTTATCGGTCATTATAGGTTCTTCAGAGCAGTATATTGATTCTTCAAGGTATCATCCCTTAACAGGTTAAAATGAACACTTTTATAAGGTTCTTTGTGGGACTGGGAAAGGTTCTCCTGGCATCACTCTTAAGAACCTTACTTTGGTTCCTTATAGCACTAACTAAGGGTTTTTTAGAGAACGTATGCTAACATGGTTCCTTGTGGCACTGCTGTGAAGAACCATTAAATAGATGGTTCTCTAAAGAACTTGAGAGGAAAAGGTTATTTGTGCAATTTATAAGGGTTCTCCTATGGCATCAGGCTGAAAAACCCTTTTTGGTTCTAAATGGAACCCTTATTTTTTTAAATGTATGATTAAATGTTTGAAATCGGTGTTGTAGACAAAAACAGAATTGTGCCAACATATTCATTTCTTTCATTAGAAAACTAACATTTTATTTTATAAAAACATTTTATTTTATAAAAATATATTTTTAAATGGATGACTTGGAGTGAAATATTCAGAAAAGCAGCCGATAAGTGTCCAGCATAGGTGGGAACTCCTTTAATACTGTTTAAAAAGCATCTCAGGAGGCTTCCTTAAGACATCAGTTGAGAAAATGCCAAGAATACATTTCTGGAAATTCTAGGCAAAAATGGTGTCTATGTTGAAGATGCTAAAATACTAAATTATTTAGATTTATTTTGGATTTTTCATCAGAACATAATTCCCATAGTTCCAGTCGCGTTACACCAGAGTTTTGATAACTTCATTATTATTCTAAAATGTGGGAAAAAATAGAAATAAATAATTAAAGAATGAGTGTTCCTAAACTTTTGACCGGTAGTGTATGTGTGTGTGTGTGTGTGTATGTATGTATATGTGTATGTATGTGTGTGTTTGTGTGTGTGTGTGTGTGTGTGTATGTATGTATATGTGTATGTATGTGTGTGTGTGTGTGTGTGTGTATGTATGTATGTATGTGTGTGTGTATGTGTGTGTAAGTGTCTATATGTGTATGTATGTGTGTATGTGTGTAAGTGTCTATATGTGTATGTATATGTGTGTGTGTGTGTGTATATGTGTGTATGTGTCTATATGTGTGTGTAAGTGTCTATATGTGTATGTATACGTGTGTATATGTGTGTATGTGTCTATATGTGTATGTATATGTGTGTATGTATGTGTGTGTATATGTGTATGTATGTGTGTGTATATGTGTGTATATGTGTGTATGTGTCTATATGTATATGTATATGTGTGTGTATGTGTGTGTATATGTGTGTATATGTGTATGTATATGTGTGTATGTGTCTATATGTGTATGTATATGTGTGTGTATATTTGTGTGTATGTGTGTGTATATGTGTGTATATGTGTGTATGTGTCTATATATATGTGTATGTGTGTGTATATTTGTGTGTATATGTGTATGTATGTGTGTGTATGTGTCTATATGTGTATGTATATTTGTGTGTATATGTGTATGTATGTGTGTGTATGTGTGTGTAAGTGTGTATATGTGTGTATGTGTGTGTAAGTGTGTATATGTGTATGTATGTGTGTGTATGTGTGTGTAAGTGTGTATATGTGTATGTATGTGTGTATGTGTGTGTATGTTTGTATGTGTGTGTGTAAGTGTGTGTATGGTGTAGATGAGATGAGAGGAGAGGAGAGCTCCAGCAGTGAAACAGTTAACACTGAGCACAGCGCTGTAGTGTCGGACGCCGGAGTGCGGCTCTGAGCATGTGCTGTTCCTGCTGCATTGAAGGAAAATGTGTCAGTTATCATTGGAGAGGAGTATAAGGGAGGAGAAAGGGAGAGAGGGAGGTTAGCCGGGGCAAACACACAACGAGAAGGAACCGATACGACCATGGTCCTGTTTTGTCTCGTGTCCTCTGCATGATTACAATGAACTCGCACAGGGTCGATCCCACTGCACGCGCTGCTGCAGCCCTACAATAAAACACGGTAAGCCTCGCGACTTTGCACAGAAGCTTGGACTTGTTACTCATCAGGAGAGCCTTGTGCTTCACTTGCAGGCCTGTTTATAGTATGTATTTATTTATTTATGTCTTTATTTATTTAAGGGATTCCATGAGCTTTAATTCGCTTCGCTTGCCTGAAGATCCTGAGAGCGCATCCATGATCGAGCATTTTATTTATTTATATATTTATTATCGTTTTGTTTGTGTGCGTCTGTCCGTCACGCACCTGATCTCATCTCATCCTGCTCCAGGTGGGCTGTGTTGCATTTAGACATAACCCTTTTTTAACCAAATATAGCTGTTTAACAACACACACACACACACACACACACACACACACACACTGTATTCGTTTGTCCGAACGGTGATGAAGTCTAATGCTGAACTGTATCATGTCTAATTATGATCAGCGTCATATAGACACATACGCTGCTTGGAGAAGTGCCGGTGGTTGACACACACACACACACACACACGCACACACACACACACGCACGCACACACACACACACACACACACACACACACACACTTCAGTGAGGGAGCTGCGGGACGGTTTCATTCAGGCCTGTAGTCACGACTTGCCCTGTCGGCTCTCCAGGTTCAGGTAAGGTGATGAGTGAAATAGATGGACCCTGTCTTCAGAGTAACGCGTCTTCTCTTCGCAGCTTTCCACGCTTCCAGATCTGATTCCTTATGCTCTGTTCTGTTCCGCTTTAAATTGGACTTGATGAGGAACTCAACTTACTAAAAGCATGAAACTTTATGTGCTGGGCTCATTTTCTCCCCTGAACATGAAACAGGACACTTGTGGTGCATCTGCTTTAGACCTACTCCACCTTCATGTCTATATTACATTATATTATCTTCTTTTCATTTTAACCCTAGAATAAACCAGATTAAAATAATTTTTTTTAAAAAGTGGTGAAATACTAAAACAAAAAGGTCAGGACCATAACCATAACCATGATCAAAAAAAATCATTTCAGTGATTTACACATTGCAGAAATGTGTCGAAGTGAATAAACTGTATCACAATGCTAACTTACTTTTTAATCTTTCTTATGTTCTTCTTCTTCTTACGTTATATTTATTATTCTTTAAACTGCTCATACTCCAGCATTGTTTTATTTTATTCAGACTATTCATATTCATATACAGTATAGTAGAGCTTTCAGCCTCCAAAACTAGGAAATTTCACAATATCTTAGCTTTTTCTGTGTTCATATTTCATAAAGATGACATTGAATTGATTTTATATTAAAGGACCCCTAACGAGGGGGCACAGTGACTCAGTGGTTAGCATGTTTGCCTTGCACTTCCAGAGTCGGAATTTCCTCCGTGTGCTCCGGTTTCCTCCCCCAGTCCAAAGACATGCATTGTAGGCTGATTAGCATTTCCAAATTGTCTGTGGTGTGTGTGCCATTGTGCCCTGCTATGGGTCGGCACCCCATCCAGGCTGTCCCCTACCATGTGTCACCAAAGTTCCCGGGGATAGTCTCCAGGCTCTCTGTGACCCTGTATAGGATAAGCAGTATGGAAAATGGATGGATGGATCCCTTGCAATATATTTGACTACTTATTGAAAGCTTTTATCACCCACATAAAAAAACAGACATATCAATGAATTTAGAGTGAATTTTTCTCTGCAATTGTTACATTGAACTGATTTCATATTAATAAACAATAGTTTATAGATCTTACCAGTACTAGGCCTAAATAATCTAGTTTTTCTAGTTATTAAAAGTAGATAAAAATATCCATTTATACATCTGTACAACTTCAGTTGTTTTGGATTAGTCCATTTACATAAAAACTGAATGATGCTTCTGTTTTAGGAAAAATGTTATGTAAGTAATTAATAAGAAAGTACCATGCAAACTTTTCTAGTGTCTATATCTTAACTAAAACAGATGAGTGTCAGGTTTTTTTTTTTCCTCAAACGCTTTGTTGTTACCATTAGACCCCAGATAAAAATAAAACCTTACAAAGGTCCAAACCTTGGTGTCCTCAGAGAAAGTTATGGTCATGAAATAGGTGAATTCACTATATAGTTCTAACCCAAATGACGTACTATACACAATACACTATGTACTCTACTGTCTAGTGTATGAGTTTTAGAAGGGTAGTATCTTCTCAAACGGAACACTAAAAATTCTTTACTAACTGGAAGTATAAGCCGTTTCCCAGTCAATAACATCAAACTCAAATAATGCAGCAGCACTAGCTTTAGCAGAATACCCAAAGTCAATGAAAGTAAATTTCTAGATTTTATTGCTTATGTCAATGATTTCTTTTATGCCCAGCATGACCTTTTTTGATTCTGAGCAAATTTGAGCCAGCATCAGCACCTGGTAGCCCTTCTCCTCTTCCGCTACGTAAGCAAAGCTGTGACCGTTTTTTTGGTTGAATAAGTGCATCATCCGGGTACATGAAGTGCACTTCTTCTTGTTGGAATTTTCAGTGTGAACACACTACTAGCACTATTTATACTACAAAATGGTGTAGAATAGAGTATAAGTATGCGATTTGGGACGCACCTTATGTTACATTACCTCCATGTCTTATTTGCACTCATACCTGATTAGACACACCTTCTGTACACAGTAATAAAACGGGCAGTCTGGAGTACACAGACATTGTAGTAGAACAGATATATGATGGTTAAGTCGTGCATGACCGTTTCCTCATGATTCAGAGGGAAAAAACTGCTGAAAATTTGCCCTTGTGCTCCAGGATGTAGTGCCCTACACTACCCAGAGCACTGGAGTGTCTGATCCAAAGTCGGTCTGATCCTCAGAGCACAACTGATTAAATGAGGATTTGGCTTGAGTGAAATGAGTTCCTCTGCACTGCAGGCAGTTTTAACACTCCACATCTAAATCTTGTGTCCTTACTAATCAAGCTGGTTTTGAATCCTTTCTGGTCCATTTTCCAAGGTCCACTGAAACTATTCTAAAGTCCAAAACAGACTTGCATGGAACCTATGACTAGACTGACAGAAGTGAGAGTCCTATTAGAAGAGCATAGAAACAGTTTAAGCTGGATTGGTTTTTACCTGAAGTGCTTGTGTAATGTAATTAAGCGATTTGATAATCACTTAATCACTTCTAATGAAGAACAAGAGAGCTGCACCCAAGCTATACCAGTTCTGTTCAGTTCTCTTTCCCCCTGAACTACTGGAGCTGGGTGCAGACCTGGCCAGGCTGAAAGGATAAATTAGAGTCACTGCTAACACCCATTTTGGCAGCATAAGTGCTTGGTACACAGGACATTAAAATAAATGTGCTCTGGTTTAGTGGAAAATCAATTATATAAAACATATTTTAGTAAGAGACTGAGATTTAGATTTAAAGTCAGTTGGGTCCAAATATCTGAGACTACATGAAGAATCTGGGATTTTTTAAAAAATTTAAAAATAGAAATAAACAGAAAGGTGTAAGGAAATATTCAATATCTTCAAAAGTCAAGGTTTCTTAATCACTCTTTAAATTGAAGTAATTTGTTAATATGGACCATGTTAACGCTTTTGCACAAAAAGTCATATTTTCCTTGAGTTTTATCCCATGCATTGAAGCACATGTTCAGACGACACTCCAATGGATTTAATCTAACATGGGTGATCAGGTTTAACACAAATGTATGGAGTCCATGGCAGCTCGAGTGTACGCGGTCATTAAAGCTACAGGGGTGATATATCCAATACTAAGAAGCTCTAAATATGTAAATATTTCATGTAAATATTTGTAAGATTGTACTTCTCACTCAGGTTGCTACTTTAATGTCATTTTTCTGACCCCACTGTATTTCTTTCATATCTTTGCTTTTTGAAGTAAAAACTACTGGATTAAAATGACGCATCTAGCAAGTAATCACTTAAACCAAAGTACCTTCCTGAATGAAACCAGTCCGTCTTGATTGGGGCTGTAGTAGTCATGCAGTTGGAGTAGTTCGTTATAGCACAAAGGCAACTGATCTCAAACTCAGCGTGAATTCTTTTGAACCCAAGCAAAGCGTGCTACATCATGCTGCTTTGTTAATTATGTAGCTTGCCAGTTTCCACATTCATGCCGCTAAATCTTGCCTTTTTAAGCCTCAGAAGGTCCTAATCCTCTCGTTATGACCAATATTATGCTGTCTGGAGGGCTTAGGGCATTCCCAGGGTCTTTAATGCAGTTCACGAAACTGAAGACAAAAAGCAGCAGCTGTTAGACGTCTTTTGAGTTTTTCACTGAGTTTAATAAAAATATTAACCGGCAGTACTTCAATAAATCAAACTAAAATATTGAGGCAATGCTAAACTATGGCATCATTTATGACATTGATTCTTATTGTGTGAAAGCTTTGTTGTCCAAAGATTGAGGTAAAATTTAAGCTCTCTTTGTCAAAAGAGAGAGAGAAAATTTTTTTTTAATGAAAAATCCTACCCACACAGATTTGGCAAAACCACTTGCAGAGCTTTTGAATAGAGAGAGACACAGAGCTTTTGAATTGGCAAGATTGTTGTCCCTGCCTTTTGAAGAACATCTTTTCTGTTATAATTATCTTATGAAGCGGCTCTGAATGTGAAATCCCACATAAATATTTATTTTTTTACTTCTTTAGAAAGCAGCATAAAGCTCACTATGTATTCAAATATGTATTCTATATAGTATTACAATGGCGTTTCACTTCATTTCACTTTTGAGTTCTATGAAACGCAAGCCTGGGTATTGACCAGTGCCCTTATTAACTTAAAAGAATGCTGGTGCTGAGCGTTTTATTACAAAACAATTTAAAGAACTATTCTAAAGTAAAGTGATCCAGTAGTGGGAAAACAGTGGACTTTCCATGTAAATGAAATTTGGCACCCAAACAAAGCTACAACACAAAATGCTAGTGTTTGTGTGACAAAACAATACTTCGTCTTCTATTTGAAATATGAGCATCAGATACTGGCGCTCTGCTCCAGAGTCTTATCAGTGAAAATCATATCTGATAAGAAGAATGAAGACTCTTTGCACTCGAGAGCCAACATGCTGCCCTGAAGTAACTGAGCTGCCTGTGCTATTGATCTACTGCCATTTATTTTGTGCAGAGTGAAGTGAAATCATGGCAAGGACCCAGAGTCCCCATCAGCAACCTCTACACATTGAGAGAGTAAGAATGCATGGTAGTCAATACTTCCAATGTCAGAAAGTAGTAAACAGGGCACTTCTAGAGTTCCTGTCAGGGAGAATACTGAGCATGGCATTCAGGAATCATACTCCAAGCATTTTCTCACAGAGTAAAAGAACAGGTAACGTTTCTCTAAAGGCTTGTCTGCAGCTCTCTTGTGGAAAAAGGACAAAGGATGGTGTTTAGTGTAGAACATCTGTCTGTCAGCAGGAAAGTGGTCTTACTTCATCTCGATAGCACCTTGAGTTCTCTAGTGACTATAAGTACAAAGTATCACTGTTTTTCATACTACAAATAGGGCCACTTTAGTAATGAGTATAAAGAAATACATACAGTACATGTGAAGTCTGCTCACAGACACATGAAAATAGAATTGGTCCTTTTGCATTGCATATAATGAATGATGTTATTTTAGCACAATCCATTGAATGCTGGAGAAATAAGGAAAATACATAAATCTGCAGCTAATATTACATCACAATAACTTATTCTGCTGTTAGTGAGCCATTTCAGAGATCTTCCTGCACTACTATAATATAACTTTGCTGATGATGACATGACACTAATTGCATTCTGTTAGATTAGAATACAATTTACTGTATTTCCTAGTGCATCAGTTTTAAGCAAGAATTATAGATACTATTTTCTTAGTCCCCACTGTGTTGCCAAACTTGGGAATTCTGAATCGAGATTGTTCTGTATCATGCAGACCTCTATTGTGACACAGGGGTGCATGGTGGCTTAGTGCTTAGCATGTTTGCCTCACACCTCCAGGGTTGGGGGTTCAATTCCCAGCTCCGCTCTGTGTGCATGGAGTTTGCATGTTCTCGCCATGTTTCAGGGGTTTCTTCTGGGTAACTCGGTTTCCTCTCCCAGTCCAAAGATGTGTTGTAGGCTGATTGACATCTATAAATTGTCTGTAGTATGTGAATGGGTGTGGGTGTGTGTGTGTGATTATGCCCTGTGATGGGTTGGCACCCTGTCCAGTGTGTAGGGGACACTTGTTCCTCAAGTTACTTGGGATAGGCTCCAGGCTCCCTGCAAACCTGTGTAGGATAAGTGGTACAGAAAATGGATGGATAGATGGATTAGGTGTCGCACATAAGTAATAATTAATGATTTAATGATCTTGCAACAAATAATTTAATATGTGTGGTGGTCTGGGAAAACCTGTTGAAAACCTGAATGGCCAAAATAAGGGTTTTTCTGCCTATAACATACTTTGACACCTCCACTTTAAAATCCACAAATATATTTAATTAAAACTGAATTTCTTTTAAATTTACCTGTTGGGTAAGGAGCCAATTTAATAAGCATTATGTCAGGTTGTCTAAAGATCTCTAAACCGTGCTAGCTAGGTGTGATTTCCTCAAGCTTTGACAAGTTTTTGTATAGTGGACATGAGCCTAATCAATTCAGTTTGTAATAGGATACCAGCTGTCAAAATGGCAGCGATACTCCCACACCTTAGTGGAGCTGAAATGGAATCTTTAACGTTTCACTTTTGAGGTTAACCATACCTGAAGTAAGGAATGAAACACAACAGGTTGTGGTGTTATAGGTGGTGTGGTATGACCTGACACAAACTAGAGGGCTGTGGAGGGGGGGAGGGGACCAAATCTAAAAAATGCTGTAGACATTATCCTTTACTCAACCTTAATGCAAAATCAAAATACTAATAATGCAAAATACTCTGCAATATTTGCAAAATATTGCAAAATACTCTGCAATATTTGGTGGCGCTTGTAATTTTTAAAAAATTACCAAAGATTTTCCGCAGTTTTGGGGCAAGACGTGTCATGTGACATCATCACAACACATATTCAGCCACTCTTCAATTCATGTGCGTCAAACACGACTACAGCTAAAAGGTCTAATTTACCAACAAACATCACTGTGAAAGACCGTGCAAAACATTTGTGTAATTGCAGTTTCGCCAATTCAAGTAGTTTTCTGCAAAGTAGTTTTCACAAAATACAAATTGCATCACAAATTAAAGAAAAAAAAAAAAGCGAAATCCTGTATGAACTGTGTACTGGTTACACGATTTGGATGTAAATTACCCTCAAATTACAGCTGAAAGTCTACACTTATTCATTCTATTAATAATTTCACCTTTAATATACTGTGGTAGACAACTAAAATAACAATAACTTTGTCAGTGTCCAAATATTTATGGACTGTATTTGTGGAATCTAACTATTAATCACAATTAAGCAATAAATAAAGAAAAAATATTAATCCTGATAAAGCAACTATGTGTTAATTGCAATAGATCAAGTATCCTGTCACATAATGAAATTAATTTCATCCCTTCTTTCCATTCCACATATATTCATGACGTTATTTAGTAAATTGTTTTTCCTACAGTAAAACACTGGTATTGCGTAGCTTGCCTGGAGATCATGTTTCTTAAATCTATACAGGACTATTATGTCATGCTGTACTGATGTACCCATTATGAGCAGGTTGAAAGGATCTATTCCTGGAATCGGAAACTCCGAGCTGAAAGGTTTGTTTACATACAACATAAAAGCGAGCATTTCTGAAAAAGGATACATGAACTGTTTCATTATCACAGACAGCAGGACAACAGGTTCAGTTAAAGTGGAACAGTTTCACCACTGTTTTTAGCACAAATATCACAATATGAAATTGATCATCTTCTCTGATTGCTTTACATAATTAAAAGTTCATACTAAGGTAGTGCCAGTATAATCACGCATCATCTCAACCACATTTGCAATGCCGACCTGCAGCCGCTAACATGACTGAGAGAAAAAAAGGTTTGTTAATCCCTTAGAGTTTTGTAGATTTTGGCATAAATTTCTTCATTGTATTTATTTGTATTGTATGTAATATAATGATAGATATTTTCCTGATTAACCTAATGAAGGGTTTATTCAATAGTAGTGGATTAGATGGCTTACAATGACCAGAGAACTTGTGAGTTAAACAGTCAGACTCATTGATGGGGGGGAAAAAAGGTTTCTAGCTCATTATATCTATTAAATACTGGAACAATGGTTTCCGACACCTTTTTTTTTAAACAGTTATTTACTCCTGTGGTTTAGTATCAGGCATGTTGCATGGCGTAACCCTCGATGAATGCATGCCGTCCCAGCCCGGTGGAAGCAAAACATCCCTGTAACATTATTATTGAATTATAAGCCCTCCACTATGCTTCACAGTTGGGAGCTTTTCTTTCTATTTTTGGTATGAAGGGCTTTGTTTTTTGAAGCATGACATTGTATACATGTACCACAAACTTCCCAGAGCACAGGATATTGTTCTAACAGTGCTGTGGAACATGCAGGGGGTCTTTAACAATCTTGAGATGGATAGCAATGTTTTTATGGACAGTAGTGTTTTTTTTTTTTTTTTTCCATCTTAACCTCCATGAACCCTACTCTTGTTCAGTGTTTTTTGTTTTCTTTTCTTATGACAGACTCACAAAACCAGATCTTTATCTATTATCTTGTGCAAGAGGTGTCAGGAGATTTTTAGCTGCTGTCCTGGGGCTCTTTTTCTCATGTTTGTGGATTTTACAGAATCTCTTGCATTGTACATTATGGAACGCCATCTCCAGCAGAGAGGAGCCATGTTTTTCTTCTGTTTGTAATTTTCAGGGTGGAGACCCAAGTCTTTAGAATTCCTTCTGTACCCCTTTCCAGTCTTATCAGTTTCGACAGTTTTAACAGGGGTCCTTTAAAATCTTTTTGAAATAGTCTGTGAACTACTTAAGCAGAATGATGTTGTGAAGAGCAGCTAATTAAATTGTGCTTTTTTTTTTTTTTTTTTTTTTTTTTTTTTTTTTTTTTAATGGCAGGTCAAGTCAACCTCAGACCTAAATCCCTGTTCACACCGGGATGATTATCGCAGCGCGAAAAACGGTCTGTTTAACACCCCAATGGCTGTCAATGAGAGTATTCACACGAGGCGTAAAACATGTGGCGTCAAACCGTCAAATGTTTTTAACACCGAGGGGTTCGTTTTTTGACGCGCCGCATTAAAAACTATCCGACCAATGAGATTTGTGCTTTTGTTCACATGCCTGGAGCCGCTGAAGTTACATAAAAGTACGACTTGATGGCGCTCAAGTACAAAAGTGTCTTGTAGACGAAGAAGAAGCTGAAAAAGAAGACGACGAAGAAGAAGAAGCAAGCACCCACCATTTTAGTGAGAGTGCATAAGTGACATACCTGAAATAAAATGCTCACTGCTAATAAATCCTTCTGCCTACACACACAAACAAGGTGTCCTTTGAAAGCACCGGATTCAGAATTACACACTAAAAGTGTATTTATTATGCTGTGGCTATTTTTTTAACAACACTGGTCTGCAAACATATATTCTAAATGATCCCTTTAATTATTTCAGTGTTGTTTTCTACACTAAATAGCATCGTTTGTTTCTTTGTCTCATCCCTGCAAATTATAATCCGCTGATTGATAGTCCATTGTATTTATTTTGCACCTGGCATATATATGCATATAAGTATTCTTGACCTCTTATTCAAATAGCTAAGTGTCCCATTGAGGCGTTGTATTATCATACTGACCACACAAAAAAAAGCCTTTCATAGTCAACACTTCCATCAATCTGCAGGAACATTAACATTTTTGGGCATAATAATAGTTGCCTTATACCCAACCCCTCCCCTACAAAAACAAACAAAAAAAAAACCATTAGATTAAAAAAATAACATACTCTGGGTCTTCCCATAAGTGTGTGAATGCTATTGCTACGACTTTGATATAATTCAAATCATTACTTGTTTAAAAAAGAGTATAGTATTTAAAATGAGAACTTTAATGATTTATCTTTAAAAAAAAAGTATTTGTTGCAGTAACCAAATCACCAAAGACCTTACATTTCATAAAAGTGTATACATGCTTTAGCGAGTTTGTAAAAAGTGTGTGAACGGCTTAAAGACATAAATACTGCTTTCTTCTTCTTCTTCTTCTTCTTCTTCTTCTTCTTCTTCTTTTCAGTGATGAGCAGGTGTCAGAAACAGAAAGTTATGCAGCGCCACCTTGTGTATCGGGGTATTTCTGCTTTTCAATAAGCGCCATCTACTGTCAGGGAGTGAATTTACACGTTCATTGAGCGCGTCGCCCGAGTTTAACGCCTGAGTGTGAACACAAAAAAAACACGTTGAAAAATGGACCGTTTAACATGCTGCGAAAAACATCTCGGTGTGAACAGGCCCTTAATGTACCGCAAACTTCAGTTATTCAAAAGGTCATGATCATGGGGGTTCACATAGAGTTTCCATCTATGATCTCAATTAAAATGTTATATTGTGAGTTAAACTATAAAACTACAAACTGTGAAACTATTTAATAAAACAAAGTAGTGAAGTGTTTTTTATTAATTTACACAATATATGGTATGTTATTAATCCATCTATTCCTGGATATCCATCTATAGCTGTTTCTTGTATATTGCTTGGAAATAAAACAATGTGATGTTATTGGCTATTATTTACAGCTATTAATTACAGTTTGCAGAATATCATGCACCTAACTTCACTATGGCTAAGCTACTATGGCCATGTAACTTGTAGTGTAATTAGCTTTTGCAATTGGCTTTTTTGTTGTTGTATTTTCCCCCATTTTCTCCCCCAATTTAGTCACCTAACAATTCCAGGGGTGGCCCTATCATACCACAGCCACCAACTGGGAAGGCTAACACCTGCTTCCTCCAAGACCCTTGAAGCTAGCCAAATGTACTTTTTGTGCTCATGCTGTGTCACAGGGCAGAGTATCACACCAGAGGAAAGAGCTATCTGCCCTCTTTCGCATACACAGAGCTCACAGTAGCCCACGATTGGCTAGTGTCACTCTGATTGAAAGGGAAACGAAAGTATGCCATCCCACCCTTAATACAGAAATAATTATTGATGTGCCGATGGCTGAGATTTTCGGAAACATTCATGTAGAAATCTCTCTAATTCCTGAGGGTTCACGTGAACTTTTTTACACAACGGATTATAAACAAGAACTCATATCTGACTCTGGTCTGCCTGAGTTCCTGAGAGTGTCAATAAAAGGCCTAACTGGGTAACAATCAATACTAGTCCTGACTGAAAAGCCAACTGCTGGGGGATGGGATATGAAAACAACTGACAAAAGACAAACATGCGGATATACTGTACATCAGGTAGTAAAAGAATGCTACCTATGCTAGCTTTTGTGTCTCATCATTAAAAAGAAACCAACTTATTGCTTTAAAACCGATTACATATAGTATCATGAAAGGATGTTTAAAATATAGATTAGAATTTCAAGGATGGTATTTTTAATGGTATTTTTAATGGTATTTTAACACAGATTTTTCTTTAATTTGTACATGCTTTTGTGCACAAAATGGATTTCCTTAGTGACAGGTGCTACGGGATTAATTTTCGAGTTCTGATATCTTGAGGAATCCAAAACAGTTGGTGTAAATGTCAGACAGTGACGGCATTATATAACTTAATACCTTTATGAGAATTTTATGTTCTCAAAAAAAAATACATGAGCATTATTCATTGTAAAGAGTTTCCTTTTGTTGTTATTTTGTTGTCTCATTCAATATAGCAAGGTATTATCATTTGCTGCTACGGATGATTTTTTAAATGTCTTAAATATACTGTGAGGATTATATTATTGTTAAGCAGTTTTATCCTATTTATTTAATTCTAATTTGTTTAATCTGCATACACTTTCTCATGAAAGATGCATGCCTCCTACAACACTTCACACATTGTCATCCTACATAAATGACCAAATATGACAATTTCTGTTGTGAATGTGCCACTTGCAGCAGTGACAGTAGACTCTAAAGCAAGAGTTCCTGGTCTGAGTGCTGGGAAACCACCTCCTAATGAAGCATATAGAAATGCCAGAAAATGTCGAACTGCTTCGGGGTGGAATATTTAAGGCTTCCTCATTTTCTTTTTGTAATCCTATACAGTAATATAATTTTAATAGGACAGGGAACATTTTATATGTTTTTTTATGTGGAACAGATATGGGATCGGATTTCTTTGTAATCTTTGGTGGATATTCAGATAGCTGTGATCTCTCTCATAGTCATTAACATACATTTACCTAGTGTGAAGTTCTGGCTGCACATTCCAACAGATCTACAAAATGTTCTCTATTAACATCCTTTCATGTAGCTGTAGCTACACCACCAACTACACCACACTCTGTTGGCCATCTTGAACCGAATTATATGTTCAAGTCAAAATTAGTCCCCAACCAGTATGAATGAGGTAGTACTATAACACGAATAGCTAGCAGTCCAGATTATGTGCTTGTGGTAGGAATGGCCAATGATTGAATGGTGTATTTTGAGTAATGGATGCTAGGTATTATACGCACAACAGTGATGAACGTAAGCAAGACAACAATAAAAAATATATCAAGAATTGTGCTGAGTCTGAGAGATGGAATATTTCTCTATTGAATAGTGTGAATGTTTATGAATATTACATTTTCATAAGCAACTATTAAGCAGTATGTACTCTATTGCACTTGTGTTGTTGGTAAATTGAATTTTTATACATATCTGGACAGTTGATACTCTGCGGTGTAACCAAGACCAAAATTTTAGTGAGGTCCACATTGAGAAATGTCATCTTCATAGTTGATGTACCATGATGCCAAACGTACAGTATAGTATACACCGATTACTACCTTCTAATCTCTGTAATGCTATGCATTAATTCCTCAATAAACTGCCCCGACTGTTTAATTTAAAAAGAGTTCAATTCTGGTTTACAGTTAACTGTCAGGGTACATCAACTAACATTACTGTGATCAGTTAAGATACAATAACTAGAAATCTGATTTGGCTAACAATAATATGAGTAGTGTACATTTTACAAATCGTCAATTGCCCTCATAAACACACATTTATGTCTTATGTTCCTGCATAAACTCATTTATATCATAGCTACAGTATGTCAGATGTGAATCTATAATATATGACTTGCATACCTCTAAACAAGAAGTTCAAATCTGGTAGCGTCTCATGACAACTATATGTTAAGTGTGATTAAGTCTATGGGCAAACCTAAAGTGGTCTCTGAGGTCAGCTAAGAACTAATAATCACTGCTAGTTTTTCCATATAATAGACTACATCCTGCCACTACATTATCAGGAGGTTGCATATTGAATTTGAACTAGAGAAGCTACATGGGAGGTAAAAAAACCCCAAAAAAACAAACAAACAAAAAAAAAAAACCATGGGAAATAAAAAAAAAAGACCTTCCTAACGAGGTCCAGGCCAGCTAGTTACAGCTATGTTGGCACTTATTATATGGCAAAACTAGCAGTGATTATTGGTTCTCAGCTGAGCTCAGAGAGCACATTAGGTTTGCAATTGGTGAGAGCGTGTTGGTTTAAGTCCTCAACTTATATCAACAGCAAGTCTTTGGTTCTCAGCCCTGAATGTTGCACAACTCTCACACCTCCACTGTAGGCTTGGGTCATGCTGAATCGGGGGAGTAGGTGGGTGGATATGAGGCTGGTTTTCTGAGCTGAGCATCAGGGAACCTAGGCTCAATGCCGTGGTTATTTGTAGGAAACGCTTGTTTTGTTTAGTGAAAATTTAGTGGCCTGGTGTTGCATTGTCTTACATGATAAAGCAGGGTTGTTGTGTGTTTGTTCTTAAAATCATGGATAAAGCATAATTTAACTTCTGGATGCAATTGGTGGTGTGTAGTGCAGTTCAGTTATCACGTTCCATCCTAATACAATTCAAAAAACTTTCCCTGAGGCAATCGAATGCTTAATTGTCATTTGAAATTAAATTAATATTGACTGAAAATGTCTTAAAGAGTCTCTCTTCAGCTTTCAGCTTTGGCCTGCTGGTACAAGATAGGTTGAGCTGTGTGGATGGATTGACAGCAAAGGCAGATAATAAATTAGTGTTCTGTCACTGAATAATTTATATGACCGTGTATAGCTTATGTACCCAATTAAATATTTGAACTTTTTTCCATTTTAATCTCAGTTGGTGAGTGACACGTACATCATCACTACTCTAAAACATTCAGTGTGGGAGTCAGTGGACTCTGTAAGTTGGATTTACCTGTGTGCTGAACATTGCCATTTTAAAGGTTTTATGTATGTACCTACTGTAACGTTCTGTTGCTGTTTTCCGTCTTGCAGTAAAAACCCCAGAGTTCTGAACGGACCCATTGGCCCAGTCACCATGGCAACAGCAATGACCCCCGAGCCCCTGACGCCGCTGTCACGGTGGTATCTGTACGCCATCCATGGCTACTTCTGCGAAGTCATGTTCACGGCAGCATGGGAGTTCGTGGTCAATTGCAACTGGAAGTTCCCTGGTGTGACGAGTGTGTGGGCGCTTTTTATCTATGGAACCTGCATCCTGATCGTTGAGCGCATGTACCTGCGCCTGCGTGATCGCTGCAATGTCTTGCTGCGCTGCTTCATATACACCTTGTGGACATACATGTGGGAGTTTGGCACAGGGCTGCTGCTGCGTCAGTTCAACGCCTGCCCTTGGGACTACTCACAGTTCAAATACAACTTCATGGGCCTGATCACGGCTGAATACGCCGTGCCCTGGTTCTGTGCGTCGTTCATTGTGGAGCGCCTGGTCATTCGCAACACGTTGCGGCTGCGCTTTGACGAGTGGGCCGAGCCTGCCCAGGTTGGAAGAAGTGGTGGAGGGGAACGAGGAGGAGCAAGGAGAGCAAGAGGAGCCAGAGGAGTGGCCACCAATGCCAATGGCTATGTGAAAGTGGACTGAGTGAGAGTTGTTTCTCTCTCCGTCTTTAAAAATGTATTGGTCCAGTCTTTTCTTTACTCCTGAAGAAGTTTCCAGCTTTCTCCTAGCCCACACTCTGGGAGGGAGCGATGTTAAGATTCAGTTGGTGTGGATCAGTGAAAAAAAACAAACAACAAAACCACAGCTAGAATAAAGTGTGTGGTTTTAGTGCCCCACAAAAGGAAAACTGCAGTCCTAAATAATGCCCAAATTCTGATATGCCTCACTCAGGCAATCCCTAGCAACCAATTAGCCCAGGGAAGATACAGAGGATTTTATTGTGTAGCTTGTATCATTTCCCCATCCCTGTACTGTACCTCCCAGACCAGTCCATCCACTTCAAACACATTAGGATGGATAAGGAGTAGGAAGAAAACACGAGAACTTACATCTTGAAAAACAGAAAAATGGGCCAGAAAATAAGGAATGCTAAGAAAAATCAATTTTTTTTTTAGCATATTAAAGTTAAGTGTGTAGTAGCAAAAGCAAATAACTGTTAGGGTAAAGAATTTGAATTGTTGAAGTTTGTGTTATTTATTAATATTTATCTAATGGTAGTTAATTAACTTATTATAGGCTTATAATATGTTGTATACGGTGCCCTAAAGTAATGCATTGAATTTGAATCTAGTGTTTTTATAATGAACAAAAAAAAGAATGCTTGAACATGCATGAGAATAGTGTCTTCCAGATTTTTTTAACAAGAGGCAAATCTGAAATGTATTCTGTAAAAAAAAAAAAAAAAAGTTTATTTTTAACCATATGGATTAAGACACAAAGGAGTACTGGATTGTATTAACTTGTACTGCTGATAGTTAGGATTTAAATATAGGATGTCTTAAAATATTGTGTGAATATGCTGAAAATAATGTTGAGAGAAGTGTGGAAAAAACGTGATCTGCTACTATGTTCTTTCTTGGTCCAAAATATCTCTGTATTAATTAAAAGTGACCAGGCCATGTGCACTACAGTCCCTAAAAATAAAAATAAAAGGTTTTATAGGCTCTAGAATGAAAAGTCCAAACATGAAGGAAAACAAAACAAAACAAGAGCAAACAAACTAAACAAACAAAAAAAAACTGGCTGAAACAAATTTTTTGTACATTGATTAAAAACTTTAATGTGAACAACATAATGCATGTTAAATTATGGTTGATAATAATCTCACAAAGTTTTAAATATATGTTTTTATTGTACTGAAGTAGATGGTGATCTTGTATCAAAATCCAGAATATCCCATCTGTTCAATCAATAAAAATAATACATTTTACTGGAAGCACCATCAGAAAAATACCTGAACACACCATCTTTTTAAAGATAATAAAATAAAAATAATCACGGGTCATTCAAATATTCCCCAATATTAATATTTATAGTCCATTTAGGAGCTTCGAAATAAAAAGGTGTATCTTAACTGGGGGCTGAGTGAATATTATCATAAGGTTTGATACATATCAGAACCTTTGCTACATATATGCTATAATCTGATGACGAGCTGATCTGGGGGAGGCAATCAGGAGAATATTTCCATGATTAAGTTGAGAACACACGATCATCTTTGGCTTCTTGTTTCACTGGGGTATAAATACCATGAAGTATTTGTCTTTTGACATGGTCATCTCAGTCTCTTAAACGAAACCCCATTCAAAGCCTATGAGCTGAAGACGAGAGTCCAGAAGAGAGGACCTAGGACCCTGGAAAATGTGGACAGATTCTGTTTTGAGGAATGTCTCAGTGATTCAGCTCTGTGACTCAGCATTGTAGGAGAAGACTCAGAGATTTTCGCGCGTATGCACACACACGCGCGCACACACACACACACACACACACACACACACATATCACCTAATTAACCCAATTAAACAAATGAGACAAAAATATTATACCTGGTCATTTGTTTATTGAGGAAAATGATCCAATATTAAACATCTTTGTGTGGCAAAAGTATGTGGACCTTTGCTTTCAGCATTTGGTGTGACCCCTTTGTGCCGTAATAACTGCAGCTAAACATGTCCAGTAACTGCTGATCAGTCCTGCTCATTGTCTTGGAGGAATTTTAGCCCATTCTTCAGTGCAGAACAGCTTCAACTCTGGGATGTTGCTGGGTTTCCTCACATGAATTGCTTGCTTCAGGTCCTTCCACAACATTTCTATTGGATTAAGGTCAGGGCTTTGACTTGGACATTAACTTTAGAGCCTGTAGTTGCTTAGAAGTTGCCCTGGGTATGGGATCCTTTGTATCCAGAGTTGAGTGTAGCATTACAAAGTAACACATTACTGTAATCTAATGACTTTTTCTGATAACACAGTAATGTAACGCATTACATTTTAGATTTATATTTACCGATGTCAATAAAATTACATTACTGGCATTACAAATTTATTGTTAAGAAAACAATATTAAGTAAAATGCATTTTTTAAATAAATCACGTTTTGCCCTGAACATTTTTTCTTTAGCCCTGATTAATTCTCCACTTGGAGCGGTTTGTCACTACGTAACTGAACGTCAGTAAAAGAAGACGGCGGTGTTGTCATTTTATATCTTCAGTGAACGGAGGTGAGACCAATCAGACAGGGTTTACAGGAAAATACGTGGAAACACTCACGTCTTATTGACTGACAGCTCTCGATTCTGCCAAACGCTAACTCACACAGTTCAGTGTGAGGAAAAATGGATATACGCCATACGGTTTTTTTTTTTTTTTTTTAAACCAGTAAAGGGGAAACAGAAACAGCAACAGCCTCTGATGCTGAGCAGGAAAACAAGGTGTCTAATGTCTATATGAGTTCCGGTTTACGTGAACATGATATGAGCAGAGCATGAGGAAATATAATATACTTTGCTTGCACTGTAACAGCTAGACCCAGACAGTGATAGCTTAGCTGTGTCTCCTTTTGACTAGCGACACCAAACTAGCCTAGTTAGAAACGTTTTATATTTTATCGGTGTGGTAGATCTACAAACAGTGACAACACCCGAGTTTTATGATAAATCCAACTTTTTCTGCTCACGTCATACACTAACGCGCGCTAAAATGACTGAAAGAACTATGAGTTTCACGTTATAGTGTATTTTTTGTACGTTTGGTAGGTTTTGAAAGTAACGTGAAAGTAAAGTAATTAGTAATCTGATTACTTTTTACATGCAGTAATCAGTAATGTAATCAGATTACAATTTTAAAGTAGTAATTAATAATCTGTAGTGGATTACTTTTTTTGTGTAATTTACCCAACACTGTTGTGGACAATTACACTTGCGATTGGAGTGATCTTTGTTGATCGACCACTCCTGGGGATGGTAACAATGGTCTTGAATTTCTATCTGACTGTGGATTGCTGGAGTCCAAACTGATAAACATCAACAACTCTTTTTCTGAGGTCCTCAGAAATCTCCTTTGTTTGTGCCATGATGCACTTCCACAGACATGTGTTGTGAATATCAGACTTTGATAGATCCCTGTTCTTTAAATAAAACAGGGTGCTTACACCTGATTGTCATCCCATTAATTGAAAGCACCTGAGTAATTTCACCATCAAATGAACTTCTAATCCTGGAGGCTCACATACTTTTGCCATGCACAGATATGTAATATTGGATCATTTTCCTCAATAAATAAATGACCAATATGTTTGTTTCATTTGTTTAATAGGGATCTCTTTGTATACTTTAAGGAGTTGTGTGAAAATCTGATGATGTTTTAAGTCATATTTATGCAAATATACAGAAAATTCTAAAGGGTTCCAAAACTTTCAAGCACCACTGTCTATGTATATGTGGCAGTTTTTAAAGCTTTCAGTGTAAGATTAAGCTTGTTAACAACAAAGTAATTTTTTTACCCATCAAAATTGTGGCGCCGACTGCAGATTCAGGAATCATAAGCATAAAAAATAATAAACTAAGGCCATGTAAGAGAGTATCTGACCAAGATGAGATGAGAAAAATAGACTTTCTAATACTGATTCTTGGGGAATCCTCCTTGTGTCAGTCGTGTAAAAGCAGAGCAAACCAAACAAAATGCTTCCTACGTGAGAGGTAAGAATGAAATCACTTACCGGCTGTACCAGTGACTCCCATGAGCAACTCTAGGCGGATGATGAGAATATGATGCCATATTGTAAAGCCATTACTGCACCAGTAGAATAGCAAATGCAATAGTAGAACAGGTAGATCATATTTGAGACACATGTACAGTCATGGGAAAAAGAAAGTACACAACACATCAGTTCTCTGTGTTTATATATCAGGGCCTAAATAACAATTGTGTGGTCATCATGCACAGCACCATGTTTGGTGAAAACCAAACACAGAGAATCACCACAAACACCTCATACCAATTGTCAAGCATGGTGGTGGAGGAGTGATGATTTGGGCTTGTTTTGCAGCCACAGGGCCTGGGAAACCTGGAGTCTTTGAGACGACGATGAACTCCACTTTATGCCTCAAATGTGAGGCCATCTGTCCAGCAACTTAAGCTGGGCTAAAATGGGGTCATGCAACAGGACAATGATCCCAAGCACACCAGCAAATCAACATCTGAATAGCTAAAGAAGAAAAAAGTCACGGTTTAGAATGACCAAGTCAAAGTCCAGACCTCAACCCCATTGAGATGCTGTGGCAGGACTTTAAGATGGCTGTGCATAAACGAATGCCCTCAACCATCAATGAACTCAAGCCACGTTGTAAAGAAGAGTGGGCCAAAATATTTCCAAAACAAAGTGAGAGACTGTTAAACTCCTACAGAAAACATTTATTTCAAGTTATTGTTGCTAAAGGTGTTTCCACATGTTACTGAATTATACAGTGTACTTATTTCCCCCCACCTGGTTTCTGAATGTTGGTTTACTTTATAAGAAAAAATGACTACTTATTGAAATCTGTTTTTTTTTTTTTTTGTCACCTATTTGTTTATAGAAGCTGGTGAGGCCCACACAATTGTTAAATAGACTCTTATAAATAAAAACAGAGAATTGAAGGAAGGTGTGCTTTTTTTTCCTGATGAATGTAAATCTGGTAAAGGGCAGCTGTGGTATAATTTTCAATGTGTCTTAATCCTTAACAATACACATTAGTGCTTAAACCTTAATAACAACCTAATAACACTTAGTGTCAATGTTATATATACTCTTTATTGCTAACTATTTATTGCCAATGGACAATGTGGTACTGCATGAGAGCAGTGCTTTTTAAGACCACACAGGCAGTGAAGAGAAGTTTTAACATTGACCAATGGTCTGGATTCCACCAAATCTGCTCTTCTAGCACAAAATCAGTGAACACATTTACCAAACCTTGAGTGACCAATAGCATATAAACCCAATTCTATATAACCATACCAACTTGAACCTTGACCAACCACACCATATAACCACACACTCATGAACTATATCCATATCACCTAACCCCTATTATCATAACACTAATTTAGAAAGCTCCACCATATCCACAAAACCCAAACTTAAATAACCTTACCATAGGTTTCAAATAAACATCAACTTCAAGCCACTAATTCTACCACACATTACACATTACATACTCAGGCTAGCCATAATCATGAAACCGACAAAGAATACTCAAGAATAACTCAACATGGGACAACCATATGCATATAAATTAACCCAGACTAATAATATTTATCTACCCTAACAAACCATACTTATATACCCTGTGGAAAGCTTTGTCAGACCAGCTACTGGTCAGACTGGTGAACCATCTTTGCCAGCTGTAATCTGTGGTAGATAGGAACAGTTCTCAGAATTTTTGCTACTAATGCTACACTGCAAGCAAGTTGTTTTTAAGAAATGATCACAGTTGTAAGGCAATTAGAAAGTCTATAACATGAACTCATTACTTCATCTTTAGTAACTGCTTTGTGCTGGCCATGGGCACAGTGGATCTGGAACATATCACTGGAGCTTTGAGGCAACAGTGCTACATGCTGCACCACGATGACACCCGTCTCAAACATTTTATTGACTAATTTTTCAAATAATAAAGAAGGTAGAAAATAACTTGGTCTACCAGTTTGACCAACTTGGCCTGTGTTTCAAAAGCTGGTAGCTGCTCAGACCAAGGTGCAGTATTCAGCTGGGCAAGCCAATTTTGATTATTTAGTACCCATAAACATACTTGACATACCCAGTAGACATGATTAGCCATACCTCATTAAACCTTAATAAACCATCCCCACAACCATACCCACAGATATCAATAAAACCAGTTTCAGGCTGACCACAGCTACCTATCCATCTAGTCTTATAATAACCATAACCCATAAACCTAGTCCCAACCCTCTTAGGTGGTATATGAATGAAATAATTTCAGTTAATAAATTAATAACTGATTAACAATTTAAGTACATTCAGTGACTTATTTCTAGTTAGTCCTCAGAGTCCAATTAGATCATTATTAAGAAATGTTGTTTTTGAGACAAACCTTATTAGTGCTGTAAGTTGTAATGTTGTATTTCGCCCACCAGGTGTCCTTATTACACCACCACAAAATATTGGTGGCGCTTTCAACCGACACTAAAAGCTATAATGTTTTTAGTCTAATGCCATTAATATCAGACTTTTAGAACATTAGTCAGTTTTAGAACATCCAGTTTATGGAACATTATTCATTAGAATAGACGGGGACACTATACTGTAAAAACAGCACCGCCTTTTAGTTGAGATGTTAAACCGAGGTCCTGACTCTCTGTGGTCATTAAAAATCCCAGGACACTTCTTGTAAAGAGTAGGGGTGTCCTGGCGAAATTCCCCCATTGGCCCTTATCTGTCATGGCCCCGTAATAATCTCCATCTCTGAATTGGCTACATCACTCTCCTCTCCTCTCCACTAATAGCTGGTGTGTTGTGGGTGTTCTGGTGCACTTTGGCTGCTCTTGCATCATCCAGGTGGATGCTACACACTGATGGTGGTTGAGGAGATTTCCCCCCATACAATGTAAAGCACTTTGAGTGTCTAGAAAAGTGCTATATAAATCTAAGGAATTATTATTATGTAGATTGAAGGGAAATGCCTTTCTTACCCATTATTAACTACCCCATTCTATTTTATAGTCTGCTGTAGTTGTCAGCTTTCCAAAAAGCTATGTAATCAAATGTTCATAAACTTCCTCAACTGCTTTAATCATTCTGATTTCTATTGGTTCACCAGTTCACCAGTTCCTGTTTTTTTTTTTGGTCTGTAAATACTGTTAGTTTTCTCAGCCATGCACACTGCCTTGCTGCTCTAATACAATAATGACATCACACATGTGAGCTCACCTGACTTGGGTGTGCCTCTGCACCTGTGGAAGCTATTAAGTTCCTGATGTGACAACCTATCAGGTACAAGTACTCCAAATATAGGCAGGCTATTCACTTGTAATATAACAGCTACTGAAACATAGACAGTAGTCCCAGAGGGGAACTTTTTGAGAGACAAATGGTATGTGTTTATCTCATGGTCGGGACCAAATGTCTCCACAAGGATATGAATATCTGACAGTTTTGACCTGAGGACATTTGGTTGGTCCCCAAAATAAAAAAAATAAAAAAAAAAACAGAAATTTTTTATTTAAAAGTTTTCCTTCTGGTTACTCAGGTTAAGTTTAGGGTTAGGTTTAGGAATTTGCATAGCTATAATTATCTGTATTAAAGCTTATGTGGAATGTCCTCATAGGATCGTAAGATAAACATGTCTGTGTGTGTGTGTGTGTCTGTGTGTCTGTGTGTGTGTGTGTGTGTATGTGTGTGTGTGTGTGTGTGTGTGTGTGTGTGTGTGTGTGTGTGATTTCTGTGCTTTCCTTGAATGTGTTCCAACACCATGAAGTAGCAATGATACAAAATTGGACTTAGCTCAAGTCAAGGGGTTTGAAGACTGCAAAAGTAAAATGAGTCACAAGTGAACCTGCTATATCTGTGTCTTTGGGTTCTGGCTGGAGTGAGTGAAGTGTATATGGTGACTTTAAACACTGCCAGTTCACAGAGCAAAAGATTGTGTCATGCGGCTCTTAAGGGGTATGTCAAGCAGGCTAAATTGAATACCTAATGCCTTTGAATAGGCTCTTAAAAAGCAGGGTACAAAAACACACAACAAAAAGTCAAACTTGCCTGATGAGCAGGTTAACACCACTTTGTATCCTAGAGGTCTGTTTGTGATAAATAGAACAACATGGCCCATCCTTTTCTTCAGTATTTTAGATAATCCAGTTCTGGAACTGTCATGCTGTTTTTCTTTCATCCTTGATTGTGGCTTTAATGAGAGCATTCACACTGACATGTGAGTCATGTGTAATGAGTCATATCCTTGTATAAGCATGTAAATAGCAACAGCAATTTTATATTGGGTACATTTGTGATTTTATGATCCCAGCCCTCTGTCAGTCTCTAGCTCTATCCTACCCTGGCAGATATTTCCACTGGTGTTTATATCCACTTATCAATATACAGTAGTAGCACATTCCCCCTTAACAATCTCATTCTCAAAAGCCAAAACAAACATGGACCAGTGGAGGTGTCTCTGTGAGTTATGGCAGTTTTGAAACGGTAGGCAGCTGTTTCTTACGCCCTTGTAGCATGTTGTCGTTATGTAAACGGCTGCGGCTTATCTCTTGGCCCAACTTTGTATAACGAGATGTGGAGGTTTCCCGTGCTGCTTTGCATTTTTACAGGAACGTTTGAGCAGTAGGCTGTCCTGTCATTTGACATAAAAAAAAAGTAGTCGCTCCCTCTTTTTTCTGCTATCCAGGTGTTTTCAGTTATGTTCCCTGGTGCATGACGGTAAGGCAAACTGTTGGAAGATGTCACATGTCAACTTGGCAGTTGTACAGTTTATACAGTAATGTGTGTGTGCATGTGTGTGTGTGTGTGTGTGTGTGTGTGTACAGAAATGGTGCCCAATTTTTTTTTTCGCTTGCTGGTTTTGGGGGATTGTGATGTTTAGATATTATCCTGTATTATATAAAATAAAAAAAAACCCCTTGTGCTTCATGTTTGTTTCTGTTTCCAATGAGTGACTGTTCTAATGCTGTCACCGCCTTCAACACTCAGGTGGAGCTCTCTGGCCCTTTCTTTCCTCCTCACTTTCTCCCACTTGCTCTCAATCTCAGAATCACATCCAGGGTTTCAAACCGCACCACAGCCAGGTACTGTGCAGAGCGTGAATTATGGTAATGGCTCCTGGCAGGAGAGAAAATAAGTGCAGTTATTAAAATTAATGGCTGCTGCTTGTCCTGCGGTCCAGACCCCAGGCAGGGGAGAAGAGGGTGGGGAGCCAGACCTCTCAGATTCCCACTCTGAATCACCACTACCTCTTTAAATGTGTGCACATGTTTATGTGCGCGTCTGTCCTCCAGTTTCATTTCACAGGTCTCTCTTGCATGGTTTGGCGAGCGTATTGGCACAATGAGGCGAAGTGCCAGGCACTTGACAACTATTGAGGTCTCTGGCCTGCTTTTGCCTATTTATGTTTTTAACAAGGTCCGCAAGGCTGCACACAGACCCTTCTCAGTGCTGAAGTTTTCCCCTCACATTCTGGCCTTTGAAGTGAGAATCTAGCACTCAGTGCGGTCTGACGTAATAGCCGGTTCTGAAGAAACCTGAAGGCCAATCCTGGTCTGCAGACCCGTCTTACTGGACTCTGTGGACATGCACATTTGTGTTTTGACAAATTCCTCCTACACCTTTCAGCTCTAGCTCCTGTCACACTTCAGTGACCATTCAAGCCGCAAAGTCTGTCTCCACATGGCCTTTCATTTACTACAACTGGGGGATTGAGCATGGAGCATGGAGTATTAAATTTGTTTACTCAATTTGAAGAAGGCTTTTTTTTTTCACCTTCTATGAATTCCTTCTATGTTTGTCCAAGGCACAGGAAGTCATTTGGTGCATTACATGGATTATTAGGTTGGATTTTTTTTTTTTTTTTTTTTTTTGTGTGTGTGGAAATGTTTATAGTAGGCTATAAATAAATCAAAGTCAAGCTGAGAGGAAAACATGCTATTCAGTATTTTGTTATGGAATTTACTGGTGTATGATTTTTATAATGGTATAGCATCCCTCTAATATTACATACATATTAATTATGCTATGTAGTCATTAATTATCTAGCCTACACATAAATTAGACACTGTCAGAGATCAAAAAGCAACAGGCATTTCTTCAAAGGCAGCAACAGCTAGTGGCATGAGCTTTATTTTGTGTGTGTGTGTGTGTGTGTGTGTGTGTGTGTGTGTGTGTGTGTGTGTGTGTGTGTGTGTGTGTGTGTG
>JANDJT010000228.1:13743042-13757067 GCA_024331685.1 Stegophilus panzeri
TCTGAAATTTGTTGCATGTAAACACCTTATTCAGAAAATCCACTGAAAGGAGATATATGTGCATGCTCGGTCTGCAAGGAATTGTGGGTGCTAACAGATAGCTGTAGGCTAGGTATTTAGAAATGGCAACACAGGCATACTTTTAACATTTCTTATAACATTTCTTAAAACTTCATTTGAATGAAATCCAAATAATAATCTTAAAAATAATCTTGCTAGCTAAGGTTTCTTTTGATAAGTGGGAAAAAAAGAAGTGTAATGTGTTCATCTTCAGCATTTTATTACATTGTTTTTAAAGGCCAAGATTGTTAAAAAGTCAAGATTTTTGGTTTGTTTCTTTAGCTACAAGAAAGACCATGTGGACACTGGCAATAATTATCCTATGGTGAAGCAGTTTGGGAAGCAGGTCTGGTAATTAAGAGGACCTAGGACTATGAGAACAATGTCACAGGGTCAGGGACACAAGCAGTAGTGTTTTATACATCATTAACTCCTAATCTGAGGATCGCATATAGATAGAAGGCTTTATAGTTTGTGGTAATAAATGTGTCACCTCCACTACATACACTAAAGACAGATATATGGCTTATAGAACACGTTGTAACAAGCAACCACTTTGTCTGATTTAAAAGGTTTTACAAATTGAAATATTCAAACTAATCTTGTAATAATGTATATGAGTTTTTCATTTCATTAAACAACATTTCATTAAATGGTTTACACAGCACTTTGCACTTTGCATCATTACTACACGTAACATACTGCATATTTTGTACATCCATTTTTTGCACATTTCCTGCTTATTTTGTACACCCCTCTTTGCACATTCCTGTGCATATATTTCTTATTTCTTATCTCTTATCTTGTTTTTTTATTATTATTATTATGGGGTTGTTTTTTTATTACTATTATTTCTATTCATTCTGTTCTTTTTCATTTTAATTTAGTATTTTAATGCAGAGAGGAGTAGGCCAGGTTGTAATTTCACTGCAACTTATATACTGTATATAATTGTGAATGTGACAAATAAAAAATCTTGAATCTTGAATCTTGAAGTGGAGAAGACACAATTGCAAATATTGCAAATATTTGTCTAGAGTAATCTTTGAACAGTTAATAATTATGTATTTATTAACAAAAAGCAATGTACATAAATGTAAATATATGTGACACATTAATAATTAAAACATTGCATTCTTAGCTGATTCTGACCTTTTGTCTGGATATTACTTTCCATACCTGTAAATGCTTAAGGGAAGGAAAGCAATTCCTGATTAATCTCTTATCTTTGCCTAGAGACAGCTCTGTGCCTGATTTGCAGGATTCACTGTGACAGGCAGTCCCAGTACAATTGTGTGCCCACACAAATACTGTGTGTGTGTGTTTGTGTGTGTGTGTGTGTGTGTGTGTGTGTGTGTGTGTGTGTGGGTGTGTGTGTGTGTGTGTGGGTGGCATGTTTTTATATCTTGGTGGGCACCAAATATCTCCATGGGTATTGGAATATCTGACAGTTTTGACCTTCTCGGGACCTTTGGATGGTCTAGCTTTTATTTTAAAAGAGCCATAATGGTTTCCTTTTGGTTACTGAGGTTAGGGTTATGGTTTGATTTAGGTGTATGCCTAGAATTTATGAACTACATTAATAATTATGTCTGTGGAAAGTCCTCACAAGGATAGTGAGGAGTAACTAACCATTAATGTTAGCGTTTTTCTAACTGGCACTGTAGTAACAAGGGTGTTTAGAAGCTTTGAAACTCAAAAGTCAGTTCGGCTATACAGGCTGTTTATTAGGTTGTGTGTCAGTGTATGTTGTAGCACAGTCTCTGTATTACTCTATCAGATGTGCTGAGCTGTGCGAGATACAATCCAGATTTACACTGCTTTAGTTAAGCAGTGAGGGATGCTTAGAGCCCCAGGAGTGTGTTTCTGCGTGTCAGTCTTGGCTGTGGTGTTTGCTGAAAGAGAGCTCCACTGGGGTGTACAATACAGTGTGACCTATGTTATTGCAGGTGTGTGCATATTATGTCTGATTATGAAATATGTGAGACATTCACTACTTTTATTTTTTCAAGTGCTTGGATCATGTTAGAGTGGCCTTTCGAGGTTTTACATAAACAGCATGATTTCCTGGAGCGAGACGGAGTAGTAAAAGATGTAGGACTTAATTTAAAGAAATACATTCTGACTGATGGCTCACATGTTCAGTTTGGTTTATGAATCTGTAGTAGAGCTCTTACCTATGATCTCAGCACTAAGTCACATATGTGAGGTAAACAAAGGGTCTCTGGACTAGGCCTGCGTGTTGTTGTTTTTTCACTGGTTAACAGCATACACATATTATTATGCTAAATGTATGGACAACAAATCACTATTTGCGCTGATCGATTCCCATCATCGGGCCTGCAGTATGAGAATGTGATGCTACTACACAATCTACACAACCTTGTACAATTACCACAGGTTCTGTCCCCAGGTCCCAGGGGCTCCAAATGTACAGAGGAGATGTTAATGTTCACCTTGGGCCTTTAAAATCCAGTGGAGCCACATAAGTCTAAACGAGAGGCCCATTTGAGTTTCTATAAAAAGAGTGATAGTAAAAAACACACTTTTGTGGGGAAATTTGGCATGTTGTTTTTGGATCGGAGCTCAGTTGGAGTTTTTCAATTGGTTGGCTTATTTCACTCAGGGGAGGTTTCTTTCACCTCCATTGCTCTGCTTCTCATGAACAAGTCATTTTACATCGTGTCTGCACTGCAAAACATTCCAGGCCCCCAATTTTCAACTTTCATGGTTATTAGGAAAGGAGTGGTCACTACAGCCTTTGCATGCCAAGATTAGGCTGAGACACAGTGTATATGCATGAGAATGGTGTCTGAAGCCTGGAATATACCTGCCACTTGAGGATCTGTATGGAATTACATTTAACAGCTTACTGCCAGACCCACTTATTTCTGCCAATCCCTTAAGCAATTGCAGTTTTCTTTTGCCTGATTGATTTATGACTTGTATCAACTTAGTGAACCTTTGTGGTTATCTATGCAAGCAAATGAAGTAGTCAGATGTAAAAACTGGTGCAGACCTTCCAAAGTTCAAGGGTCCCAGAGGTCCATGTATACATATTTAATGTATTTGTTGCATTGTATTTCAGTGGCCATTAGGTAGAGTCAAGAATATATATAAAATAGTATGACCATATAGAAGAAGAAGTAGAAAGGCATTATTTGTCACATATACATTACAGTACAGCAAAATTCTTCTCTCCACATATCCCAGCTTCTTAGGAAGTTGGGGTCAGAGCACAGGGTCAGCCATGATATGGAGCCCCTAGAGCAGAGGATTAAGGGCCTTGCTCAAGGGCCCAATAGTGGCAGCTTGGCAGTGTTGGGGCTTGAACCACCAGCCTTCGGATCAATAACCCAGCCACCACTCCCCATAATTAATATACTTATTATTATTCATTATTATTAATATACTGTGTTAATGACCCAGCTGTTACCAAGAAACATAGCAACCAAAATAAATCCGTGGAACCTGAGAAGCATTGAAGACATGTTACTTTGTTCCTTAGCCCTATTCCAACAGCTCACTTTTGTTGAATATTCATCTCAATTTCACACAAAATGGCTCTTCAATTGTCTGCCAAACTGCTTGTGAGTCAATATTACAAGCCACTAGGGAAAAATACGGTCTATTAGCATTCCTAGTTTCTTGTTTTATCAGAATTTATGAATTGCTGGACCATGTTTTACGTGCACATTTGTGTTTCAAGGGTGGTCCTGAGTGGGAATCAGCCAATCAGTGGGCAAAAACTGAAAGGATTAATAGAAATCTATACTTAATGATGTGCACTCCCTGAACCTGTCAGTTCATCACAAATGTTGACATTTGCAAGTCACTGATGTGTAAATGACTTATAAGTGTGTTAGCTAATAGAGAAAACATCACCTAACAAACATACTGCAAGAGCAAGGAACAACTCAAACTGCACTAAGAATACACATGCTTGTAGAATACACAAGTCCATAACAACAGGCCTCCACGCCTAGGTGAACTATGATACCTCGAGCCTGATCCTGCCTAGCAAGGTTCTTCCCATTGCAATTTGATTGGCTAAAGACCAATCAGCAGATAGTGGGCAAGTTTTAAAGGCATTGTTAAGTAACAGGGACACTCCTTTAAGGGGACAACTCTAGGGCATGGTCAATTTCTGCAGTTTCAGCTTCCTTTCAGTTGTCATTCATTAGAATGTGTAAATACACACACACACACACACACACACACACACACACACACACACACACAAATTGACATTCCTTTCGGTCTATCATTACCTCCTCAGTCATGTATGTGCTAGCACTTTTCAAGTGTCAATCAGTGTTTGGTACATCCAGTACCAGTGAAAAAAGGAAACCAGACTGAGCTGATGGGCAAGTTATAGAGCTTTAACCCACATTGGACTGAAGCCAAAATCATCACGTAATCAGATTGATTGTTTTATTTCTCTTCCTCCACACTGTAATCATTATATAAATATGAATTTGTTTATTAACTAATAGAACACCATACACAGAGTATGTACTGTATGTCTGAAACAATCCCAAGGACAGCATTAGATAAACCTAAATAAAGTTACTATTTGTCTGGGTCTTGAAATTCTTGAATGTTTGCATAGGCTGATGGGTCAAAGGTCATAGTGTCATTAAGACATCCTTCAGACAGTCCAGAAGCACATTGGCATTGCCCTTGACTGCTGCAAGCACTGTGTGTGTGTGTGTGTGTGTCCTGTGCACTCCCACGAGATTCTGTAACAGATCTGAGACGCGGCCGCTGTGATCCAACCTAGGAGCAGCAGCTTGAGCAGTGTGCGACACATACTCTCTCCCTCTCATACTATATCAGGTCACACCAACACAACACAGCAGCCTGGCCATCACGTTTGATGTTGTCTCCTCAGTTTTCTTGACATTTGGTCCGTCTGTTCACACTGCGATCCAGGCATTCCTCAGTTGCATATCAGACCACCCGGCTCTCATGCGACACCCGTCCAGGTTTCCTTCTCTCTCCCTGAGCCACAAGCTTCATCCTACACCCCTCGCCCTCTGCTCTCAGGCCCATCTGGACTCCTGTTAACCTGCTTGCGTTCCACAATCAAGACGGTGCACAGTGTGTGTATATGTCTGCCTGTGTATGTATGTGTGTGTGTGTGTGTGTGGCCAGATGCCTATCACACACCAGACACTGTATCTGTGCTATCTAGTATCTTCTGTCTGGATACAGAAAGTAATAGTGGACATATAATATTCCCTTGCTTCTCATTACAAGGAATCAAGACCCGCCTTTCATCATTTTTAGGGTTTCAAACATGAGCACTCTCAGTGCTCCTGTTTGAGATTGTTTGTAGAACGAGACAGTTACGAAGGCAACATGGATTTTTCCAAATGAATGGGAGAAAATGAATGAGTGACATTTGATTTGATGAAACTGATTGTGACTGTGTGACTGTGTGATCAACGTAAAAACTCACTCAAAACAGAGACTGCTTTAGGAGTTTGTTTCTACTTCCATAATCTAAAGGACTTTAGCCCTTCACTTTACTGGCTCATTCAGGTCAAGGCCTCCGGCTGTGGCTGCAGCGGTTTTCAGACACCTGGGATAAGCGAAGGATATATAGGAGTCTTTATCGATGTCTGGAACAGGTGTCAGATGTGAGTGGCAGTAATGGAGGCTGTGTTCCTGATAGATAAGACTATGAGCTGTCTTGTTTAATAGAAGTGCCAGTTCAGCATGGTCAATGTGTAACCTGCCTGAGCTGTGTGTCTTATGACTCTCACAGTTCAAAAGACACCTGTGAACACAAAGGGACAGACATACAATCACATGTGCAGACATGCATACAAACATTCTCTGTACTGACTATGTGTCTGTGTTAAAGCCTATTTTGATGTTAATGAATTTGTGGTTGCTTCTCAGACTTCACCTCAGTCTGGTAGAACACATCTGCAGGTCTTTCTGTATAATTCATATCACTCATTCTGTACTCTGTCCTGTTATAACTGTTCAGTCAAGTCTGACATAAATTTTTATAACGGCTTCACCTGACTATGAGGTGTGCTGAGGATTTTTAGTAAACAAGTCTTTAAGCTCTTTCCTTTTTTTACATGGTGGTGTTGTTCTGCTGATGAACTCCAAAATAAACAGCATTATTGTCCATCCATGAAGCTCACACCGAAACACCAATTTCTCAGTTTAGTTCTGCTTTTTGTTTCATCCGAACAACTTAACTTTTGATGAACAAATAGGTTAAATAAGGGAAAACGTTTGCTCGTTAGTAATTTTAATGATTGCCTTTTCCACCAGACCTGCCAATAATAATGTTGCTTTATGAATGCAATATTAAGAGGGGGGAAAAGCCCAAAACAACAACCCGTAACAACCCGCTCCTTACCCCTACCTAATGAGTCTTAATTGGACCTATAAAACCTTTACAATAAGCCTGCCTCCACATGAATTTGGCTAGAGAGTTTGTGACATAATCAATGTGAGCTTTATGTAGCCGAGGCTCGGAAAGGCTCAGTAAACTGGCCAAAGCTAGAATCCAGAAGAAGAGTGAAGAGGGTGAGATCTTTAATAAGGATGAGGACTTAAAAAAACCTACTGTACTGTACTGTTCAGATTCCAGACAGCTTTTCTCAAACTCATTTGACTGTTCTGCTTCAAACCTGAACCCATAATAGTGTGAGCACACTTTAACATCTCGTCTGTACTGTTGCCATTCTATTAAAGCTTAGTTTTATGACACAAACACTCCAACATAAAATTGTCAACTCAAGACCACCCTTGTTCTTTGTTAGGGGTTTTTTTTCTGTCTTAACAACCATCCAATGATTTTATAAAAGCTAAAAAGGAAAGCAAATTTAGCTCTTTATTTCCAAGGAAGTCTAAAATCGTCAATGATGATCAAAATATCAACAAAAAGAATCCATCAAGAAAACACTGTACAACTGAGTAAAATTTCCTCAGCTTTTAACGGAATTGGAGCAACATGACTTTGGAATTTGTTATTATGATACCTTTCAGCGTATTATGCGTGAAATGAAATTTGATGTGTTATCTAATTACCTTATTATGATTCATGAATGACCTTGTTGTGAGTTTCCCTGGTTTCATTATGATAAAAGATATAATTGGAGAATTATGATGCAATGTGGAGCTCTGCCCGATGCTTTCAGCAAAAGAAATCTGAACACGACAGTTTGTTAGGGTGTGGTGCACGTGTATGGTGTTTGGTTAGACCGGATTACTTCCTCACTCAAAAGGCGAAAGAGAGGTAAAGGTGTATAGAAAGAAAAGAAGGGGACAGAAAGAAAAGACAAAACTGTGCACTAAACATAATGCACATGTCAAGTAATATGACAAGTTTAATCTTAATATGTCAAGTAATAATCTAGCCACATGTGTTTCTCCTGTCCCACTAAAATATTTTATTACCTTAGAGATGTGTTTCCACCAATTTGTTGGTACATTGATCAGTGAGAGAGCATAGCCTTTCAATATTATAGATAAATATCCATAAGAAAGGCTACAAGTCAAAATGCTCATAGATAAATGCAATTCTAAGGATTTAAAGTGTAATAAAGTTTACCACAAGGAAATGTTGATTAATTAAATGGCAATGCTCCAGCAGGGGGCAGTATGACGGTTCCCACAGGGATTAAAACAGCAAGTTATTGTCCATAGATCAGGTATCTGCACTTCACATAAAAAAACCAAAAATTAAAAAATTCCTGCTTTGATTCAACTAACCAGGTGATTATAAGGCCATGTGACAGCGGAGTCTGGTGTGTTAGAACAGTGGCTTGAGAACAGCTGGCGCTTAATGGCATCCAGCAATATTACTCCTTTTACATGTGTGTCCACACCTTTCACACCTTTGCATATCTTACATGTCTCTTGTTACATATGTACAACATGTTTACCATCATTTACCACACTAATATGATCCCACCATTGCAACATCATTACAATCTCTTTTAATTTGTCAGCACAACTCAAATGCAGTTCAGACCAATCATCAGTTCCTCATATACGCTGTGGATAATGCTAGGGATTCACATAATTCACTACAAACTAAGGAGGAATTTGTATGTGGTGCACATTTATAAATTAACTTCATCACCGCATCTTATTCTGGGTTATTCTGTACTGTAATATATACTATGACAGGCCCAGTGGGACCAAGGAAATAATTGAATGGCTGAATATGTTTAGATACAGTGGTGCTTGAAAGTTTGTGAACCCGTTAGAATTTTCTATATTTGTGCATAAATATGACTTAAAACATCATCAGATTTCCACACAAGTCCTAAAAGTAGATAGAGAGAACTATTTTAAACAAATGAGTCAAAAATATTATTCTTAGTTATTGAGGAAAATGATCCAATATTACATATCTGTGCGTGCCAAAAGTAGGCCTATGTGAACCTTTCAGTATCTGGTGTGACCCCCTTGTGCAGCATTAACTACATGTTTTCAGTAACTGTTGATCAGTCCTTGGCTAGGAGGAATTTTAGCCCATTCCTCAGTACAGAACAGCTTCAACTCCAGGATAATTTTCCTCAATAAATAAATGACCAAGTACAATATTTTTGTCTCATTATGTTTAATTGGGTTCTCTTTGTTTACTTTTAGGACTTGTGTGAAAATCTGATGATGTTTTAGATCATATTTATGCATAAATATATATAATTCTAAAGGGTTTACAAACTTTCAAGCACCACTGTATATTATAACATGCATCATATAGTTAAGGTAGTATTCAAAATATTCCAAAATGTAAAACACAGCAACACTGTTTCTGTTGTTTTTGACTGTTAGGTGGAGGTCTGTGTGTACCTAGTTTTACTGTAATTGACCAATTACTCAATTACTCAATGACAATCTTTGGACAATGCTACATAAATGCTGCCTTGTGTTAAACTGATGTGTGTGTGTGTGTGTGTGTGTGTATGTGTGTGTGTGTGTACGCGTGTGTGCGTGTATGTGTGGGTGTCATGGCAGTGAAGTGAAGATGATTGTGGTTTTCTTGGAATGTTAGATCGACAGGATTTGGGGAACTGAAAGCCAGTCTGCTTGAAACGGTCATTTTCTGTGAGTGTGTGGTCGCCTTTTAAAGCACATTTAATCTGCTGAGGTGGTTTGATTTTTGGGTGTGTGCAAATGAGTGTCTAAGAGAGTATGTGCATGTGCAGGCTTGGATTTGTGTGTGTGTGTGTGTGTGTGCCTGTGTGTGTCTGTGTGTGTGGGTGGGTTATATAAATGAATATGGAAGCTGATCGTTCCAGAGGGGAGCTGCAATCATTCCCCTGATATGGCGAAAAAGTGCAGCACTGCAAAAATGCATTCCAACCCAGAACGAGTGAGCGGCTCCACTTCCACGACTATCAGGTTCTCCTGCACGCCTGTGGCTTTGGCCCATCACGGTTCTGATGGTGGAGAAAGAGAGAGCTGAAAAATATGGATGACTCGTTCTGATGTGGGCAAAGCAATGTGTCCTGTTTATAGATGAATGCCTCTCATAGGACAGAGATAAAAGCAGAAAGATGAGGGAGAAATCCAGCTCTGGAGTAGAACATGCAGCTCTCTAACAACTTTTTTTTTTTTATCTTTGTCTGCGTACTGTGTCTGGAAACTAGCAGCAAATTAAACCAGTCTTTGCTTTCCAGTATAGGGCATTTATTCATTAAACCAGTCTTCTCTGCCCAGTGTAAGGCTTGTGATCTCAGAGACGTGTAGAATAGGTCATGTACATGATTACTTTTCTTAAACAGTGAGTAAATTGTCATAGGTAGAAAAGTGAAAGCACCGCAGAATATAGTATATGTCTGAATATGGGTCTACTGTTCTTACATCTATAGTCCTTAGACAGTCCAGAACAAATCTGTCCTCATTCTGTGTGTGTGTGTGTGTGTGTGTGTGTGTGTGTGTGTGTGTTTAAGAGAGAGGAATAGAGAATGTGTAGAAAGCAGTGCAGCAGGCAAAGGGGATTTTGTGACTACTAATGAGCTGAGGAAATGAATGTGCTCAATAGACCCTTTAACGCATCTTACTCTGCATAAGCATTAGTCACTGAACTCCATAAATATATTGCTTAAACAGTTTGTACTTCATATATTCATATTAAATCATGCGCACCAATTTCAGTACCGGTGGAATCTATTTACTGGACAGCGGTGTCCAGGGGCAACCGGCCGTCTGCTGGAGGTTCGGCCTCCTCCTGGCCTTGTCTTTGGCCGAAAGCTGAAATTCTTTGTGTGAGGCATTCAGTTGCCAAGCAAGAGTGAGAAACTGGGCAAAGCAGTGGGAGATGTGTATGGGTTAGAGGGAGCCAGAAGGGGGCTTTCTTTGCCTCTCTTTTCTCCTCTCAATCTTTTTCGCTCTCTCTTTTTGTGGCCTCTCTTTGGTCCTTTTCTTCTGCCCTGTGAATGAAAAGATAATATTGATTTGTGTCACTCTGGCATATTATTCTCCATAAGACTGGGCACACTGATGCCAAATCCGATATGAAGCGTAGGCTATTTACTTATTAACTGAACTTTTGATGTGTGTGCATTTCCATGAAAGAGATAGATAGACAGATAGATAGCTAGAGACAGAGAGAGAGAGAGAGAGAGAAAAGTGTGTGTGTGTGTGTGTGTGTGTGTGTGTGTGTGTGTGTGTGTATTTTGGCCTTCTTGCTGACCCAGAGACAAACAGAGTGGTTTGTCAGGGAACGGCTTTGCAGGAAGGGTAGCAGCTGTTGTGTTGGACTTCTCTCACTTCCCTTTACCAGACACACTGCCTCACACTTCTTCTTTCCCTTCTTCTTTTTACACACTGTGAGAGGGATAAAGACTTGTTTTGAACAGTAGCTGCTACGTTTCACATCACATGTACACATTTAACTTATTATTCATGTCTTAGTCAGATGGAGGAGTTGTGCAATAATTATTTCACTGCCTCTGGTTTATGTGTATAGCTACAGTACACACACACACACACACACACACTGAGCTAATAAGGTGCAGTGAACATTGATCATGTGAAGGCTGGGGGATTTTTTTGCTGCTCTTCTTCAGCTAGTAAAACCACCTGTGATGCTCCTACACACAGAGTGAGGCCTATTTTGGTCTGTGTGGGTGGGTAATGGAAGAGGAAATGACTATTTATGTGTGTACAGATACAAGTGCTTTCATGTGCTCACATATATTAGAACATGAAAGCACACGTATATTTTTTTTTCAAGAGAACTGAAACTGTGATGTACTATAGCAGAACATGAAATATCTATACATACAGCAGTCGGTACAACATTCTGTGTGCACTGTTGTGTGAACAGACCTGAACAAATCACTGTTAGAGAACAATCAGAGATTAGAGATTCTCTGTGTGATTGTATGTGTGTAAAGTCATTTGTCTGTACACAGTACATAACTGAATCTCCTTACAGTATTATCTAGCACACCTGTTAGTATGTCTGTACCATGTAATCGAAACCCACAGTTCTGTCATGTAAAAGCAGCGTTTTCTCTCAGCCCATCTGTCCTGGGACAGGAGGGATGGCAGAGTGAGGTTGACACTATGCTCTATTCAATTCAGCACTCTCATTTTAGTGAAATCAGATAATGTTATTAATAACTGCTCCTACATTATTCTGCTCCTTTTCTCATTACTACTCTCTTTGTAGGCCTTTTTTCTTCTCCTGGGTCTCTCTTTTCAGCAAAGGTGATACACTATCCACTTCTCCTGGTAAAAGTGTCAGCCATTGTCTGGTTACCATCTCTGCCATTGTATGTGCTACCTTAGCCTCCACAAGGGATATGGGACAACTATCCTTTGTGTGATGGACAAGCATGAGATGTTTTCAGTCTGCTGCGTAGCTCTTCACAACACCTTTAATCTGTTAGTCGGACATTGCGTCAAGGGCTGTTGATCATTATTGACTGATTTTGGAAACTTTTCACAGACAGCCAGAGTAAAATGAAGTGTTAAGTAAACCTCACCAGGAGAAACACACATGTTCTTTGTTGGAGTGTGATGAAAATGATTTCACAAATAGATCACACCTTTTTCTGGCCCTTTCATTTTTCTGCTTTTGGACATGTGTTCAGCATATGTATCATGGCCTGACTCTCAGATCGGACATCTTGGAACCATCTGACTAAGCCATTCACTTTTAGAAAAGGTTCTCCTATTCTTTCACCCTTCAGACATATAAGACATTCATTCATTCACTCATTCATTCATTCATTCATTCATCTTCAGTAACTGTTTTACACTGGCCATGATCATAATGGACCTGGATGCTAGTCCACAAGGGCATCACTAAAACATACATTCAAAAATTCCTTCATACCTATGGCAATTTAGTATGTTAGGAAACCCGTTGGAGGAAACTGAAGAACCCAGAGGAACCACGCAGACACTGGGGGGATGTATGAAACTCCACACCGACAGTAACTGAGTTTAGGATCAAACAGTGGGCCTTGGATTTGTGAGGCAGCAATGCTACTCACTCCACCTCTCCTCCAACCCTATGAAATGTTTTATTTATTTGTTTGTTTATTTGTGGTTTTTTTTATTTTTTTTTTATCATTTGCTAAAATGTGTGTATATTTGAAACTTAGCAAATACTATCATTGCATCTGACTTTGCAAGCTATAAACATAATCACCCTTGAGATCTGTGTATTCTCAAAGAATGTACTTTATCAAACTGAAAGCTAGTCATGTATGCAACTGTAAACCCTAGATAACTGCCAGGGTTGGTAAGAATCACCTGGATACCTTCTTGGTCACGTGCACACATAGGCCAAGGCCTTCTAACCAAAAGTCTCCAAGTTACAAAAGGATATATGACACAGTATTTCCAATAAATAATGCTGTCATACATCAATCTTTCCCCCTCTTGGAAACTGGAGAAACTGGGCAGGGGCACAGTGGCTTAGTGGTTAGCACACAGTGGCTTAGTGGTTACCACCTCCGTCCTGTGCATGTGGAGCTTGCATATCCTCCGGTTTCCTCACCCTGTCCAAAGACATGCGCTGTAGGCTGACTGGCATCTCAAGTGTGTGAAGGGGTATGTATGTGTGATTGTGCCCTGCAATGGGTTGGCACCCAGTCCAGGGTGTCCTTCGCCTTGTGCCCCGAGTCCCAAGCTCCGATAAGCTCCAGGCTCCCTGCGAGCCTGTGTAGAACCAGCGGTACAGAACATGGATGGATGGACCATTATCTGGGGGCACACAAAACCACAGCTACATACATAACTAGTGTTCTATTGCACCCTTCACAACTGCCCGGAGTGGTGCAACTCACAGACGGGTTATTCTAAATTCTACCTGGTTAATATTTTCTGATCTCACACTCTGTCCCTGTGGCACCACATTCTATGGTGACTATGTGAATGCCCAGATGAGATAGCACCAAGGGAACTAGGACCTCAGCAGAGGTGAGTGCCACTACTGAGTAACAACACAGAGTAGTACTAGCTAACTCATGAACACTGCAGTGATTGAAGCTAACACGTTTAGCAATGCACAAAGGGAAACCAGTGCAGTTTGGTGAGTACTGCAGAGTTCCTCAGCTTTAGCAAGCGCATGTAGGAAAAAATGCACTCACCACAGCAGAAGAGAAGAAAGATGATAGAGGTCTACGGCTAGTTTTGGAGGAAAGGATACCTGTAACTGGGTCTCTAGTCACAAGCTGTTAAGCATATAGTTGCGTATGGTGTACACGAGATCTGATGTGTTCGATGTGAGAAGAAGAAAGGGGAAGATGGCTGTATGGCAGCTGTATTTATTATAAAAACTGTGTCATACATCACTTCGTGACCTTTTTCAGAAGGTATCTAGATGAATCTCACCACCTCTGGTGGTTTGGGAGGTGAAATAGAATTAATGAGCACTGTTCATTGGGGAACTTGCTGTAACATTTCAAAGTACAGGGTCCGTGTACATTGCGTTAATTCATTTTTGGTTTCATAATTGAAAAA
>JANDJT010000228.1:13757167-13783737 GCA_024331685.1 Stegophilus panzeri
GGAACTTGCTGTAACATTTCAAAGTACAGGGTCCGTGTACATTGCGTTAATTCATTTTTGGTTTCATAATTGAAAAATTTTTTGTTTTAGTATTGAAAATAAAATTATTTCTTAACTATGTTTAAAACCCATTTTTGCTTAAAAATTATAAATATTTAAAATATGCCTCATTTATACTTTCTTCCTGTCTTGTTTTTTTGAGTTGTAGTTATTTCGGTTTGGCATGCTCGCATAACCCGAATGTAATTTAACTAACTGAAAAACGTGCAGAATCCATCAGTGGCTTCGTCAAACATGTTGCTTCACTCTGAAAAGTTCATTACGTGCTTCTCAAAGGCAGTGAGAGGATGACATGTCGACTGGGAAAATTAGCCAGGGTTTTTCACCGCGATAAAGTTAGTTTTAGGTTTGATATTCGCAGGATATTCACTTTTTCCTACCTGAGTTCTGTAGAGGCCACAGTCTTGTACAGATATCAATACCACCATTAGATTTAATAATATAAGTATATACGGACATAAAACTTTTACTCAAAAATACGAACATGTATTAGAGCTGCATATTTACATCTGAGAATGTCCTGACGTGGGATCACAGCGGACCGTCTGGCAATTCCACCCACTGACTTAAACGTTGACATTGTCCACACATTACTTAAAATGACATAAGTTTTAACATAGAAAAGTCATTTAAAAACACACATTTGTACATTTTAAAGGCTGTAGCAGGCTCACAATGAGATGCACCTTAAATAAATGTTTTAGAGATATAATTCACCTAAATATTTTTGTTCACATTCCAAAAATTGTAGTAGGTTCCTAGTGGCCAGACTGATGAGACAGGTGAGATATTGCCAAAACCTCCCTTTCCACAAATACTATCCTCAATTATTTTAATGGGTCAAGCATCTTATTGTGAGCCTGCTACAGCCTTTAGAATGTAAAATGTGTGTTTTTAAATGACTTCTGTATGTTAATAGTTATAAGTCATTTTAAGTAATGTGTGGACAGTGTTGATTGAGTGGTCTGACAGTGTTGAGTGGTCTGAGCCCACCCAAACGTCTGTCTTGCCCACTCAATCAGAACTTAGGCAAAGACAACATCAATCTTTTATTATTTTTTTTAATGATTTGTGTATCGGCTAAAAGCAATCTGAGGCGGGCTGTGTGTTGAGAAGTTTGAGGAAGGGCTGTAGACTGCCCCAACCAATCACAAAATAACACCATAAAATTGCAGTATTTTTCTGTTTTTATTAGCTGAAAGCAAAAGCGTGTTCTATACTCACGAGGTGGCTTCAGTCTGCCCACCTTCTTTAGCTGGCAAGAACCGGGCCTGTTGACGCTTTAACTCAGTGGTGGAATTGCTAGATGGTCCCTTAGGCAAATTGCGCTGTGATAGTGCGTCAGAACATTCTCATGTATAAATATTTTGAGTAAATGTTTTATGTCTGTATATAATAATTGAATATTATTATTATTATTATGGTGGTGGTACTGATATCTGTGTAAGACTGTCGCCTCTATAGAACAAGGGCAGGGAAAAGTAAATACCCAGCAAATATCTCTATGTCCTGTTGTCTTGTGTACATGAAACTGCTAGTATCTTCTCTCCATACAGGTGCCAAGCAAGCTCTTTCTTCATTCATCTGCTGATTTCTGTTTCCTCATGCATGCTACCACAGTGACCTACTTTCCAAAGGCCATGCCAAATGTTCCTTCAACAGGTTAACCTAGAGATACAGGTATGAAGTCTGGATTTGTGACTGGGTGAGCTCTAATCTGAAGGGTTCCAAGAGAGGGTTAACCCCAATGCTACTGATTTAACATGAATTTCTGAACACCCTTACAGAAATACTAATATATAGTATATTACTATGGAAATATAGTGTTAATGTGGTTCTTTGTGATTATATATAATTCAACTAGGTAAGGCCTTGCATATTTATTGCATGGTGTTATTATGTTCTGTGACTCAAATAAAAAGGTTAAATAAAACACATAAAATAGACATTATTCATCACACAATAAATAGGGCTTCACTCATATTTCCTTCATAGCTTTTCAGTTTTAATTGTGTTAGCTACAGAGATGACATAGTGATCATATTCGTAGTAAAACCATGGGCGTTAGCTGGACTGTTAATCATCTGGGGCTGAGCCAAGATTCTTCGCCATCAAAACGCTTTCAAAAACATATTTCTAAATAAACTGGTTCCATGCATTTATTTTCTTGCATGTGATGGCTAATTGCTTTAAAATTGTGACAATTGGCCAAAAAGTTGGATTAATCATAAAACTTGCCTCAGGTATTATCACTGTTTGCAGGACTACCAGACTGATAAAATACAAACATGTATGGCTATATAACATGAGACTAGGCTATTTTGGTGTTGCTAGCCAAATGGAGGCACAACTAAGCTATCACTGTATGGGTTTAACTGATACAGTGCCATGCAAAGTACATAAGCTGTCCTTATACTCTGCTCATATCATGTTCATGTAACTTGGAACTCATATACATTTGGAATGTAGACATTTACACACCTTGTTTTCCTGCTCAGCATGAGATGATGTTAGTGTTTCAGATTCCACCCCTTTACTGGCAAATTATTTTTTTTAAAATCGGCATATATCAATTTTTCCGTCACACTAACTGACTGGATGAGCTAACGTTTGGCAGAATTGAGAGCTGTCAGCCAATAAGATATGAGTATTTCCACATATTTTCCTGTAAACCTTCTGAGTGGTTTGCCTCTGTTCACTGAAGAGAAAATACAACATACGGTTCACTGAAGATACAAAATTACAACACTGCCATATTCTTTTATTGACGTTCAGTTGCTTAGTGACAAACTATTCGGGGCTAAATAAAAAATACTACAGCCCCAAATGCCCAGGCCAGGTTACCTCCCTGGGTAAAACTGTGATACTATTCAGCAAACCACCATGGTTAATTTTTAGTAAGCACCATTACAAATGCTTCAGTGTTTCTCAGTGTTTAACTCCCTACCCAGTCCTATAGCCATTAAATGGAGGTTTATGACACTGAACAAGGTAAACCTATAACAAAGTGTGGGAAAGTCAGACTACAGGATGCCCTATATTGGGTTCTTAACACAATGTGCAGAGCTCACCAAACCCTCCTCCCTTTAAGCCACTTTCCCTTCCGTCTCTCTCCCCAGCTATTGTCTGGCCTGCTAGCTTCCAACATCCCTGTGAGTAGACCTGCGAATGGAAAATGTGCATCATCATACCATACTCTCTCTCTCTCTCACTCTGAAGCACTCCAGTGTTACATCGAACTCCCAGCAATTCACACACATATACACACAATACACACGACAAAGATCTGTATGCTCAGAACATGAGGCATGATGATGGGGGGTCGAGCAGTCACAGTTTTTTCATAGGTCACGCTAATGAGCAGCTCCTCCATTGAATCAGGTTTATGGGGTGGCTGCCATCATCATTAAGAGTTGCTCATAATTAGCCATTCCAGCCAAAACCTAAAGCTAAAACATGTGCGTTAGGTCCCCATCCTCTCCTTTTCTCCAGCCCTACCATGCTCTCCAACATTACACCCACATCTTCTTACAGCACTGCCAGACTGTCATCATCAAACCCCAAACTCCTAAAAGTTGACTTGGCATCGGCGCAAAGAAGCGCAGAGAAGGGGGCTCAAAGTATAGTGATTTATACTGATTACACTTATCACAGTTTACAAATAAGATAATATGCACAAAATATAGTGTCCTGTCATGTACACACAGATTAGATAAGGCATTTCTGTCAACACGCCTCTCACAATCTTTATTCTCTTACTGTCTCTCCCGCCTCTCAGTTGAGATTTGCTGGTGGGGGTGGTTTTGAGGACAATTATAAACTTTCAGAGACAATTCCTCATTGTCCTTCTTAAGGTCCTTAATTCACAGCATGTGACAGAGGGGAGGGTATTGTGGACATCCAGTTAACAGCCTGATAACACAATCAAGTTTTATACACTCTCTCACATCCTCCCCCACTTTCTTTATCATTCTCTCCTCTTTCTTTCTTTCTTTCTTTGTCTCTTTCTCCCTATTTACTCCTCTTCCTTCTCCTTATTTTGTCACACTGTCACACAGTATTTTGCTGCTCACCCCTGACCGTTGAGTAAAGCCTACTATTTATTAACATTGAGTTGAGTTTTGAGGCTGTAATAACATCTGTGTGACTAGTGACATCAGCAACGAGTTTATGTGTACAAATCTCTCAGCTAACTCCAAACCACATGCCCTGCTACTGCAATTTATACACAGTTTTTGCAGGCTCTTGTGTTATCTGATTCTGTACATCACATACAACTACCCCTTGTTCATACATCCATTATGTGCCACTGTGAGCAGTTGCATCATTCTTACAGGTACAGTATGTTCAAGTCAAATGATTTCTATCTAAAGGACCCCACAAACTGACTTATTTGCTACAATGCATGGTTACTATTAAGTTTTAATGTAAGGCCTAAGTTCAGTGTTGTGTCCTGGAGAAATCAACCTGGGCATTTCTCCATGCTGACACACTATTTGATGGATACAGTTTGTCACAACTGTGCGTTCAGGATGATTTAGGGGAAATATGAGGACCTGGGCAAACTGGTCAACAGTTAGGGCCATGTTTTGTTTGGGTATGTCTTTCAATCGATCACCTGCCTTGATGAGTGAGAATGGAGAGATGGATAGATGGGTGGATAGAATGAATGAGAGAGCAGAATGCTTGGGCTCTCTGGGACAGCAGTGTGCAGACAGCTGGACCAAGGGTTCGAGTTTCCCCACTCAGTGAGGCTGAAATTTCAGCCTTTCACATATCGAGGCCAATAAACAATTTGGCTATTGGTTTCCCACCTTTTCATGTTTTTCTTTTTTCATTTTCATGGTTCTGCCTTAATGACACATAATGTGCTTATGTAAATATGTTAGGGTCAGAATAGTGCACAATTGTATAAACTGTCTCATGAGTTTGCTTAGATCTGTGGACATGACCAAGCTGTTCTGAGAGCTGTGAATGAAAGCTGTGAATGACATTCTTGTCTGATTTGTCTGTTTTCTTTCTGATCTGGGATCAACCACCATATTTTCAGAAGGAAATGTTTTGGAAAGAGAGTGCTGCTGACAAGACACTTATGCACTCCTCGCTTAAAGGATGGAAAACAACAGGATGGAGATAGGTCTTCAGGGTGACTAAGGAAAAGGTTCAGAGGTTTTGGAGAATAAAAAATCCAACACACAATGGGTACATTGACTCATATTTTGCCTTGCACAGTGGAAACAGATTAACTTTAAGGCATGTGCAAAATATGTATCTATTAACTTTGCTAGAAAAGCAGTGCAGAGTTCTCAGCCAGTGGTACTATGGTTTAACAGAATGTTAACCCATATGAGGTACTGGTATGTATGTGTGGACTTTGTAGCAGTGTTGTCCACTCCTAAATAATATGAAAGCTACTTTCATAATTAATGATTTAAAGTTGCTGAAAAACCTAATAAAACCTGACCTTATTGTTCATAAGTGCTGTTTTTTTAATGGCAGCTTTTTTTTTCTTTTTAAAGTTTGAACACTATATATACACTTAACCCTTTCGTGCATGAATTATGAAATCCTGATCAATGATTTTTTTTTTCTCTGTGTGTTTTTACCCTTCTTTAGGCATAAAAAAATAATTTTACCTTCATTTTACTTCTACATACATTTTTCAAAAAGTGTCCACCCCAGTGGACTGCATGCATTCAAGTGAAGAATTAGTGTCCACTCTAGTGGCTGTTTTGCAGTTAGTCTATTGAAATACGCAGAAAATGGCTTTTGAATAGCTGTCCACTGTAGTGACCAGTATGCATGAAAGGGTTAAGCTATAAAACCTTGTACAATAGTACAAAACAGTGTTAGATGTTCCATAAGGAATCTTCTATCTATCCAAACTATTTGATTTATTTTTTCTTGGGGAAAAAAATGTTGTATCTTTAGACCTCAGTCATCTCATTCCTTTTGCCATCTGTCTTGTTCTTCCCTTTCTCTGCATTTTCTCTTTTCTTTCATGTGATGAGTAGGGTTTATGAATTCTGTCCGGCCTCCCAGGGCTTCTGTGGCAGGCCTGAAACAGCTGAACAAACACAGAGCGTTCTGGAGTGCTGTTAAGCACAGCATCACATAACTGATGGGTTTGTGGAGGGGATCAGCAGTGGGGGAGGTGGAGGGCCAAGGAACTGTTGTGCTCCTTACATTTAAGATACAGTTTATAGATTCCTTTATTTTGTTCATTGCTTCATTTGTTTGGAGAAGATCAACCTTCTGTCTATGTACTGTAATTCTGGTGTAAGGTGCAGGGAGAAGAAACTAAACCAAAAGCCATGTTTGTGGAATTTTGAACTTCTGCTTGAGACTATTTCCTCTTGGCTAACTTTCAGAATTTACTTATAAATATCTGCAACATAGTTTAACATATTCACTGCCAGTGCTCTGTTCTGTTTGTTAGCCAGCTATCTAGCCAACACCATTGAAAAAAGCCTGTAGTTTAGATTTGGATTAAGCAGCCTCACAAATAGCATTTTGTTCCAATGTGTATTATGGCTGCGGAGCTGATGGCCATCAGTACGTTAGTATAAAATGCACAGTAGACCGCTGGAGGCTTGACAGCTCTTTAACGATTTGCAGGCGGTGTGATTCTGCTATTCTTTAAACCCCCTCCCAAACCCAACTCACAAATGGCCAGAACATTCCTCACACATCTGGCCCTCTCTCTCTCTCTCTCTCTCTCTCTCTCTCTCTCTCTCTCTCAAATGTTCTGATTCTCCCCTGCAATAATTACCCACAAACCCAAGTGTTCTCATATTCTCTTTTCTCTTTATGACCCACAGAGCTCTGTCAAAGAACAATGACTAAAAGCTCACACATGATCAAAACCTGAAATGTAGACACCACAGAATGCTGTCATATACACAGCTGACTTGTTTGTCCCTCTTATTATTGCTCATTAATAATACATCAATAATGCTCTAGAAACTCATATAGAAAATATAGCCACCTTCATAAAATGGAAAAGAATGGTGAGTTCTTCAACCCTGTAAGTGACAAAGAACTTAATTTTCATACAGATGTCTGTTTAAGGAAGTCTGGGTCTCATGGGAGTTTGCCTGTGTTGTGGGATGTTAGCTAGGTCAGGTGGTGGAAGGTTAAATGAAGGTCGTGCCCAGGGTGTACGAGTGTACATGTGTATGTGTGTGTGTAGAGGGGTAGTTGTAGGGTGAAGTGCGTCAGGCACATGTCTGAACGTCGGCAATGGTCTAAAACAGGAAGTGAGAGCGCATGTGAAGGGGCAGGCAGAAAGGAAGTGCCTTTGTTGGCGTTCTCTGTCAGGAAGCAGCATTGTTGAAAGTGCTGTGCTATGTATTTCTTTCTTTAATGCAACCTCCAGTTTGGACTGTAATCTAACACCTCTTTCCTTCCTGACGCCCCAGGCACCCTGCTAATTATTTGTCTTAAATCTCTAGTGTTGTAGCAGATAAAGCTTGTTTCTCACACTCCGCTAACAATTGGCAGGACATCTGAGTGTCTTCTGTGTATGAGGCTGTTTGAAGTTGTGTGGACCAGTACACTGCCTTCATACAGACACTGATAAAGGCCTCTGACTGAGCTCTAAGAAAACATGCTCACAGAGATGAGGTACTTGTTCCTTATACAGTACTGCAAATCTGAGTTTGGAATCTCATTCCCATGTCTGCTTTCATGGCTGCAGTCAGACTCTCTCTGCCCCTCCCAGTCTGTATCCTCTTTTTTATTCCCACTGTGGAATCCCAGGATGTTTTGAAAAGTGGGATATTGACTCTAATAGATTCCAAAGATTCCAAACACCACAAAGGTTTATTAGGATGCAGAGTGTTGTAAAGTAATAGGTGTGTGTGTGTGTGTGTGTGTGTGTTTGTGTGTGTGTGTGTGCACGCAAACAGGAACAAGGTATAAAGGTTGTGGGGATGGTGATGTAGAATGTGTTTTGTTTATAGATAGAACAATCACATTAAACTTTGTCAGCTGCTGTATGAAGATTGGTTGAACTAGTCTAGGTGTAACTAGAACGTAAGTTATGAATATAACTATGGATCTGTGAGACTGAAGGATGACCGTCACTACGGTCTAAATAGGATGATAACCTTCATTCCGCCTTTCCTCGAGACCTTATGTAAACAAAGTCATGTCCATGACCCCGGATGCAGAACTTCACGCACTATAAAAGTAGGTTGAACTTCCGGCTCGTCCTCTTACCTTGAACGCCCCAGTGTTCTGAGCGACAAGGATAGTGACGGTCATCCTTCGGTCTCACAGATTCATAGTTACATTCATAACTTACAATCTGTTTCGACCTCACTCTGACCGTCACTAAAGTCTAAATAGGATGACTCATATCAAAATGGTCGCAAGGAACCGAAATATCTACATGATCATAACCTCGCTGGACATCAGAACTGCATTGCTCACAGATGTTGTACAGGTCACGTCAACTCTGTAAAACTGTGTAAATGTACATGGTGTGGACCATGATGCTACAGCACAAATATCTCCCACAGGAACTCCTTTCAGCGCAGCCCATGAAGTGGCTACACTTCTGGCTGAGTGGGCTCGTATTCCTGTAGGAATTGGTAACCCTTTTTCTGCATACACATGGGAGATGACATCAATCAACCAATGTGACAAACGCTGCTTGGAGAGCTGTAACCCTAATCTGGCTTTTCCGTAGCAGACAAAAAGCTGAGAATGAGACTTCCTTAAAGGTTGAGTTTGAGTTACATAGGTACATAATGCCCTAACTGGACATAGAGTGAGTAACCCCTCCTGCTCTGCCTGTGAGGAGGAAGAGGGTTGAAATCGAACCACCTCCAGTACTTGATTTATAAACTGGGGATTAAGTACTTTCGGCAAAAAAAGCAGGATTAAGCCAAAATGACACCCCCGAGCCATCTGCTTTCCACATCTTAAACAATCTTCACTAACAGAGAGAGCGCACAGTTCCCCTACTCAACTGGCAGAACAGAGAGTCAATAGAAAAGCTGTCTTTTTATAAAGCTTTCAAATCTGCTTCAGAAATCGGCTCATAGGGAGATTTATTGAGAGTTCAAAACGAGAGGTAAGTCCCAGCTTGGTGCCCGCAAATCACGGCTTGGACAGAAGCGACGTGTTCCCTTCAGGAACTGACACACTAAGGGATGTTAACCCAATGGCAGGCCATTCACCCCCTCATGAAATGCTGAGATAGCCGAGGCATAAATTTTAATTGTACTAGCTGCTTTGCCCTGAGCCAATTGAGACTGCAGGAAGCAAAGAACAAGCGGCACATAACAGACTACTTGGTTAACTTTTATGACCAAACACTAGTCTGAAAAGATTCTCCACCTTAGTGAGTCGTTCGCTTGAGTAGATGGAGCTCTAACATTACTCAGCGTCTCACAGACAGTCTTGTCTAACTGCTGAGAGACACACTCCGCAGAGACCAAACCCATAATCACAGGGCAGTTGGGTTTGAATGCCAAATCTATCCATCTGCTTGTGACAGAAGATCTGCTTGTGATGGTAGTTGTCACAGGTAACCCTGTATTAGCTACCAGTAGAACTGTGCAATGACCCTCCTGAGTACTTGAGGAATCAGAGGAAAAGAGGGGAAAGCATACAACAACCCTGTTGGTCATTCTTGCAACAGAGCATCTAGGCCTAAGCTGCCCCTCTGTACCATGAGGGAGTACCACTCCTGGCAATGAGTTGTTTCCCTAGATGCAAACAGATCGACTTGGGCTGCCCTGTAGCGGGACCAAATTTGGGCCACTAAATCCGGGTGTAACCACCACTCTCCTGGGAGAGGCCCTGTCCTGGCCTCTCTCTTTGCCACACCTGGGATGTGAATGGCTCTCAGAGAGATCAACTGGGGCCATGCCCATGTTAGTAGTTCTTTTGCCACCTGGAGACAGCATAATGACCTTGTTCCCCCCTGGTGATTTATATGGTACACTGCCACGGTGCTGTCCATTCTCACCAGTACATGCTTGTGATGTATGAATGGTAACAGCCCCTTGAGAGCAAGATGCACGGCCCTCAGTTCTAGTACATTTATATGCTCTGACAACCAAGGGGGCTTCCATGTGCCCCTTACTGACCTGCCTTCCCAGTGCCTTCAGCAGTCCCAAGGGAATCACCACTGATGCTGCTATTATCAATCCCAGCAGTTTCTGAACCTTGTGAGCCATCACCAGTTTCCCTGCCTGAAAGTGTTTTAATGCCTTCTCCAACTTGTCTACCCTCTGAGGTGTGAGATGTGCATTCATTGTCACAGAATCAAAGTGGAGTCCAAGAAAGATTACTTGTTGACAAGGCTGGAGGCTGATCTTCTTCCAGTTCACTGTAAACCCCAGGGATTGAACATGGACCAGTATCTTCTCTGTGTTCAGTACCACTTGATCTTGAGAAGGGGCGCAGATTAACCAATCGTCCAGATATGGCACGATTTTGATACCCAGTAACTTAAGGGTGGCTAAGGTCACCAAGACCACCCAAGTAAAGACCTTCAGTGCCAGGGACAGACCAAGTGGTAGGACCTGAAATTGGAAAACTTGGCCTTGAAAAGCAAAACAAAGAAAAGGCCTGTGTTCTGGACAAATCAGGATGTGGAAATATGCATCTTTTAAGATGAGGGATGTAAACTATTCTCCTGAACTTATGGACTGCATTACTGTCTTTGTTTGAATCATTTTGAATGAGAGTACTTTTAGGTATTGGTTGAGATGCCTGAGGTCGAGAACAGGCTGATGACCTCATTCTTTTTTTGGAATTATGAAGTAGGTTGAGTAAAACCCAGTTTGCTGTGCACTGGGAGGCACCTCCGCAATAGCTCCTTTTTTAGCAGACCTTGCACTTCCTCCATCAATGCAGCCTCCAGTATTGTGTTCTTGACAATCGTCATTCGGACAATTGAAAGGGGGGGTCGGTGCCACAACTACAGCCAATACCCGTGAGTTACTGTGGACCATGGGTCCGACACAACTTCCTTCCAACTGGACCAAGAAAGTTGGGAAGTACAATTGACGGCCTGCCCCTGACCCCTATGCAGGACTGCCTGAGTTCCTCTGTTGACCTCCCCCTCAGGACTAAGGTCTCCTCTGTGTTTGTGTGGTGGGATTCTGACTGTGGGTATGAATACTCTGCTACTGAACACCAGCTGGAGCACCACTCGCATGCCTAGATCAAGCAGAATGTTGCTGCTTTTGAGTTACTCTAGACCTTTGCCTGAAGGCCTGGGTTGGTTTATGACAAGCCCGTTGGACAGTTTCTCTCAATGTACTGGAGCGCTCAGCCCTATCCAGGACATCCTGAGAATCTGGATGAAAGACTTGACCAGGTATTACGAGCAAATTCATCAGTTCATTCCTTATGGCATCTGGCAAAGAAGTCTGTGCCAGCCATATTTACCTGCAACATAAGACAGCTGATGACATATTATCCCCTATATCATGTGTAAGTTGTGAGTGAGCCCCCAAAGCTGACTCAATAAGAGTTTTGGAATCCTGATCCTCTGTGCCTATTGTTTTCTGCAAGGCTGCCAGGAGCATAGCCAAAGCATGTCCCATACGAGTCGCAAGTGCAGCAGCATTAAAAGAGTGTGAGATCATGTGGTCGGTTTTAGCACACTCCTTACCAGGACAGCGAGGATTAGCAGATACACAGGCTGGCCCTAGGGCTGGCCATGATGCTATTGACTGCTCTACCGGTGGCATATCTCCAAGACCAGTTTCTACTGGGTAACGGACATTAGCTAATGGTCTACAGCCTGCATTAAATTGGGGCTTTTGAGATGGTTTCTTTCATGCTGTTCACAGTAAGTAATACTTACCAAACGTTGCAATGAAGTAAATCACTATATTTTAGCTGGTGGATACTCTGAAAATAAACAGAAATACATACACATAAATAAACAGTGAATAGCTAGTATACTGAAATACCTTATGGTAATACAGCAAACATTGAAATTGTATATATATAATATAGATAGATAGATAGATAGATAGATATAAATATACACACACAACATAATATATAATATACAGTAAACCACACCTGCACCAGCTTGGTGATGAATTGATTGGTGGATACATAACATTAATGTAGATAACTTAAGTAAACAATACCATGGTAGCTTCAGCTACCATGTAGCAATATATGCAATAAAACCACCACAATTCACAGGGACACAAGGCACCTGCAACACCTGGATGATGAATTTAGTGGTGAACAAAATATGATATATATATATATAGACAGTACCAGCTAGTATGAAAGAAGACCACCTACAATAGTTGGGAAGTGCATTAAGAAGGGTTGTACTCTTCTATTGTTACAGAGTGGAAATCTGTAGGACCTAGTATTGGTTTAATAGCCTCCAAAAAGATTAACTTTCAGCAAATTAGGCATAGATCACCTGGACTGAAAACACCATCTGTAGGGTTATGAGGTGCTGAAAGTTACCCTCTACCTGAGGTTATCTGATATAATCCAACATAGGGGATATGGATGATGAGAACCAATGAAGGGCAGAGTTCATGTTGCCTAAATCAGAAATAATGGAAATAAACATCTGCTAATTTACAGTGTCAAAGGCAAGCAATTACTTGAGCCACAGAATTCTATCTGGTTATGTGATACGCTTCACTGTGTGCCATTAGGACAGCTTCAGTTAAAAGCCTTACCACTCCAACTGGTATACAGGAGACTATTTTTCTGGGCACTGTATGATACTTCTTTCAAAACTGCCAAATATAGGGTTCAGGATAGAAATGAGACCAAACAGACAATGCTGGGCTTCAGGGAAGGATGATTTGAAGATGGGTGGTGCTTACTTTTCAGTGATGTCTATCCAAATTTCTTTATGAATTTGCAGATATAATCTCAAACCTGGTTGTTTCTGTAGACAAATTGTTGGAGACTTTAATATTCATTTTGATAATTCTACAAGACCCTCTGAGGATACCTTGTGTGTCCATTCTAGAATTCTTAGGGGTTAATCAGAGTATAATAGAACCCACAATCGTGGACACACTCTTTATTTAATACTGATATTTGGATTAAATATAGAAAATAATAATATCATTTAAAAATTGTCTTAATCATGTTATATGCACTTTTCCACACTACCACGTCAAATGTACATTCACATCAGCTACTGTACTTAGTTTTATCAATAATATCTCAGAGATATCAACCTTGACTGGATCACTGTCTGACCCCATAGAACTTTATCAGGCGACTGCTTAGAGTCAACATTGTGCTACTCTCTAGATAATGTGGCTCTACTTAAAAGAAAAATAATCAGAGAAAAAAAAAAAAACAACTATCACTCACACAATTACACTTACACAATTACACATGCACCTTTAAACAGACCACACAAAAATTAGAATGGAAATTGCATCAAACTTTGGTGATATTCCAAACAGCATGGAAGTAGAGCCTTCTTAGTTGAAAGGCTCAGTACTGCTAGATCAGCATATCTCTTCTCTCCAGAAGATAACAAACATTGATTTTTATTTATACTAGATTCTTATTTAATATTGTAGCAAGGTTTACAAGGAATAGAAGCATTGCACACTATCAATATTTATTAGTGGTTACTTTATGATTTTTTTCAATGACAAAATTGAAAATATTATGCAAAAATTCTGACTATTAATTTAAAGCCAGACAATTTGATAACTAATCATGTTGATACAATATAACCACATCCGATCAGTGATTAGAATGCTTTACTCCTCTTTGAGAGAACCTGCGGTTCTACTACTTCTATTAGAACCACAGGCAGCTAAGCTTTCTGATTTCACAGTAACTCTGGATGGCCTTTCAGTTACATCATGTGCAGCAGTGAAAGACCTTGGTGTGATTATTGACTCACTATATCACTACATGATGCAGAAAAACTAGCTCATGCTTTTGGCTCTCCCTTTTAGTTATGCTGTGAAAGCTAGTCTTGCTGGAGTCCCTGCTTACATTCTGTGCACAATGTACATTTTTTAAACCATTACGGGACAAAAGCACACCTAATAATATGTGTTTCTCTCTTTCTTTCTCTCTCTTCTGCTTGGAGCTTTCGTCACCTGAAAATCACTCGCTGCTGTTGATGATGGCCCCACATGGATAGCCTAAAGCTCACAATCAGATTACTGTGGATGGTACCACACAGACACCCTGAAGATGGTTGTGGGGGTTCTTCCTTGGATAGCCTAAAAACTGCAATCGCTAAAACAGTTTACACTCAACTCTCAATCTTGGAACAGTTAATAACATCTTTTGTGATGGCAGTATCAGGGAATGGTTCTAGAGGAAGAGGTAAAAGTGTTTTACAATCAAAAAAGTGTTTTAGAATCAACGTGTAGCACAGAGAGAAGAGGAATACAAGGACAGAAACAATAAAATTTATGTTTATGGTGATGGTACTGTGAGGTTGTGATTTTAAATTTCCAAGGATTTTCATCCTCTGGAAACAAGCTGGAAACACAGAAAGAGTTACGCTTATCATTAAAGTCGCTGGAAAGACATGGAATATGATGGACAATAATGTGAAATGGAAAGGATTTGGATACAGTAACAGTATAGAATTCAAAGAGATGTGAAGTTAATGTGAAAAAAGACCATGACGAATCAATCAGCAAATACAGACAAGTGTCTCAGTAAGGTTCACAGATTCTAGAAATTTCAAAATTCCAAAATTTCTACTTGGATTGAGATCTTGTGACTTTAAAGGCCATAGCATATGATTTAATCATTTTCATACTCATCTATTAATTCATAAAGCCTTTGTGCGCAATGGACGTGGACATCTTGGAAGAGAACCACCCATTTACATTTACAGCATTTGGCATATACCCTTATCCAGAGTGTCTTACTGAACATTTCACAACTGAGCAGTTGAGGGTTAAGGGCCTTGCTAAATGCCCAGCAGTGGCAGCTTGGCAGTGCTGGGATTTGAACTAACAACCTTCTAATCAGTAATCCATCCATTCATCCATCCTCTACCGCTTACTCCTTTTCAGGATCACGGGGAACCTGGAGCCTATCCCAGGGAGCATCGGGCACAAGGCGGGGTACACCCTGGACAGGGTGCCAGTCCATCGCAGGGCACAATCACACACACATTCACACACCCATACACTACGGACACTTTAGACATGAGGTGTGAGGCGAACGTGCTAACCACTAAGTCACCATGCGCCCCTTAATCAGTAATCCAACATCTTAATCACTGATATTTCATCATAGGATAAAAGTGATGAGACAGAATAACTATGTTTTGATTTTCAATGACTCTTCTCTCTTAAAGGGACAAATCAACCCAAAACTATTCCAGGAAAATGCCCTCCATAACATAGCATAGCAGAGCCACTGTTTTGTCATTTCATTTCTCACCCAATTGTATGTTCCCCCTACATTGGCCTGAGACTGTATGGTGTGGGAGACTTCAGAGACTGCTGTTGAGGTGATAAGGGCAGGAAGTCGAAAAAACAGTCTGGTAGCAGTAATGATGTCAGCATTTTTAACCAGCTGAATGGCAGTCCCCAGTTTAAAAGATCGTGAGATCCAGCCAACATGTGGAACATTTAGTAAGATGAAGTGAAAACAGTGTTCCTCCAAACGCATCAAATGTTGAAAGTGAAAGATGACATACTTCCTGTTTTCTGTCCTTGGTGTACTCCTGAATATAGACACCCATACTGCATGAATTGATTTAAAGAGGCAAATAATTGTGCAGCTAGGCCCTGTTTACACTAGTGCGTTTTTGTTTTAAAATGAAAACGATCCTCATCCACACTGGCGTTTCCGCTGTATTTCAGAAATGATCTCCGTCCACACAACACGACCGAATAAGCATGTCACATGACCGTTCATGCACACTGGGCATGCGCATACGAGTGTAAACAGGAAGTTGGTTGCTAGTTACCGGCAGGCACAACAAACCGGCGGTCCATGTAGGGCTTACACCGCTTGAAATTAGATTTGTTGCCAATTGCTCTAATCAGAGCTCAAATTAAATGGGGTCTTCGGCGTTTCAAAAGTCACCGTTTTCAAGAGTCAAAAACGCTGGAGTAGTGTAGACGACAGGCGTAACCGTAGCAACAGTTACGCATTTTAAAACGAAAATGCACTAGTGTGAACAGGGCCCTAGTATCCAGCAAAGCAAACGCCTAAGCAGGTGATTGGCAAATGGGCGCCAGCTAAAGCCGGGTGCACACTGTGATCTTTATAGTCCTTTGCGACTGTTACTTGTCAGACAGTACAAGCATGATCCCCGCTGTAAGCCATGTCACAGTGTAGGATCTCAGTTGTCATTAATGTCAGACTGTATGACAGTCAAGACGCGAAAAATGGACAAATGCAAGAAGACTCATATGGAGTAGTAGAAGCCACAGTACAGGACTGTGCCTCAAATCATCTGACACTGTCAGAATTTAATCGGAGGAAATCAAATTTGCAATGGCCATTAATCGGCTGTCAGGGAACATGTCAAACTAGCGATCAAAGACTACAGATTTTCGTAGGATTATAGGAATATTTTAGGATTCTCAAAATTTTGTCTCAGAAGACCAAATCACGTCCAAAATCGTACAATGTGAACACGGATTAAGAGAGCTAAAGTGCAGTTTGCAAGTGATTGGAGTGGCCCTCATCTCCCTGTAATGCTAAAACTGGAAAACAGTTAAGGAAATCTAAATTAAGCAACTATGCTTACTAGGTGGGAGGAAACTAGAGAACCTAAGGAATGCACAAGGATAACTTTACACGATAAGAACCTGAGCTCAGGATTGAACCAGGTACCCTAGTGCTGTGAGGAAACAAAGTTAGCCACTGTGCCACTGTGCTACCTACTTTCTACTTTAGTTAAATCAAACATTTTAAACCACACAATATACAGTATATCCAAAAAGTCTCCATACATAGGGGAAATTAACACTTTTGTAGCAAAATGTCTTCCAACATTTTTCATACTTAGTTTATATTGTATTTTTTTTCAGATAGCCTTTTAGAATGATTTTGACAAAAGAAGAATGTATTGAAATCATTCTCATGGCTGGATCGGGAATCTTTCACAAGGTTGCAATGGACTTTAACAGGAAACATGGCAAGCACATCAGAGACGACACTGTTGCCAAACTTACTAACAAATTCCAAAAGACTGTAAGTGTTGCAGACCAACCGAGAAGTGAACGTCCACGAAGATCCACTTACACAGGCACAACCGGCGTTGTGCTGGCAAACATAGTTCACTATATATGGAGCCTTATGTGACACCCTGTAGAATTAACCTATAAAATAAATTTAAATAGACATGAACATAGAGATTATTCTGACAATTGGAATACACCAGCATAAATAATATTATAAAAACTAAATATGAGATAATTGAAATGAGATCACTGGTTTGTCAAAAATTCCATTCTTGGCTAAAAATAATAGTTGAAAAATTAGTCAAAGGTGGAGATTTGGACAGAGTATTGATCTCATTTAAATCTCACAATAAAGGAAGTATCTAACATGGTACTAGTATTAGACAAAATTTTGAGGAAATGGAAAACAAACTGAGATTGAGTTTATCGGTTTTGTGTGTGTGTGTGTGTGTGTGTGTGTGTATGGTGAATGGCCCTTCATTCTCTAGGCATGAGTGGCTCTATTTGGATATTCTCTTCACAAAGCCTTCCTTTGATGTGCTGCTGCTTCCTGCCTCTTAACAGGGCCGCTGTATTAAATTGAGTTTGCCTCCTGCTGAATGAATTAGGCTTTAATAGTGTTATTGATCAGAGAGCCTACAACTCACACAATGCAGCCACCCAGCACCACACCGGCCACTAAGGATATCAACATCTTAATGACACATTATATGGACCTGGATCTTTATAAAGGTATGTTGTTTAAGAAAAAAAAAATTCCTTGTTCCAGCCCAATCTGTGTCAGGAAATTTCTTGATGTGTCCCTGGAGTTTGTTCGAGCTCAGGGAATTTCATGAGACATGAGAGAAAACATATAGGATGGCTGCTTATATAGCCTGCTCTGTGTGTGCACGAGTGTGCTGATACACGTGTTTGATTCAGTGAATTACTGGGACAGTGTGTCATGTTGGGAGGGGTAATGACTGGGACAGTGGACATAATGCTGCAGTAATGATTAGAGAATTGGCTTCAGAGTTTAGGCTGTGAACACTGAAACTCAGCAGACGGGCAAAGGGAAAAAAGCCATGTTAAAATGCTGCTAACTCATGAGTGAGATACGGTTGTGGGTCCTGGGGTCAGAAGAGGATCCTGGCTGGAAGAATCCAATCTAAATATGAGCATCCCTGAGCTCTACCTTCCTGAATTCCTGTAATTTACTGAATTAAACACCCTCCCTCATCAGTCATCAGCCCAATCTCAAATTATTGCCAGGTGAAATGGCTACACTCACACACGCATGCACACACGCACACACACACACACAAATGTATAAACACACACATATGGCTTTACATAGCGCATATGTTCTTGGACATACACATAGATGGATGGCATGATTACAAATTACTTCCCAGATTACCAAAATGCATTAAGGGAGAGACAGAGAGAAGGCTGGGTTGGGGGCATGGTAAGAGGATTCTATTCCTTTCCTTTCATTACACATCAATATTCCAAAACACTTGTGGTTTTTGCTTTCCTTCTCTTTTTCTAAGACTCCCACTGAAACTGTCATGGGTTTGGCTTGAGAGTCACCACTGTTTAAAGCTCCAGCCTCATGGTGCCACAGAGGAATGTTTATTTATCCAACATCCTGTCTCTTATCCGGTCATATTATACAGCCAACTGCATGAATTAAACATTGGACTCCAACGCCATTGTTAGCGAACCATTCCAAAGCACGCTCTTTGATTTCATAGTATTTGATATTGACGCATTGCTTTGTGTCTTTCCTCGAGTGACTGTGTGCAATGCCATTTGAGTAAACAGTACCTGCTAAAAGACGAGAGCTCTGAACAGGATGAGGGGATGTTGGGGAACTCGAGCGTTTGTGCTGCCTTGTTAGTTATTTGTTCTACTCTTGTTACTTACTTGTAAATTAGAGGTGAACGAAACCCCACCCTCTTTGCATTGAGAGCTCCTTCTTCTCACACTGTTACTCACATTTTATAAATTAGGTTACTGACACACAGTTTATTGAGATGTATGTATTACTGATACAATAAAATGTTAATGTAGCTTTAATAGACTTATTAAAAATATAGAATGAAGAAACCTGTTTTTAGTTTTAGCCATCAATTCCAACACACACAGACACAGCTCTTGAGCTTGTTTTGGTGATACCATCAGAAGATTACATGGAAGTACTGTACAATCCGGCTGTGGACTAACTGGAGCTGTGTCATTCCAGCAGTACCCGTATCACTTGCTCCTCCCCAGAATACACTATTTTGACTTTAGAGATATAAATAGCTTAGTTTAGGCCTTGAGGCCTGATATAGTCTTGGAAAAATCAAGCAAGGTAATCTTAATCTGCAATCTGCTTAGTCATACTTCCATTGTGTCGGGAATGTCCCATAAACTTTATTGTTTAACCAAAATCTGTTCAGACATTAGAGAAAACAACCACAGGACAAGACAAACATACTTAGAATGCCATGTTTGATTCTAATCATACATCCAAATGACGATTATGCCAGAAGAGTGATAAGTGATTGAAAATGTTTAATCGTTAAGATTTTTCATAATTTGTTGCCTTTTCTCCTTTCAATGCAGGCTGATGGTCTTTTTAGAGAAGAAGAAAACAAAATGCTTTGGAGGGCATTTAGTTAAGAATGTAAATGTCACCATGCCAATATACACACTTGTGAAGAATTTTGGCTGCCATGACAAAGAGAAACTATTGCAACCTAAAACATATGGCTCTGCTCTTCACCCATCAGGACTGCCACAAGAGAGAAGAAGGGAAGAGTGAAATGGGGAATCCACAATCAGCAGATCTGATCACACATGTGATCAGTGGGCGTGTTGATTGAACACAGTGTTAGAAGTGAAGTAAACTAAAGTCCTCTTTGAATAAGGAAGCGTGAAGTGCACCCTGATCCCCAAATCCCTATTGTCACAATAACCAAAAAAAAGTGGAGAAACTGTGTGTGAATGTGTGCACCGCAGCGTGGGTTAAGGCACAGTGTTAAGCCTGACTTTAAAGGGATTTTGTTAGATTTGGGAGCTTTTGTCTAGGGCAGCTTTTGAACTTTTTTTGATTCAGTACTTTCAGGTTAGTATTTTTAATTACAGTTTTGAGCCTATGTCATGTATGAAGCAAAGGGGGTGTGATTATAAATATATATTTTTTAATTCTGTTTATATTTTTATTTCATATCGTCCTTATTTCATATGACCCAACACCTCTGGAGTTCACCATGGTCCTGCTTTTCATTAATGCTACATAGCAACCAGGAAATCTGCTGGAAAACCTTGAAGCATAATTTTGGACTCTAGAGCATGCTGTTTAGTTTGACATTTAAAATGATGAGGTCAACTCTGTCCTTGACTCAGCTTTTACTTTAAATGCAGATTTTGGCGTGATTTACTGTATTGAGGCCCTGACACAGAATGTATTTTTGTAAGTGGATGATTTTTCAACTATTTAGAATTTTTTTTTTTTTTTTTTTAGAAAACACCCTTCATGTTGATTCACTAACCTTACTGTGTCTTTCCAGTTTTAACGCCTCCTCTATCTGCCTTGCTCTATTCAACTGTATTAGTCTGTTAGCTTTGACTGAGAAGGGGCCTCTGACTGCTCTATCTCTTGACCTGCTGCTCCTACATTTCTCGATTTTGCATGTCATCCTTGCGCAGGGGCCATGCTAATCTTCTCTGTATCGTTCCAGTTTTAGTATATGTGCTGTCGTAACAAGCTGCTCCTACAGCCCTCGCATCTCTCACAGTCATCACACAAAGAGAGACAGAGAGAAGTGAGAGGAATGCAAAAGTGAACCTCCGAGTTCCACACTTAGCCATTCAGTGAGTAACGGTTACTGCTGAGTGCTGGCCTCTGTGTCTGGTGGGGGCAGGGAAGAGGGTGTGAGAGCTTGGACATGGAGTTCTGTGAAGAGGGGGTGGGGTGGAGAAGGGGTCTGAATAGTAACCCCAGGGCACAGGGGGAGAGCAAGGGGACAATAGCAGTCCTGTTTGAGGCAAGAGTGGTCAGAAGGAGACTGCGGCTGTGGGGACAGGAAACCAGGGGAGCCTATGGGAATGCAGATCACTTGGCTGAATTAAACTGGCAGCCTGAGCTTTGATGTGAGCGGAGGGGGACTCTCATATGGTCCAACTTTCACCAAATCTACAACAGCAACCCCCACCCCCTTCCCTTGACTCCTGTGTGCTCACTTCCAACTGACAAAATCCATCCACAACTGACCCTGGTTTTTGTGAGGTGAAGAGAGGCAGACTAATACTAACAATGGGGTGCCCAGTTAAAAAAATTAAGCTATTTTTAAGCAGACTTAAATTTTAATGTCTCGATTAAAGGACCCTTGCTGGTCTGCCATTCATTTGTGTGTATGTGTGTGCACACTACAGAGAGGCAGTGATTAGGCTCTAGGCCAAGTGCTTCTCTGTCTTGTGTACAAATGGGAAGGACTAATGGGAAGGACTGCGTTTAAAATTCAACTTGCACACCAGCGTGTACCACCTAAAAACTCCACATGCTTTTCATCCTCTGTCTCCATCTCTGCAGTCTCTAACAACACACTCTGAAAGAAGGAGTCCATTGGTAAGGAGGAACAAGAGGGTTTAGAAAGTGCTGAGTGGAGGAATTAAAAAGAGAGATAAAAAGAAGTGAGAGTGCAAACTGGGGACTGGACAAAGTGAAGCACTAATTATATTTCTTACTGTCTTTCTGAAAACAGCCTCCGTTCTCTCAGTGAGGGGGATCCGTTCTCGTGAATAGCATTTCTTGGCTTTTCTTTCTTTGCGGCTTTCATTCTTTCCTCTCTTTCTTACATCCTTTCCCTCTTTGGTGTCTCAGTAAGGTGGGCTGTGCAGCTTGGCCTTGTTTCCCTGAGGCTGGCTGCATTGTGGGGACTAGATTTTAAGTTTACATATAGAAAATAACTTTTTTTTTGCAGCTTTTTGTACGGTAATGTACAAGTGGAAGAAATATGAGACAAGTGTTTATATTATAGCATAAAGAGCAAACAAAAATGAAACTCCATTTCACAGATTACTAAAAGCAATGGGAAAACAGTGTGGCTTATTTGTTGTTACATAAGTTTGTAGCACAGGCTAGGCTGCACTAAAAGGCTAATGAAATGGGGGAGTGTGAACAGTTCAGTTGTGAGATGTTTCCTCTGGATTGTATACTCTGATGATGACTTCCAGATACTTTTATTTTGGCTTTGCAATGACCAGAGGTGACTGGCCTACCCCATCCTCCCCCGCTTCTCTCTCCCTCTGAAACACTTGCTCTTCAAGTCAAGCTATGTCAGGATACTGCTCGGCCAAAATATATTTGCCAAATTAGATAGTGAGGCATGTTTGTGATATTTCGAAACACTCTACATGTAGGACAGTGGTGTAGTGTGTGACTTTTTGTAAGGAAGCGAGGTCAGCCTGCTACAACTGTGAAAAAAAGTGAAAGAGAAACAGAACTACATTTATTAGTCTATTTGATTTGGTGTTATAACTAGAGCACCAACACTGGAATTATACCAAATTAAAGCCCTTATTTATGAATGCTGAATGTTCATAATTATAATATATATTAAAGGATATCAATTAGACTGTAGTGTTTGCTGTCAGTATATCTCTCTCTAGAGCATTACTTTGGTACTGTCAATACAAAAAAAGTTATAATAACAGAGCCAATATAATTATCTCTAATGACCACTGCAATACTAAAACATGAATGTGCATACTGAATCAATGCAAATGACATACCAAAGTTACATTATGTATCTGTGGACAGTAGTATCTCAGTACTGATTATAAGGTTGTGAGTTCAAATTTCAGCATTGCCAAATTGCCACTGCTGGGTCCTTGAGCAAGACCCTGTCTAAATAGTAAGTTGCTTTGGATAAAAGCATCAGCCAAATGAGTTAAGGAAACTTTTATAGCCTCCTAATTTATTTTTAAATGTGAGGATGATTTGCATAGATATCCCAGAATTCTAACAGTGAATAGAGCATTTCATATACTCTAGACCATATTGAGACAGAACTAAAATAAGTGTTTATTAGTTTAAAAACCTCACTGTGTTTCTGCTCTGAGTAAATATACTGAATATGGAGAAGTGGGATAAAAAACATAAAGCCTCTGAATATGAAGTAAGTCACATGGGGAAGTAACTATTTTGAGAGAAAACATATCATCACAAAGAAGCAGGAAAGGTTCAGACCAACTGGAGAATTAGAGGTAAAACAAAGGAAAAGGCGCAATGGGAGTGAGTGAGTGGGAAAGAGAGAGAGTGAGAGAGAGATATGGCTAGGAGAGGGTTAAGTGTGTTTCTTGGAGAAGTCTAAATGAGACGAGTCTTGTAATCTCAGTGCAGGAATGCAGTTAGTGCACACTGCTGAACACTCCCTAAGCCCTGGCTCCAATCCACTCTCTCAGCACACCACACAAAGGCCTCTTTGTTCTGCCTGCTCTTGAAAAGCAAAGCTCCGTCACTCCCTCTCCCTTTCTCTCTCTCTCTCTTTCTTTCCCTCTCTGTTGTGCTGCCTCTCTTTCCTTTCTTCCTGCCGTGCACTTCAGCTGCACTACTTACACTACAGTTCACCTCATTTTTTATCTTTGTGTACTTTGTCTTATGTACTCACTATCTCTCTGTCTGCCTCCCTTTCCCTTCGTTCTGTCTGTTTACTTTTATATATTTGTCTTATCCTCTTTTTCTCTCTCACTAGGCCTGACACCACATTTAATCTATTAACTCAGGACTTTGCTATTCTCTGGCTTTAGATTATTTCTTTTCTTAGTCCATCTTTTGCTGCCCCTCATTCTCAGAATCTGGCCTTGTTTATTTGCCATAGCGTGAGTTCTTGGCAATAAATTAGTCTCAGCATATCCTCCAGAACTGAACCCAGAGCAGAAGAATTCTTGACTTCTTTTCCCCTCACCAACAGCTATTTTAGGTTAGCCACATATTTAATAAAACAAAATGGAAATGGGGCTATGCTCTTTCTTTTCTCTGTCGCCATTCTGCACTACTTTATGTCCATTAAAAGAGCATTGAAATTATCCACTAAAAAGTGTACTTGTACATACCCATATATCAGACCTGTCCATTGTGCCACCAACAGTAATCTCTCAGTGTAAATGTACTTTGGCAACCTGTGACAGCTTCAATAAGATATCACAGGATTTCATGCCTTTGGTCTATGAGGTATGGCTATGTCACCTCATAGACCAAAGGCATGAAATCCTGTCATATCTTATTGAAGCTGTCACAGGCAGGCAGAAGGTGAGACACAAAACCATGATCTGTAATGCTGCCAGCCTCCAGCATTCCCACAAATGACTGTTTCACACCTAGGTTTCACCTTGCAGCACAGCCATATGGTTACAGACCTGTGGAAGCTTGCCACAACCTAAGACTTAGAAACAGTGATGAGTGCAAATCACAGCAGGCCTCCAGGTATACACCCGGCCTTTTCATGCAAACCTTCAATAGAGTTGTGACACTACTGTATTAGAAAGATTACCATGCCTCATTAGCTAATTTATGTAAAGAGATATTATTCATTAAATGGAAATACTAAGCATTTGCTCTGGAAGCCATTGGTTTGATCACTGATGGGTTAGTAATTGGAAACACATATGATACCCAGAAAAACAGGGATATTTCTGATACCTAAACTCAGCACAGATACCGTTTAGTGTTTTTTTATGAATGTAAGTTTGCTGTGGCATTCACTACATGTCCCAGTTGATCAGAGAGAGAGAGAGAGAGAGAGAGAGAGAGAGAGAGAAAGAAAGAAAGAAAGAAAGAAAGAAAGAAAGAAAGAAAGAAAGAAAGAAAGAAAATCAAGATTCCTATGTTCTATTCTATTTCCATCCACATGTACTCACTGTGTCTGCATGGGTTTTCTCTGGGTTCTCCAGTTTCCTCCCATCTCTCAAAAACATGCCAGCAGTTTTAAGGCCCAAGGTGTTAAAGAGTGTATGAATGTTTGTGTTCATTGTGCTGTAGAATGGACTGGTGTCCCATCCAGGGTGTATTCCTGCCTCACACCCTGTATTTCCAAGATCCACCACGACCCTGACCAGGATAAAGAGCGTACTGTAGTTGAATGAATAAATATTTTCTACCATGGTGCTCTGAATATCTCCTACATCTGTGTAGATTCACATTGCAACTCCATATCTGAACCAGTTCCAACTGTAATGTTTAAAACCTCACCACAGTACAATATCTGGAAATCCCATTTAAAAAATCAAACCTTCCCACACTTTCTTCCCTCCTACATCAGTATATAAAGATTTGAATATTTTACTGGGATTCTTTCATGTAGGTGTTGATGTGTAGTGGTGGTTAAACCACAGCACATCAGGAAATATGTGGGCCGATTTATGATCATTAGAGTGTTATGACCTGGTTTCTGTGGGGTTCAGCCTCATTAGGCCAATGCAGTAATGTTATGGAAGGCTGTTTTAAAGGTGGGGGGCGTACCTGAAGGTGGTGATCTCTTACTTCTTGGTACAGGACTTAATCTTGCAAAGCTGATTTTGCAAGATTCTTCTTTTTATATTACTATTTAAACTAAAATAAAAAGATCCAAAAGGCCTAGGCTCATGTGATTCACAAAGTAACAGGATTGCACTCTGAAATAGGTCAGTGTAACCTTTTAGATCTCCTACATATTAAAGCACTGAGGTGTGCGGTCAACACACATTATGTAATTACAGGCACATGGTCGGCGCCAACCCTTATAACATGAGTTGCACTGGTATTAATGCATATTATGCAGTTAGGTAAAAACATGTCTGTGCTTCTTCTTTGTGGCCTGTTGTTGAACAAGTGAAAGCAACATGGGAGCATATGCAGTAAGTAAATTAGTGACACCAAATATTTTAGCCTGTCTGGAAAAGGTAAAGTTGAAGCTCTCTTTTTGTTTTTCTCTCAGAAGGATTGTCATTGTGGAGAAGGTTTTTGTTAGAGGGAACCTAGGAGTAGGTGGATAAGACCATGTTAATATTATGAGGGTAAGATTTGTGACAACACAGGTTTTAGCATGCAGAACCTCTCCAAAGCCTAAATGTTTATGGGAGTAAAGGATATGTATGCTAATTGCAGAGTGGTTATGGAACTCTGAGTCATTCCATATAAGGAAAAACATTAAGGATAGTTTAAACTTCTTTTTCCAAATTAGTGCCTTTTTCACTCTTTTTCACTCAGTCTGTTTTTCTGTACTGTGAAGAATAAAATACTAACATCATTTTAATATACTAATGCATATAACTTTGTACATATCATTGTAGTCTCATCTTTGTGTGAGATCAACTGTGTATGCGCGCATGTGTGTGTGTGTGGGGTAG
>JANDJT010000228.1:13783837-13796845 GCA_024331685.1 Stegophilus panzeri
CAAGAGCATAACAGCGTAACACAATTAAAATAATTAGGAATTCATATTTTATTCACGTCCCCTGTGCTGGCACTTGTATGGGCAGTCAGAGAGTAGGCCTACAATGGAATGCATTGTTCCAGCCCATAATCAGAGCGGACATGGAACTTGGCTAGGAGGATCGTCCCTGCAGCCCTGGACACAGCTGCCGTGACTCCAGTTTATAGTCCCTGCATTCTGCTTTCATCAGCAGCCCTCTCTCCATCTCTCTCAATGTCTTTCCCATTCAGTCCTTGTTTTTCCCTCCTCAGGCTGCTCTGTGGCGCAGGGTCCAATAGACGAACCACACAAAACAACACAACGAATTCTCCAACATTTTTTGTGCATTTTCATGGTTTCCTCTTTCCATAAACAAATACAGTGTGGCAAGCAAAGAGGGATGCTAATACAACAGATTTGGCACCAAAATCATAAGCTTCGTACTGAGTATGGAAATACTCAATAAATGGGAAACTTCAACTGTACTGCTCTCTTTCCAACCAGCCGTCTGCCTTCACCTCCGTCTTATAATGTCTGGAGCAGCCACTTGCCCAGTGGAAAATGCAGCCAGTAACAGATTAGACCTCCACTAGAGAAGTAAGAGGTTTATTGGTTGACCCAGCTCACAGTCTCACGATGGTGTGGCAGTGTTTATAATAAAATAAAACCTAGGTCAGCTGTGAGGCCTGCATGTCATCAGCGCATTAAAAAAAAAGACATGAGTGCGATGCCACAGTCAACTCAGTTTCCACACATAGAGCCATGCAGGGAGTGCCACACCTTCATATTCACTAATATACACAGATGATTAAAAAAAAAATTGGCTCTGCTGTGATTTTCCCTCTGCTCATTTTTAACTCCCCGCCCTCCAAGCTTGCATGTCAGAGCCCTGTCAAGTGGCCTGTCAGCAATGTGCTAAAGAATACTTCTCACCTCTAAGCTTTTCCAATCAGATGGAGTATTGGTGGTGTGTATGTTGGCCACGTGCTTAACAGGCTGTGGTTCTGCAGGGTGCTATGTAACAACGGGAGGGGGAGTTTAATAAGGGACATTATGTAAGACTTCAGTCAGGTCTCTCTGGAGCCTTTTAGCAGTGCATTGAGCGAATTGTGTGGGTCCATAGGTCAGGTGTTCAAACTTAGGTTGAGTCCCATATGTTGTGCATTTCTCCCATACCCCTGCTGCCCTGCTGTAATTGGCAGGTAATGTTTCAGCCCCTGCCCAAATTTCTCTTGCTATTCCTTGCTCTGGATTAATGACATAGCCATTGGTGGCTGCAGACTTGGCAGTGCACCAGAGAGGGGCCAACCGCAGATACATTATACACTGCCAGCTTTCACCAAGGTGTGCATTTCAAGACATCCCTCCTCCGTATTTATATGGCACTTTTTTCTCCTGCTAAATTAAAACTAGAGGGGACACTGTTTATTTTGTACTCTGGTTAGATATCTGTAACTGTTTCCAGGAGGCCAGATTCGCCATCATCAGTGTAAATCAGAGCAGCACATTCACTATCAATTGCTATAGAAAAGGTCTATCAATCAAAGACCAATCTTTACTCACAAATAAACAGGGTAAGCACTGTCACACAACTGAAACCCCAACCTACCCAAGTCCTCATGAAAACAGTTGCTAACATTTGAATTGGAAAGTAGCATGCTGTGTTTTTATGTGATGTTTCTCCATGGGGCATGACAGTCTGCCAAATATTATCAGGCATGGCTTCTTATTGTGAGGCTGCATAACGGTGGGTGTGTTAAACCTGTATCATGTAGTGTAAATGCCAGCCATTGCAAGAACATTCTATGAGTTTTTAAATGAAGTGTATTTTATGAAGTAATGTTTGGTTGCCTGCAATAGGGGAATAGCGTGTATGTTCCCTTGATGTTGAGAAACTTTAACCTTCATAAAGTTTCGTATTTAGCTAATTCTGACACACTGTCTATCAATGCTCGCACACTGTGACTAAGAACTAATAGACAGAGGTAACATTTCCTGAGAATCTGACTCAATGATCATGTTGTAGGCCTGGCCTTCATTTGAAGAGTGAGCGAGAGATAGGAGAGCGAGAGAGAGAGAGAGAGAGAGAGAGAGAGAGAGAGAGAGAGAGACACACACACGTAAGGGAAAAGCGTTGTATTAGTACAGTCTATCTTTTAAGCCCTTTTTCCTCACCCTTTCACCATCCACTGGGGGTTGTGAATGACAGTAATGATTATTTTAACATTTTTTTCTGTGTCAGGCCGGGGTGGCTGACTAGACGATCCAGTCCTCTCAGCACAGGCACAGGAAGTGTGGCCAGCCAGCAGAACGTTTCTGAGCTGGTGCTCAAGTAAACAAACACCCACTCAAATCCCACACACCCACGCTACTCAATAGCAAACTCTCTTCTTATTGGCAATGCTACAAAAAAAAAGGAGAGGACTATATCTCATTATATCTCTCTATTCCAGTCAAGGCCCAAATGGATTGTGGAAAGTTCCCGTGCATATGAAGACGTTGACACACCTGGAATGGATTAACAAATTTAGTGTAAGATGGGTCACATACTGTATATCATGATGTGTGAATGCAGCTATAGATTAATGAACATGTATAAGAATAAGTGTTTTTGTATAGTAAATGGTACTTCTTAGCTTAAGAGTTAGCAATATCTCTTTTTTTGTAGTACACATGACTTGTAGCATGAAGGCGAGTCATTTTGGGTAAAGAGCCAGAAACACATACACATACAGGTGGTAGATCAGTTAGTCTGTGATTTATAAAGGTCTCTGACTTTCATTGTACAGCTCTTCCTCTAGGTTCTTCATGCTGTTCTGTTTGGTATGCAGCAACATTGCCTGACCTCCTTTCTATAAGAATAGACCACTTCATCCTGACACATTGTTCTACTACTAAGGCTGGGACATGTCAAGGCATTGTATTTCCTTGTAACGATGATTGTCTTATTTTTAGAAAAATGAATTAGAACTGTGTCTCTTTTACTAGAGTAGACCGTGCTGCTGGCTTTTCTTATTTATTCACTTATTATTTCCACAGGTAGACACGTGTTTTGGTGGTTGTAGGTTCAAGAGTTTTGTTCACTACAGCCAAAATAACAGTTCTTGTTTGTTGAGTAAATTCTGTCGCAGTTAAGTAGATAAGTTCAAACTTGAGACTGCAGAACCCCTTCTCCAAGGTTAGCAGATATGAGATGAGGCCAGCCTCTAGTGTGTGCAGATGAGTGTTTGTATACTGTTTATACTGTGTTTGGTCAGAGGGTCAGGGTTATGTGTTTGTGACTTTTTTTTTTGGTGAATACTAAAAGGGTTACCTCACACCACTTGACCTCTAGAGAACTAAATAGTGAACAGCATTTTTGCTTTTTTTGTGCTCTAATTCTCACTATGAGAAAATATGTTTTAGTGACCTTTATCAATGGTTCCACATCCTCTGATATTTCTCACCCATACTGTTTCAGTTAACAGCTTTCAGCACCTAGGACACGCTTCAGTCACTATCAAAGCAAGGTGTTTTTGAGAGTCTTTATGTGTGTGTACTGTAGCTGTGCATGTGCCATGTCTGAGCAGGTTAAAATGCCCTAGGGACAGGGGGATGGCAGGAGCAGGCCTGACTGGTTTCAGGCCTAATCTTGATGGAACATGGCCTCGGAGAAGTTTTATAAACACATTCTGTGTAGAGCTGTTCCCACCCATACAGCTACTCCAATCTGAGCCATGGGTTTTACGCTGGGTGGCAACTCTATTGTCGGTGGAACAGTTTCTGACCACAGGTTTTGTGTATGAGTGTGTATGATTCTTTTTGTGTGTGTGTAATATGAACACTACCACACTACATCTGGGCTTCCACAGACACATTGTCACTTGTCAGGATGTGGCCAGCTTATAATGTTATGAAACTCGTAAAAAGAATGACTAACAAGTTCCTCAAGCATTAAGGTCATGGACGTTTCAGGTCTCCTTCAACTGTTGATGTTCGTTATGTCTAGATTTACTCTAATACATACGCTGGTATGTCTGCTGTTTTCTCATTTATGCAAATACACCACCATTCTCAGCAAACAAGCAGGCAGGTGATTCATTTTAAACCAGTCCTAAGATAAGGCTGATATCTGTCTTTTAACCTCTTGTGTCAGTGATTATGCCTCTTATCTGAGGTTTCTGTGAGTAAGTAGGTTATCTGAGTATGGCCCTTCTTAGTACATGCTCAAACTCCCACTATGGGTAATAACAGTTGAGTATGCTGTGTGACCAATACTATGTGTGGCTTTGCTTGTGCGTGCATGTGTTAGAAAAAGAAGGGCGATTATGGCAATAATCCCTATTTACCTTTGGCATTTACTCCTGTTTTATCCTGAAGATAAGCAGTTCACTGGCCTACAGGGAAAGAGTGTGACACGCTGAGACCTGAGAAAGAGAAGACTGTGGTGTTGCTTCACTGCTGACAGGAAACAGATGCACACTGAAACAAACAAGTCTTCAATTTGTTGAGAAGCTTACATGTTTCCTCCTTGATTTGTAATGTCTAAATTAAACAGGTACCTCTGGAATGTGCTGATGGAGCCAGACGGTGTTCCAGATTCTTGTTAGATCATGGTGTTTACCATATTACATTACAGCTTTTGCCTGACACAAAAGAATCACCATCACACATTCAACAAACATCAGTAGTTACTTGCCAACTGGTGTCTAGTGAAAGCATGATGTGTGCAAATTCTTTGTCTCACAAATGTCTAAAAATGTCTCCTTTCTATTTTTTTTTTTTACACAAATGCTAAGAGGCTAACATGAGTCAACTGGATGTTGTGCTTGTCTCTTTCTGCGACTGAGAGTAGCTTTGTCCAACTGGCCTCCAAACATTGCATTTACCCAGCAGCCCTAGAATCAACACCACAGAGAGCAGTTGAGCATGAGACTTATAAGTGAAACAAGAATCAAGGGCAGATGTTGTCTTGACAATAGTGTGGCTTTTAGTGCGGCTTTACCCAGGTCTGATGGAGGTGTGATGCAGAATGTACATGAAAGTGAGAGGTGGTTTTGCACTTTAGTGAGTGCGTGCGTCAATTTACCACTCTCAAGTCCCTCAAATGTCAAAGCCAATGCAGCAGCTAAAGCAGAGAGACCAAGATATTTAACTCATGAGTTTGCCATGAGCATCTTCATTTTGACTATTTGGTTGTTTATTGTTTTTTTTTTAAAACCTTTTTCCTGTTACTTCCAAATGTACTGGAACAGCAAGGCCAATTCTTTTGTTTTTTCTATACACTAAAGACGTTTGGGTTTTAGATCAAAAGATGAACATGAGACAACAGATAAAAAATTCAGCTTTCAGTTCCTGATATTTACAGAAGTATTAACTTAGAACATGGCACCTTTTGTTTGAACCCATCCATTTTTCAAGTGATCAAAAATATTAGAACATATGACTGGCAGGTGTTTCTTGCTGTCCAAGTGTAGCTTCTTAAATTGATTGTTTAAACAATTAATAGCTTAAATGCCTACTCTTGTTTTGAACCCTGGGTTTCATCTGTGAAGACTGCATTTGTTTTTAAAAAGGATAAAACAACATGAACACCAGAGTACTGCCTATGGGAGAAAAGCAAGTCATTTTGAAGAGGAGAAAATGGATGGGAAGGCTAAAGTGTGGCGACAGAAAGGATCTGCTCATGATCCAAAACATACAAGGTCAATGGTCAAGCATGCTGGAGGTAGTGACATGACTTGGGCTTGCATGGCTGCTTCTGGAATGGACTCACTAATCTTTATTGATGATGTAACTCATGATGGTAGCAGCAGAATGACCTTGACCCAATTGAGCATGCATTTTATACCCCGAAGAGGAGACTGAAGGGAGAGATCCCCTGAAACAAACAATTATTGAAAGAGGCCGCAGTACAGGCCTAGAAAAGAAGAGTGCAACAGTTTGGTAATGTCACTGGGTTGCCGGTTTGATGCAATTATTGCAAGCAAGGGATATGCAACCAAATAGTGTGTTATTTACTTGAAGGCTGTGTGTTCCTATAGTTTTGCACACCTAAAAAATCGGGTGGTCCGCCACCAAAGGTGCCATGTTCTAAGCTGTTTAACACATCTAGATGGAAATATCAGAAAATGAAAGCTGAAATTCTGATCTATCTTTCGATCTCAAACCCAAATGTCTTCAGTGTATAGCACAAACAATAGAATTGTTCTTGCTGTTCCAATACTTTCAGAAGGGACTGAAGATATATAGTAGGTGTTGACTCTACTGACACTCTGTCTGGTTGTAGCAGAGACTACGCCGAGAACCAAGCAAAATCTTCTAAACAAGCTGCCATTTCCTAAACCATAAAAGAACAATGTGATGGGGGAAACTGCCAGAAAGTTGTTATGAATGATAGGGAGAAGAGTGTGATGTTACATGGCTGCATATCTGATGTATGTGATTTGCTGGGCCCATAATAAAAAATATTCATAGCCCTGTGAAAGGTTTATTTAATTACTAATGTAGCTGTAGCATACATATTCTGTCAATATGAATTCATAAACAGAAATTAGAAACAGATTATACCCACTATTTGACAAATTTAGAGTTTAGAACATTATTTAAATAGTCCAGATCCTTGCTACAATATTCTGCATATAGAGAAAATAAGCTCCATATATTCTCCATCACCACCAAAATATTTTCTTGTGTTGTGATGTAAAACCTTTTGGGTCATGCGTGCAAACAGTGTTTGGTTTATCTAACCGATTATTAAAAATTGCCGATATGGACAGAAGAACTGATTCTAAAGACCATAGTAGTTCAGGAAGTGATCCAGCACAATTTTTCTTTTTACAGAATTGCATTATTTGATCCAACTTGTCACTTGTCACAGATGTATTTAATGTGTGTATAGAGACTGCATATTTCTGTGGTTCTGATTGGGGACAAAATTGGCAGAACAAAACACATCATAATCCACAGTATAATACTCACAGCTCTCATTCTCTGGTTTTCCCCTTTGCATTGTTCGTGCACACACAGGTGTGTGTATACACATACAATAAGGGAAAGAACAGAATAAGCAAATTTACTCTGTTTACTTTTTTCTCTCTCAAACAGACAAGTCTAATGCTCCTTGATAGAGAAATTTCAAAGTCTACTAACTGTAGTATTGCACAATCCAGCTGTGCCACAGAACAAAAAACATGCAGACAACTGCCAGCAGTTATGACTGTAGATACATAATTAACATACAATTGTGTGCGCTGTATCTAATTTCCATTGTGCAGGTGATGGAAACCTGTGCACCATGTTTTGGGGAGTCTGTATGTATGTGTAGGCCTATATAAAGAAATACACACACCTCCACCCATCTTCAGAAAAAAGCCACATCCTGCAGCACTTTTATAATGTGTGCAGAGCAGTGTGACTTGAACATATAGCATGCACCTCATAAACAGGAAACAGCTCTTTGTTTCATATCACGCATCAAGAAAGTGAGAGAGTACATTGTCCGGAAAGTGTGGTGACTGATAACTCTTCCATTACTCCTCACCTGAGAGAGAAATACATAATGCTACACAATGTCTATATGACAGCTTTTCTAGTATGTATCTTGTATTCATAGTGGCTCATAGCCAGATAAATACTACTATATTAGGTGAGACCAACTGACCACTTTATAGTTATGTCTAAAAATAAAGGGATTATACTGTTTATAAACCTCCACTAACAGATCTCAATCACATGATCAGTAGTTGTACAGTGGGTAAATGACTCAATATTGTGTGGGTATGTAAACAGGAATATTCCACCAACTTGGCAGATTTACACAACACCAGACCACAAGTTAACACCTTAAATAAGGAGAATGAGCACATGACATGCAGTGGCCATTATAATTCACTAGCAGAATGATTCACAGTATCTGGTGGTTCTGGAACTAGTCCAGAGTTCAGAAAACCCTCCGCTCAGTACCAGTAGGTTTTTGAACATTCAGAGTAATCCAAGGACACTGATTTCCCACCAGCCCCTCTGTGTATTCAGGCAAGCTCAGCTGAAGTTTGATCTGGATAAGATCAATATCCCACCAATCCAGACTACCAATGGCAATGTTTCTCTCAGGAACTCCCTCATTACACAAACTGCCATCCATAATAGCATAAGCATGCTTCTGGAAATTACAATTATCAATCACTGTTTATTTTAACACTGAGGCAGATCTCCCCACTCCCCCAGTCACTGATTTTCCATGTACTAAACACTCCACACTCAGGAATTTCTGAAAAATATGGGGTTTATTGGTTTTAACTGCAATCAGTCATTACAAAAAAAACCAAACCAAAACAAAACAAACAAACAAACAAACAAAAAAAATCAACTTTATATAAACTCACAGAAATTACTGTAGTGAACAGCAAACGCCGTTTAAAAATACATTCAACAGTTTAGGCTAGATACTTTGTGTGTCTATCCTGTTAACCAATCTTCAACAACTGAGGAATAACTACTCAAACGTAGCTTCTGCATCATTATTCAAGGTAAGGAGCATAAGCTCAATGGAATGTATAAAAAGAGGCACTTTACATTTGGGTTGGACGTATTAAAATTAATCCAATCATTAAACAAAAAGGGACACCTTTTCTCCAACCCATTTGGTCACAGTTATTGCCTGCAATTCATCTAATCAACACATGTAACTGGAGGAACTGCTTTTAACACTGAAGTTTTGTAACCTGCATTGATCACACCACAATCAACTTCACTGAACACAACGCAACATTAAAAATGCACTTCAGGCAGGTACCTAGAATGTAAGCAGAAGCTTTAAGGCCATCATCTTGAATAAAACTCGCTACTATCTCTGGTAACAATGTTCTGCTAACCATGTTCCAGGATATCTAGTGCTCATAATATACAGTTCAATATTTCTGATACTGTATCTTTCATTACCACCTCTGGCACTAAGGGGGAAACGCTACATGCAAGGACTAAACTTGCCTGAATTTAAACAAAAAAACCAAAAAGGGGGGTTGGGTGGGTTGGGAAGTAAAACTGACTACAAAAATAAGATGAATGTACTGATGTCACACTCTAGTGAGTATAAACCAAAGAAACATTAGACCTAATGGTTTTGCAGTCCAATAATTGGGGATAATGAATGGAAAAATCTACAATAAATAATCAAAACACAGGATTTTTTTTGTTTTTGCTTTAAATTAAGTTTCATTTTTATCAAAGTGTAGTTGCAAACAAGTCATTGTAGTACAATATATTAAACTGTGAAAAAAGAAAAGTTGACAAGTCTTCACAATCTTAAGATTAATACAGAAGATCATAATTTAACAAAAGAAAATATATTCTATCGTTTCATTAAGATAAATACAAACAAAATTAACAAAAAAATGCATATGATCACCAATAAATATGTTTGATAAGTTAAATAAGCAGTGACAAGCAAAACCTTCTGTCTTGAAAGTTTTCTTTTCCAAACAATAATATAACCATAATAACAATGACAAGAAGAAGTCAAATGGGGGAAGAAAAAAAAAAGAAAAGAAAAGAAAAAGAAGAAGAAAAAAAAAAAAAAAAAAAAGAAAAAAAAAAAAGATGGAAAGATAATGAAATTACCAAGTGCTCCTTTGAGCAGATTTTATGGAAAAGCAAGTTAGCTTGAAGGTCTAAATTGAAGTTGCAGGAAGTTCAGCTGCACCTTGGGAATGCTGGAATTCCCCTTCACTGATTGGAAGGTGAGGGAAAAAGTCAGTGTTTAAGATATAATAACCAGTTGGGTCATTCCTTCACAAGAAACACCAAGTGACCAACCACAGTGGGGGGGGACTGTAGTGGTAGGGAAGTGAAGTTGTTCATTTCTAAGTGAAGGCATCCAATCGTATGATTTTGTGCTAGTTTCTAGGACCAAGCTGGAACACATGATAAAAACAGAATGTGCCAAATACTCCAACTCCCAGTTTCAATTTCTTAAGTTCATCCTCCAGACTGACACAGTCTGGCATCTAAGTAAGGGGTAGAAGAATGCTCAGAGCAAGAGCTACTATACTAGGTTGCAAGAAACTAATGAAAAGTGACAGTAGTCCTTTCACCTGGACATTTAAACCCCAAGCACTTTTTTCTTCTTGATATCAGTCTGCAGAAGACAGCTGTGAATGATTTAAGCGTGACTCTAGCAAACCCATTTAGAGATAGTTAGAAGTGTCCTTGAGTGGTACTATGTGGGGAGAGGGTCCTCAGAGCAGAACTTTTCCCTGAACACACCACCTGTGGCTCACCTACGCACTACTGAGGCAGTAGTACCAGGTACAACAGTCTCACCTTTCACCAATCCAATTCCTGCTCTAGCTGTTTTGGCACAGTCACATGTCATGGCAAGGCATCTGAGATAAGGCCAAGGCAGCAAACAGGCTTTGGGCAAAAGGGAATGGGGGGAAAGGTTTTGCTTGTTGTGGTTAAATGAAGATTCAATAAGAGTTCCCTTAATTGACTGCATCTTTTTAAAGCCTAACTGATACAAGGGAAGTTTACTGCCCCTAGAAGGCTAAAGAGTAAGCAGGAGGTAGGGGCAAGTTCACCTCTTGTGCTCTCTGCCCACTGCCGAGTTCCAATAGAGGATCTGCAGCTTATGCACCTTAATCATCTGAGATTGACAGCCTGCTGAAGATGGGCAGTCGGCGGGTGGTATCAAGGATAGGTGATTCTGAGCCACTCAGGCTCCCTCCTGAGCTGCTCTGGTAGCCCTCCTGGTCAGAGAGGGAGTCTGGCTGACTGGACGGAGACTCAAAGAGGTGGGGAGACTCAGACATGGGCCTAAAAGAGTAAGGGGTGTTGGATGGAGAGGATGGTGCATGGACAGTGTGATCAGCAACAGAACCACTGCTCAAGCTGGGGCCAAAGAGATTGACCAGCTCCTGGCTGGAGTAAGTGAAAGGATTGCTGCTGGGCCACTCAGACAGTTCGTCTGGAGAGAACATGGGTGGAGGCGTGACAGAGGTGGGGCTGTCTCTTAGGCCTCCAGAGCTGGGAAACCCTGCGAAACTGTAACTGTGCTGGAGCCGTGGCCTTTCCAGCTTGTTGGATGTGGAGAGTGGGGATGGGGCAGCTGGAGGTCCACGGCGCTCTTCTGCATTGTGGATAAAGTGGCAGCGTGGCCCATATGGGCAGAAGCCAATGGTGTGGAAGGTGCGGCAGAGTTCTGTCTTGTACTTGGGGTGGCGGCTAAGGCTGCGGAGCTCGTGAATGCCATGGGCAAACTGGCACTTGTCACCGTACTTGCATGCACCATTCTCTTCAAATGGCCTGCACAGCTCCGTTTTATAGCGGCTTGAGTTCACCTGACTGCTTCCAGTGCCGCCAGATCCGGTGCACTTCTGCATCAGCCGATCCCCGGTCTCTGAGAAAGAACGATCTCGAAGTCGGTTCTCTTTGTTGCTGCTGTTGCCCATTCCAGGGCCAACCAACGCCAGATCTGCTTTCCCATTGCTCAGGAACTGGTTCTGGTTGAGCTTGCTGCTAGGCAAAGTGACCGAGTGCCGTCGTTGGTAAACCCCACCAATGGAGGGTGTCCCCACAGCCTTCCTGTCCAGCAGGCTCCCAGTGGGGTTGGAGATGGTCAGATTTGCACCAGTGCAGGGCACAGACATGGTGTGCGGAGCACCAAGTATGTTGTTATTGTAATTCAGCATTTTGTTGTTCTGGAAATCAAAGTGAAACAAAGTTTGATCAGTGTATAGCTTCATTAAGGTAATCTGAATAAACAGCTTATGTACTAACGTTACATCATGGAAATTTAAGCATTTATTTTGTCTAGTAGTCTTAGTCAAGGCATATAAAAGGTATAAAAACAGAGCTCATGTCTTTGCATTGCTGTCAATCCATTAGGTTCCTTTTATTTTAAAACTCATGAGCTAATAAGCCTATAGTACAGCCGGTTTGGTGAGTTGCCACCACAGGAATGCATTTCTGCTCAAGTAAATGAAACACATCAAGTGTAAGCAACAGGCCAATGTTGTAGGACAATAAACACCGCTCTGCAGTGACAAGCAACAGCTTCAAACAAGGGTATTTTATGTACATCACCTAGACGCTAATTTACCAAATCCAATGGTTGGTCATATCTTCTTCAGTTAAAACACTCTACTTATGTCCATATAAGTAACAGTGTAAACTATGCATGGTATGCAAAATACATGACACTTTCGGAAGAAATAAACGTCCTTGAGGAGGGATAAAATAACACTGTAGCTGAAAAAAGCACCAGGCACTGTGTGTGTGTGTGTGTGTGTAACAGCTGCTTCCTAGCCAACAGTCTACTTTGTTAAAGATATGCAAATTAATTGCAGTGGCTAAAAAAAAGCAGTTTGATTTATGTGTCTAGTCGTGTAAAACTACAACACAACGTGGATGTAGGAAGAACTAGGTAATAGTTAGCAAACTTTACAGCCCTGAACAAAGTAGCAAGGTAGGAAGCGAGTCAGACAGATAGCAAAGTGCCTACTGAGACCAACTACTTTCTAACTGCAGTGTGCTCGGTTTGTCTTCTCGGCGCTCTTCTACAATTTCTGCCATTTCTCGTTTCTCGCCTAAACAAGACCACACGATAAGCGTTGGTGGTTTTACAACATTAAACATACAAACAAACAAACAAAAAAAACCCACTCGTTTTGTGTTGTGAAATTGAAACGCTGAAAGGTGAGCGTGAAAGCAGTTCAGGTTTGTCTGCCTTTAGTCTATTGAAGACAACTAGCATTCAATCTTGGTCCAGGCTTTACTTATGGGTAGTTTTTCTGCTAAGGCGTGGCGTTTAATTGACAACTTTACCGCCGTGGATTTTCCTAACAAAATGTCGAGAGAAACGTTAACTACTCTGGGCCCAGCGCGCGCGCACACACAAATCTCAGTCTACTACATTGCTTCAGCGAACAAATTCCCGCCTGTTTGACTGTTACCTACACAGCAACACAAAAACACACACCACTGTTTATTAACCAGCGCCATTTTAACGCTGTT
>JANDJT010000228.1:13796880-13821880 GCA_024331685.1 Stegophilus panzeri
ATATATAACCAAGTTAAGCAGCGCATTCCACAGCACTAACTGAGCTAAAGAGGAACATCAGAAACTTTTTTCCATACCTTGTTGTTGATAACTTCGCTGAAGTCAAACAGAGGCGGCACCACAGCCGTGCTCATTTTCGAAAAATAAATAAATAAACCCCGCGAAACTAAAGGACACTTTGCGGTGTGTTACAGCTGGATTCACGGCGTGTGAACTTTCCCTTGCCCTTACAGAGAACCCCCTCTACCCAGCCAGTACCGCGAAGCATTCACTTTATAAAACCACGCAGGAGGAGCTACAGGCGCGTCAAGACCCAAGGGCGTTTCGTTTCTTTCTTTCTTTCTTTCTTTTTTCTTTTTTCCTCGGGTGAATCAGGTTTTCCTCCTCCTTCTGTAACCCAGACCTGCACAGCAGCACAGGCCTACTTTCACAATAGTTATTTCATGATTGTGCACGCATGCATGCATGCTGTAGCTTGAAAGTAACTAATAATAATAATGCTATTGTATATGGCTTGCATGTATGCATGCTTGGACAAACTTGTCGAGAAAGATAAATAAAAGCACAAGCACTCCGTTTTCATAAATACACGACATTAGCAACAGTGGGCTGATAGCATGCTAAATAGATTTCCTGTGTTGTCTTTATTTTGTGGTTTTTGTGTTAGTGTGACTTTCCTCCTTGCTATTTACAACTGTTTTTGTGGAATTCAGTGAGCAACAGGTAGCAGAAGCTTTCTCATTCACTGAATCTATCCTGTTTTTATCTCACTGATTCAGGATAACAGCTAGGGTCAAAAAGTGGTTTTGTTTGCTCACTTACACTTAATTAGACTAAAAACCACATGTCTTTTTCTCTATAATATTACAAATATCTTGGATTACATTTGGATTCCACAACATGACTATAGGGGAAAAACCCTCATATGTTCTACAGAGTTTTAATTTGGTCTAAAGGGTTCTTCATGGAAAGGAAACCCTCTTTTTATGGTTCTACATAGAACTTTTAGGGGTTTACAGCTACCCTATGAAACCTTGCCTGAGTTGCCTAATCAAATAACTTCACATTTGGGTGGTGTAGGCTTGACCTTAGTTTTGGCTTTTGTAATTAATGTAGCTAATGTTTAGGCTAATTTCTAGCTTAAAACATCAAATTTAAAAGCTCACACAAACATTCAGTATGATTGAATTTTAGTTGGATCCATAGAAAATGCACTTAATTTGTTATAGCAAATATAGCAGCTGACGAATGTGGTTTCAAAACTTCACCTATGGTAATGGACATACTACTTACTATAAGAGTATGTGTTTTTGACGCTTGGCTCACTTGATTACACTTAGTGGATTTTAACTGAAAAGAGGTTCTTTAAGAGGATTACTCCTTCAGGATGTTTTTTTTTCTTTGCCTGCAAAAGAAATTCAAATCCATAGTGACCTTGCCAAAGTTCTGATATTCATTCTGCTTTTAGATAACTGTGAGAACGATGAAATCCTTTTTTTCTTGGTGACTAAAGTGTAACTCTATCCAAATCCATTATAGCCAACCAAAGTCTTCCTGCTCCTGTTCCCTGAGTGGGCAGCTGCTTGACATGCATCATATGGGCAGTGTCATTCTCTGGCTGTTTGGTTGAGGACGAAAGGAATAAGCAGAGCCGGGGAGAAGAAAAGAAGTTGTTTACAAAAAAGTTAGGAGGAGGGGAGAGCGAAGGAGGAAGATTTAAGGAGCATGTTTATTACCACACTTCAGGGTGTGTGGGCGTGTAAAAGGGTGGGGGTAGTTGGGTGTCAAAGCATTCCCCTTTTTAAGCCACTGCTTGGCTAGAAATGGAAGTCCTCAGATTGGGCTTTTGTGTGGATAGATGACAGATAAAGTGTTGATTATAAAAGCCAAGGCATACACAATTTAGCTGAACAACCTTCTGGGTTTTGCAAGGTATTTTACATGTGTAAGTCTTGCTATCCATCCATTCATGATGTTTACAGAGTGTGAACTCTGTGGAAGGTGTGTTTATTTCCACATAAAATAAGTTTTACAAGTTTAAGCCACACAGAGTAATCTCACTTCTGTGTTTAATACATGAGCCTGTAGACAAGAAGCAAAACATGTAATACCTGCACTTCAGCCAGCACTCAGCTTGCTGATTAATTTATTTACATCTCAACAGTATAGATGGTTTATGTGTGTGCACTAAAACCTTTCAAGATTTGGAAGGTAGTCATGTGTCAGCTGTAGCTGATGCACAAATTCACTGCTTATCAGACATTAAATCACATTTTTTTTTTTTTTTGTTATTATTTAATTATTGTTAAAAAAAATCATTTTGTTATTAATACCGTGAACTTTGACAAGTTGAGAGTCAGAGTGAGGATTCAGGAAAAACAGTTTAATAATCAAGTGTAGGTTATCTACATACTGTTTAGACAGTCCTGCAGTGTAGCCCACTTACCTGTAGAGGGAGTTTGCAATGCCACCAATACCATAAATACCACTATTATACATCATGCTTTTCATTTCTCATGTCCACAGTACACATGTTAAATGTTCTATGTTATATTTGCAGCACGTGGTAATGGAAATTAATTGGATTTTAGGATTATCCAGTGCAATTGGTATGTTTAGACAGAAACATGAACATTTGTAATATAGTTGAATCCATGTAAGAAATGTTTTTGAATAGTGTTTCAATGGAGTGTTTAAATAAAATCATATTTTTTGTCAGTCATGCACAATATGTACTCTGTGATTTCAGTTGCTCCGTTCCATTTCGTGCCACTCAAGCCAAGCTTTTTCAGAAGAAAGTAAATTTTAAATGAGAAGAAATTAATTGACCATAAAAACTTGGCCACAACATTGTTAGTGGTGCACCACCCGTCTTTAGTCATTCTGTTCCCATGAAATGCTTCTGAGAGGCCAGTTTTTGTCTCCTGTCCCTTTTTATACATGAAATTTAGATGAACCCTGATTTTTGGACTAGTCAGAGGCTTTCTTTTGGAACCAATAAGTGTGATTTCTTTTGCCAGCTGTTTTGTAAGGATGTGCTTACTGGTGTATATAGCCTAACTGTGAATTAAACACACCACACTTTCTCTCACTTGGGTGATCTTTTCTATCTTAATTTCTATTCTATTTTAATTTTGTTCCCTTTCTCTTAAAACCTTACTGGTACACTGACCACTGCAGCTGACTATAAAGTCTAATGTATGGCAATGACTGCTAAATCCCAAGAGAGGGAAAAAAACCCATCAAAGTTCAACAACAACAGGAAGCCAAGAGAGAGATGAGTGTGGCTATTGAAATAGAATTTGCTGACTAGAGTGTCTGTCAATAGAGTTGATCGTGTGAATTGTAAGGTCAGTTTCCTTCTTGACCAGGTTTCCTGCCGTACAGACCAAGAGGAAGGGTGGAATCAGCCAAATGGTCCATCTTTATACCTTGAGTGTCATGGTTGGCACAAAAAGCACTCCCAAATGCTCATCATTCACATATGCAGAACTAGAACTGCACAATGAATGAGACACGCAGATGGGTGACAAATTAAAGGACATGGTGGCTCTGTTATGCTGTGATCATTTAGCCATTATGGTTTGGGATTACTTGTCCCATTAAAGTACAACATTTCTGAAAATCAATTCAAAGTTATTCTAACTGATTTTCTGTAACTCATTTTCTGTCCTGATGGGAGTGGTCTCTTCCAGGATGACAGTGGAGATTTTGGACCAACATTTGGAAAGCACTCCACACCACCATCATAAAAACACAATTTGAGGAAATATCTTTTGGAAGAATGGTGAAGAACAGGTCCAGCATGTTACTAAGACACTATATGTTGTTGTTTCTTTAAATCTGTGACCAATCTGTATATACTGCACAATCCATATCGCATTGCAGTTGCTTTGAATTCAGAGATTTTGAGCACCATCTCAGGGTGACCACCCCTGTGACCTGACCCAGAACAGGTGTCATGGCTGGGTTGCAGACACCCCTGAAATGAGATATTAGTGAGCCATTCACTCAACACATGCAAAATCGATGAACATTGAGAATGACAAACAGCGTGGGAACATTGCAGGCCATTCTCTTGAGGAGAACTGACCTCAGTCCATCTGTCTCCATTCTGCAGCCACCCATACCCTCTGGACCTTACCTGTGTGGCTATCACTGGACTAGAATTACTCAGCCCATGTGTGCAGAGCTGGACAATAAACAAGGCTGAGTACATGTACCAGTGTGAGAGATGATCATTAAATCATGCTGATACTACAACAAGTTGTGCTGGAGTTGAAGTAATTGTAAAGTTGGAGGAAATGGTTCCATGCTCAGTGTTTGTACATTTATCTCAGTTGGACAATACTGAATGCTGTTTTAGAGTTTAGAGTTAGAGTTTTTCTAGGTAAGACTAGTCAGATCAATTTGTGTTACTACATTTATTCTCAAGCCCTGTTAAAAACTCTTTGCTGAGATATCTTGTGGCTGGTTGAGCTTGAGAGTCCTTTTACAGTCTCTCATTGCTTTATTTATGATCTATGCTCCGGTAATTTCTGTTCACAATCTCGTACTTCTGATTCACGCTTGCACATTTGTCTCACTTATGTAATCTGTGTACACAGTGTACACACTGTTTTGTTTTTTTAGATGCACAGCAACAAATGCATTTCCAGTGAGCAGTAAAGCAATGAATTCGGCAGCGATGCATTCAAGTAACATTTATGTTACTCCTGATAATAAAGTTACAGGTGTTTCCAAAATCGTAAAAAACGAAACCTCATCACGTTCTGATGTAAACCTTGTCATTTAATATGACTCTGTTCCTGCCCTGTTGTAATACTCATATTCATTTTTCGTATTAATGATTAGGATGGGAAAGAGAAGCCCACTGTGCAATGCTAAAGGTATCTGGGCTGAGGTTGTGCAACCGCAAGGCTGTAAGTTGCTCATTTCTCTGTTTTTATTCTGAGATCAAGTAAGACATAAGATTTAAACAGACTTTCATGTGCTCTGCCAAAAAAGCTCAGTGTTTGACCTTTGATTTTGATTTCACAAATGGTTTCAATCATACACTTAGAAACTGCCTTTCACTGCTCACAGTCCATGTATGAAGTCTAATGCCCTTTAAATACTCTTTGGTAAAAGAGTTGTCTGCTCATGCTGTTTCTTTCTTTTAAGAATCTGACACTTAATCTTTTAAATACAGGGCTGAAATGAAAAAAAGAAAAGAAAAGACATCATCGTAAAGATACCAGGGTAATCAGGAAGAACAGGCTTTGAAATTTCCTTTCACCTACTTTTTTTTAGTTCTCGTGAGATACAGAGAAGATGTGAGTCATAGCCAGAAGAGATATTTTTGTGGCTCTTTCAAGAATGTTTTTCATACAGCCATTCTCGCAGCTCATTCAGTTACTTTTTAAGCTAGCAGAGAAGTAGGGCACATACTGGTGAGAGATGAATTCTATCTCAAACCTTTAGTTGATTTTTAAAGCATGAAACTGTTATCATTTAGTTTTTATCCGTGGGACATACCAAGTTTTGTTTTTGGAAATAAAGTTTAAAACTGAAGTCTATAATCAGATGTGCAGGAGAAACCTCTGTCTTTCTATGTTTCTGACTCTGGTTTGGGGCCGAGATGCAGCTGTGTAGAGTCCTCAGGGTTTCATAATGGAACTAATCATCTCATTTGCTTGTGTTGTTCCCCTGTGTTTCTGCAGTTGACTAAGTTGTGCCAGATCTGAGTGTAAACCAGTGTTCTCACTCCCCTGTTCTGCATTTAAACTCTATACTGTGCTTGAGGCTGAGTATAAATGATATTGACTATCACATATCCATCTCTGTTTGTCAGGGTATGCTTTACCCGGTTCTCATCCCTATGTATTTTTCAGAATAATGCATGTGTATGAATATGGCAGAGAGAAGGAAAGTGTGTGTGAGAGAGGGACAGAGCCAACAGGAAACTGGAATCAATTAAGCCCTCCACCCTGTGTGTCCACTGTGGATACTGCTGGCATACCCAAGCATATATACAAGCCCCTAACCTCAGGCTCTCCAAGCCAACCCCATTTCTCAAAGGCTAGTCTCTCATAGCTGCCCGCACTGTTTTGTCAGCTCTTTCTATGTCCCAACATTATGTCTCTATTGTGTGACCATGGTGTATGGAAACTCTTTTGGTGCATGTTTAATAGTGCTGGTTTGCATTTTGTTTGCCTTGTGTGCTTATATGCTATTTGAAATCCAGTAAAATGAAATGGCTTTCCCAGAATCAATGTTTTATGAGTCCTCATTCCCCCATTCCAAGACTTTTTCACCAAACCTTGGCCACTATTGGCACTCCTACTGGGTACATCCACTATCTGTTTAGATATCTCTGCTTCTGCACTGTTACATGAGTGATCAAACTCTTGATGGCTTCATTAACTAAGCTGCCTTGCAGATGAACCCAGAATAGTATCAGAACTGGCAAATGCTGGATGTCTTACTTACTTCTCGTTGACATTTCTGGCCCTGCGCTTGACCACCATCCAGGCTGTTCAGTTCCTCCAGAAAATTGTGAGACTAAAATAATGAAAAAGTGGACAGAATGGTTTCCAGATGAAAAACATAACAATCAAAGGGGGAAAGGCTATTAATATATTTAACATGCGACCTCAATAATACAGCCTTTCTGAAATTAAAGCAATCAAGATTGAGCGTGCATATGTTTGGCTTAAAGTGATGTTTCAATGAAACAAGAGATCAGAATGAGGTCAGCTCAACACTTCTCAGCTGAGTGGCTACATTAATGAAAAACTTCTCAAATGCTATATTTAACAAGAGATTAACAAATAAAAAGGAAAATGTGTCTTTGTTCTCAGGGAGTTATACTTTGTCCACATTCTTTTAATGTTATTTTGTATTAACATGTTACAATGGCATATTAACTACACTGTTTATTTTTCATGTGCTTTATGGCTCTCAACTGTTAAAAGTTTATGTGTTAAAAGTGACAGTGTATGGTGGAATCATATTTCCTATGTGGGAGTTTACCCATACAGTAAACGTAATGCATATTGTAGACACCTTCACTGTGGGTATATTAATTCCACTCTTAAAATGAGTAATGATTACAGTGAATGGGTTTTTTCCTCTGTGCTCGTTCAAAGGATTGTTAAAGCTATGACCTTTAGAATTGACTTGGGATGGACTGGCGAGACTATGCGTTTAAGATTAGATCAATGTTCAACTCCCACACTGGTACGCATGCTCAGCTGAAGGAACAGAACAGTGGAAAATCTGTTTTGATATTTGTTTTTTAACTGGTGTGTGTGTGTGTGTGTGTGTGTGTGTCTAATATCCATTCCATTCAGCCATTCTAGCAGGCCTGCAACAGGGCAATGTAGATCAAACACAAGACAAAGTTCTTCCTTACTGTGGTTTATAAATGATCTGTAAGAAAGTTGTGGTAGAGCGTAAGATGTCCAGTGTTAATGTTCATTAATGCAATATCCCAAAGTGCCAGCATCCTGGCACACAGAGCACAAAAGCAAGCTGGTGTAAAAACATTGACCTTTCCTAATTTGTTGTACTGTTGTTAATTACAGTTGTTTGACAAGTTCTGTCTCACTGTTATTTAGTTGAGGACAGAGCAAGCACACACTTGTGGTTTACAGTTAAACAGTTTTGACTACAGAGGGAAGAGAGGGAGAGAAAGCCATGCTAGGATAACCCTAGCTAAATGAAGGCTGGGCTTGTGTTTGTAAAAGTCATGGACATAATTTATCAGGGATGAAATGGAATCATGCTCGGCGCCCTGGAAATGTCTTAACTTCGACAAGACTCTCCCAGCCATATTAAATGCACCCTGCTATTCCAGTTTAATGGAGTGATGGATGAAAATGTTCCCGCTTGTTTATGAAATCTGACACAAGGCATCTGCTAGAGTGTGATAGGGCCCCTGCCCACCAGTGTTAGCCTCCCTTTTAAATTTATATCTTCCTAACTGAAAGACATTTCAAGTGACTGAGGTCTGATAAGGCAACAGGAAAAGCCTTGTTAAACTAATTTGGAATTGAGATGTTTCTTGCTTTCAATAAGAGCTTTGGCCTTGAACTCCTCATTAAAGAGGCCATATTTAAAAGAGAACACATTTCATTGCTCTGTTTCATTAATGATAATCCCTGTGCCTGCCCATGAGCTCAACTACGCAATCCCACATATATAAATCATCGTCTTTCCCAATATCCCATCTGTGGTAGACAGATCCAAGACAACATTCTTGCTGTGAACGGAAATGAGCAAGAAAGTTCCAGTTTTACACCTAACCTAAAAGCAAAGCAGAGTTGGACAACATATTGTACAGTTTTGTACATTGCACAAAACTCAGACTTTAAAGGGTGATATAATTATGAGCTGCACTAAGATAAGCTTGTTTAGCTGAAGGGAATATGTCTCTCGCTTCATGTTCTTTTTTGGCTCTTGGAGCAACAGTACAGGAAACATCTGGAAGTGGATCAGCAGTTGTCTGCTGGGAGAGTCTGGATGACTGTGAGTTTGGGCTATGCCTCTAGACTGCTCTATGTACAGGGAAGTGCATGGACTTTGTCGAGGTCTCGTAAGAGACCCCGCACAAACAAATACAGTCATGAAGCAAAACAGCCACAAGAATGAGATCCTTGAAACAACTTGTAATTGCCATCTGATCATTTTTATGTGGTATAAATATGGTTGCAGTGCAAAGTGAAGTATGTTGGCCATGGACGGAGCATGAGGTTAGATTTTCTTCTATGGGTTAAGAAGACCGCAGATGTTTACTGTTTCTGTGGTGATTATGGGTTGAAGAAGCAATCTTTTTGTTCTCTCTGTTTTCACACACCATGGCACTGATTTAATAATGGTTTTCTTCTGTAAAACACGTGCAAAATTGACAAAAATGTGCTAGCGGATATATGAACAGAGTACAGTGTCTTTGTGATCAAAATGATCAAAATAGGGTGCATTGCTGTTTTTATAGGGTGCATTGCTGTTTTTATAGGGTGCATTGCTGTTTATCTTAATGAATATCCAATTTGGATATTTCTGCTTAAAGGTGCAACATACAGGCCAGAGTCAATGCAAATAAATGAATTTAGCACACACAATATGATTTACTAAATCTGAAAGCCCCTTCAGGAATGGTGATTTTGTGCCACATTTGCATACTGTATAGATGATAACTCCCATGAAGACAAAATTATCCATCCATCTATTTTCTGTACCACTTCTGTACCATTGATCCTACACAGGGTCACAGAGAGCCTGTAGCCTATCCCAGGGGACTCAAGGAACAAGCCAGGGGACACCCTGGACAGGGTGCCATCTCATTGCAGGGCACAATCACACACACCCATTTATACGCTATGGACAGTTGAGATACCAATCAGCCTACAGCACATGTCTTTGGACTGGGGGAGGAAACCAGAGTATCCGGAGGAAACCCCTGAAGCATGGGGAGAACATGCAAACTCTGCACACACAGGGCGGTGGCGGGACTCGAACCCCCAACCCTGGGGGTGTGAGGCAAACGTGTTAATATACAGTACATTTACCATCAGTTCCAACCCAACACCCCTGATACAACCCTGACTGTGATTTACATTTACAAGATTGTCAGGGTGACTCACAGCAGCTGAAGAGCATCATATTATAGACTGTGTTCTCTCCTGACTCAATAAAAATGACTTAAAATTCATCCTACGCACTGTAGCCTTAATGTAACAGTACGAAAGCTGACCTCAGATGTTTACCACACATTCACACCTCCAATGCCACTGTGAAACTATGAAAAGCTTTCATTCACATGCATCCTACCATATGAACAGACCAAACATATTTTATTTTGTGTCCATATTGTAAGTTTTAATTTTTTTTAAAGTATCTCACAGCCTTTATAATTGGTATTTTGAAAGCACAATTCTACATTCAAAGTCTCACAGAGATCTGAAATTGCAACAGCTATGAGGGACAAATAGTAGACACGAAACTTATTTACATGTTATTTTCTACCCATACTTTGTATGTACCCCATGCACATTTAAATTAGCACACGTTATTTAGGATCTCAGGGCCTAACTGTATGCCACACATATGCAGTTCTTTCCATTTCACTCATGCTCGTAAAACTCCATAAACCCTTCACACTTTGAGTCACATGGATTTAGGGACCCCGCTAATCTCTAACTCCCCCTCACATGTGCATTCATGCATCCCACAAATATCTCCCTCGCTCTGACACACACAGTTAGATTCCCGCAGCTCACTCTCTCACCCTGCAACTACAACCTGGTTTTTACTCAGTTCTCAAAACTAATTTTTGTTTCTCCTTTTTCATAAACCAAACTTTATTTCAGCCTTCTAATATGAGTAGAGAAGTGAAGAAAAACTTTAAAAAAAAAAAAAAAAAACCAAGACAAGCAGTTAGAGGAAGTCCAGGTTAAGGAGATGGTAAGAAGGAAAGAAAGAAGGATAGAAAGAAGAGATAGAGAAAATGAGACAGACTGAGAGAGAAGTGAGTTAGGAGGAGGAGAAATCCATTAGGGAGAAAGTGTGTAGTCATGCTGCAGGAATGCTGGAGGGGAGATGGCTGGCGTGACTGCCGCCATTTTTCACAGCCTTAATCAGAGACACCTGTCAGTGAGCGAGGCGGAGGAGTGAAGTGGGATAGTGTAGAGGGGGCAGAAGTGGAGCTGGAGGGCCTGCTGTGCTTGGTGGGGCTGGAGTCCACATTAGGTTTATTTATTTTTCTTTAACAGTAAGGAGTGAGAGGGTAGAGAGAAAAAGAGAGAATAGAGCCAGGCAGAGCTCTCTAAAGGGGGCAGGGTGAGCCTTCCATCCTTCCTTCCTTCCTTCCTTCCTGCTGTGCTACTGGCCTGCATTCAGCAGGATGTACTGTATGACCATCTCCTTGTCATGGTGTAATTTCACTAGTCATGGTGTAATCTCATACTCATCTGAAATTACAGCCATTTCTGCCAAGGCTACTTTGATATACTACTATATACTTCCCAAACATAGTTATGCCATCAAAGTACTTTATCTTTAGTGGGGGTGCTTATTATGTTGTTTGTATCGCCACATATTATATAGAGTGTATTATAGCTCTACATATCATACACACCCAATGAACACACCTCTCCTTGCATTTCTGAATATGACCGTATCTTCTATATGTCTGGACAGTGGTAGCATAGTGGTTAAGACATTGGGTTACTGATCAGAAGTTCATGAGCTCAAACCCCTGCCATGCCAAGCCACCACTGTTGGGCCCTTTAGCAAGGCCCTTAACCCTGAATTGCTCAGATGTATAAAAGAAAATAAAAGTAAGTCACTCTGGATAAGGGTGTCTGCCAAATGCCATAAATGATATTAAAATTGGGTGGTCACTGTGCTCCTTTGTCAGCATAAGGATGCATTTATTTATGTTTGTGTGGATACATAATAGAACCCCGAGGGAGAGAAGCATCACCACAGAAAGATATGTAAACATCGGCACAGGAAGACTGGCTCCGTTTAAATAGGACAAACATTTACGCAATAGAGTGAAGGTGAAATAAGCAAGCTTCTAGTTTGTTTATGTCCATTGAAAGTGTATTGTGGAATGGGTTTGGTCTGCCATGGAAACTTTTAATGAGCTTACTAATGTTTCTTCATTTGTTCCAACCAAAACTTCCTTCTTCATGGAGTTTGCAAAGTGTTTCACAGTACATTTATTTACATTTATGCATTTGGCAAACACTTTTATACAAAATAATCCAAGCATACTGCTAAGCAATTGAGAGTCAAGGGCCTTGCCCAAGCATCCAGCAGTGACTCTCTAGCAGGCCTGGGAGTAGAACTCACAAGTTAGTACTGAACCAGCACTGCTGCTAAAGTAAGCTCTGATAAGAATACTGATGTCAGGTGCTGATTCATTCAGCGACTGCTGGAAGGAGAGGGCTTGGATGGGGATCAGACACTTGGCTCGGAACCCATTTTCCATAATATATTCTTCTCGAATGGACTATATGCACTAGATAAAATGCAGATGATGATGGATACTGAAATAATGTAAGCCATTGATGAATCAATAAATTGTGAACAAAGTTCTAGTCAGAACTAAAAGGAAGTCAATATAGCAACTATTTCATGTGTACCAATGAATGATTAGCAAGTATTAAGTAAATTAGGTTACTGCGATACCAAACACTTTTGCCTACATTTTTAAAATTTTATTTTATTTTATTTTATTCTCCTTCAAATGAAATAAGGTTAAAAGCCCTTAAACTCCTAGTACCCATTGATCTGAATTACATACCTCTTTTAATTGTATATTGGGGTGTAAAACAATTCCACAATCGGTTTCTGTATCTGCATTTGTTTAGTGCTCCAAATATTCATATCTATATCTGTATTCAAATGAGCAACTGAAGTGGGTGTGGCCTAGACCAGAAGGGATATGTGCTCATGCAGCTTTTATTTCTGTTTTTACCCGATCCCAATATTTTCTGACCAATTAAGCTGGTTCTATTTCTCGAAATATAGGCCTAAACAAACTAGTAACCTAATTTAAACCACCACAACACTTACCAGGCAGTTACTAAGGATAAATGAATAAATGCTTTAAATAAAAGTATAAACTTCCTGCCCGCATAGCCTTTCTGGCTAATGAAAAACAATAGTGCGCCTCCTATTCATATCTGTATTTAGAACACATTATCTGTTCATTCAGAATAAAGTATTTTGCATTTTGTTACATCCTTACTATATACCTTTAATTAGTTTTACTGTGGTTTCTGAATACTTCATATTAGTTATTAAATACTATGCTAAATAATAATTATAGTATAAAAATATAAAAAATATAAGTATAAGCATAGTACTGTTTTGGAGGCTGTGACGACAATTTCTGATGTTTTCGGTGTTTACCAAGACCACAGCAAGTGTGATCAATCCTGACCAAAGAGTACATGTTTGTGTTCTATTTTGGTCTTTCAGAACTCCCCTCTGTTTTCATTTCCTGTGCACATGACCTTATCTCATGGTTAATGTTGGTTACTGTAGTCCCTCATCTGTCTGACAGCCCCCACATGTCTGGTTATGTGGTTATGTGTCTAATTTCTACATGTATTTAAAACATAGCCCTGTCCTTTGTCCTCACATATCCTCTGTTATCAGTCCTTGAGTGCAGGCTGACACTACCCTGACCTCCTTCTTTTTTTTTTGACCTCCATAGACCAAAGCTCAGAACCACTGTGGCCCAATCCTGCTGGGATTATTTATCAGCAAATCTCCCTATTGCTAAACACACTCTGTGGCTTTTGTCACATTCTAAGAGCCAAATGCAAATGCAGTGAAATTCCAGTCCATTTCAGTTGTGTCAATATATGATTGGCATAGTTGGTTATCAATGATATTTAATCAAATTAAAAGTTATCAAGAAGAGAGATTTCCCCAGGAGCAGGGGGGCTTTCATGGTACTTTCCGAGACTCTCTTATTCCTCTACTGGCAGAACTGTCTGGTGTCAGATTGTTTACTTACTGCTGAGTGCCGTCACTATGAGTCATCCAGTGAACCTGGTCCTTTAGAGAGTTCAACAGTCAACTTTAAAGTTTCACAATGCATGCTGGTCTCTGAGGGCTCTCTCTCTCTCTCTCTCTCTCTCTCTCTCTCTCTCTCTCTCTCTCACTCTCTCTCTCTCTCTCTCTCTCTGTTTGTCTGGGACCCAACTCTATGGGCAGAGTGTCAGTAAAACCTCTGCCCATTGTTTGTGTTTGTAAAGATTAGAACTTCCCAAGCACAAGTAATTTGGCTGCTTAATTGTGTAACATTTTTTCCCATTCTTTTTCTTTTCTTTTTAGCAGACAGGTGACAACACCCTTGTGGTTCAGCATGTGTAAGGTAATAAGTGTGACACCTTGCTTTCTACTTTCTTTGGTCTGAGCAAACCATATGCCAGGAAGTGAAGTCATTTCCTGCCCCAGGGTGGAAAGTTACCTCAGCATAGAAGACCCCTAGATTTTTCTCCTTCTTTTGTATATTATTGCATGTGAAAAGATGTGAAAATTCCAGGTGACATTTAAAGATGTTCTGAAACCAAGATTATGGTGTTACTGAAAACCACACTATGTAAAGATAGAGTACAGGGATGCCCAAAAACCAGTGCAGTAAAAATATAATACAGAACAATTTATTGTATTTGCAGTTTTTACAGTTTGATTTTTTTTTTTTTTTTTTTTTTTTAACTGCACTTTATTCTGAAAGCCTTAATAATTAACCTGGCGTTGTACACCAATGGTGAATGTACATAGTGATGATTAACTCATTGAGGCTAAAGTCTCCTTTTCAGCAGAAAACTTTTACAAAAGCAACTATATTAAGCACAAATGAGACATACTAAATCTAAGTATAAAATAGCCAATATAATTAAAAAGCTTCAACTAAAAATAAAATAACCTAGCTTGCTAAAAGTGACCTATACAGAGTAATGGTAAAAGAGTTTAAGAGTCATTTGACATTAGTAATGAGGAAATTGAAACATTAAAAATTGACCTATGATACGATAATCTATGCTGATTTACTTCTAAAGGTTAGGACAGACCAAATAGAATGGTAAGCTATCAGTAACTTTTTCCAAGTACTTTAAAATGAAAACAGTATGTTGTCTTAGCAGTAACAAAAAAACTATGCACTATGCTATAAAGCCTTTAAGTAACTTTAAGTCACTACTGAAAAGGCAGCACTCATATAAATTGTGTCCTTAATCACAAATTCTCACAAGGCGTTTAAGTAGAAATGATATCAATATAAAAGAGGCAAAGTCCATGTGAGCTTTCCTTTTGTCTTTAAGCAAACACAGTATGACTCAAATTGTATTTGGGCTGATGTGGCTGTTGCTGTGCTTAGGCTGAGACATGACTGACCCAGTATAGTCATCCTATAGAAAGGGACAAATTATTTCTTTTGACACAGTGGTTGTTAGTAAGCACTGTTTCAGTTTTTGTCAGGTCTTTATGATGCATATAGTTCCTGGAGGCCTGAGAAATCTGTTCTTAGTCAGTGAGTGAATGACAGCAGTCTAATGCACTGTAGGTCTTTGAGCCCAGCCAAATTACACCATTTAATTGCAGACCATCAGTAGTCTTCAGTTAAATGCTGTCTAATGTTAAGACCATTCTTATTATACTTTCCCCAGCACAATTCATGACTTTTTAGTATTCTGCAACATTCTTTGAAAGGTCTTAAAGCAACTAATAAAACAAATAAACATATAAACAAATACTTAAAGGTTCTATTCAAATGCAATTCTATTCTATTCATTTCAATCATGTCAGTGGCTTATAGGGATAGAGTGTGCGTGTATATATATATATGAGAGGGAGTGTGAGAGAGAGAGAGAGAGAGGTGGCAAAACAGAAGAAAATAACCTCAAAACATCCTGCCCCATTTCTAAAAATCTCTCTCAGTGGAACATGCAGAGGTGTTAAGAGCATAAATTTTCACTGCACATACATGTGCATACAGTTGCAACCCACAGAAAGTATATGCATATTTAACCCTTTCCATACCCACACCGGAATCTCCAACTCACTTTAATAAAACATGAACAACACTTACTAACTGTTTAGGAGTATTCTGTTTACAGGAAGCAGTTTCTCTTTAATTCTGCTGAACTTTTACTGTTCCATCCAAAAAATTATATCAAAGCATACTGTATGAATGCCTGTCTCAACTTTCCACCATGTAGCATCGTGTTCAGTCTGACCAATGTGGAATTATCAGAGCTCATGCTCTCTGTGTACATGGACAGAGACAGAGGCTACATTTGTTTTTGTTGTTTTGCAATATATTCTCTTGATAGTGGGCTGTAATGTCTTTTGTCTTGTCTTGCAGTTTTCATTACTAAATCACAGAATAAGATGTAAGGTTTGGGGTTTAACCACTAACACCCTTCCCAGTGTTGGCCTAGCAAACATTGCACTCTCTGGTCCCTTGTGTTTGTTCACGAGGGTGATTACGGGAAAGGCCAGGATAAGTGGGTTTAAATAGAGCCAGAGTAGCTTCCTCTGGGAATGGGTTAATGATATAAGGAGACTAAAAACAAACCCTAGGAAACAAGCAGTACTTTTACAAAAGTTATTCAAGCTGCAACTTCTTTAATGTCATAAATGTTGTTTTACAAACAAAAACTTGTTTTACATTTTGAGCGCTTCATCATGGAAAATTGTGTGTTTCGCAACCGCTAGTATATGTTTTAATACTGCAAGTGTTTTAATGTTGGAACAGCAGACAGGTCCAGGTATGCCAGGAGGTATGGGTGTATAGGCAGGCTAGTGTTCAGGAGGGGGGAGGAGGTTAAATTGGTTTGGCTCTAACTGTAATACAAATGCTAATAAAGTAAGCGGCCAAATTACCAAAGCTAAAATAATTTCCTGTAGTGATGCTTAAAATCAGCTATTTCTGACTTGCCTTGTTTATTTTGGTGGGGGAGGGGGTGCAGGGGTAGAAGGGATCTGTGGACAAGTAATCCTCCCGTAAAAAAGTGACTTATTTATTAATTCCAGCCCTCGGTTCCCCCCTCCCTTCTCCCCCTGCAGGCCTCGGGAGAGAGCACAAGCCTGCCAGAAGTTATTGGCTGATGTTTACAGGACTGGATTGGCTATTTCCCATGGTGCCCTGTGATATCTTATTTATATAAGGCCTGATATGGGAGAACTGAAGGGTTTATTTTCGGATATTCCCCATAGATGGATTTGATTCCTCCAACTGGAGCAATTTCCTAAATACGTGCCACCCTCCAGGTTCTGGAGTGTGCTTACGGTCAATGGCCAGAGTTTAGTACTTCACAAATGTAGCAGATATGTCTTCATTCTCTTTAGGAAACACAGCTGTAAGATCATTGGTGAACATACAACAGTGCAATTGGACCAACCTGCTGTTACGGAAAGGAAAAAGTATTGCTGACTTTTGTCCACAAATCATGATGTTATCACGGTTCTTAGTAGATGTGTTACTTTTGATTTCAAGAGCTGGAGAATGTGCACATGCCAGAGAACATTTGGTGCAAAAAAATACAATATCTAGTCTTTGGATCTTGTTTCCTATATGTTTGAGCACTGAAGCAGAAATAAACAAAAACAGAACATATTTTCAGCATTAAAGCAACCATCTGGCTTTTATAACACCTTGCGTCATGGTGCGTGGCTCTTGCTGCCACTCCCAGCCTTCCCCCACCTAATAGTCTGCTGCTCTTTCATTTTACTGGGTTCTCTCATGGCGTGTAATCCATGACAGACCCATAGTGGGAAGTATGTTCTGCCTAAAAAAATCAGTGAACTAATGAGCACAGCGTTACTGTGGAGGGAATTTTGGGAAAGAGCTATGTGCTTCCTGGCTACGTCAACACTCAAGCCCAGATGTGCACTGGCACAGAGGTGTGAGTATGTTATAATGCTTGTGTGTTTATGCTTGTCTTGCTCATTGAGAAACTTTAACAGCCCCATCTCGAGCATAGAGTTGTTACTTCCAAGTTAGGAAGTGGAGGAGGTTAAAGTGGCATCTCCCCAGCAATTACATCTGTAGCAGTACTTTTTAGGCCTCTGTTAGCTTGCGTTTCTCATCCAGCAAAATTATGAGGCCTGGATGGATTCATTATGATTGGCTTGAAAACACCAATTTTCCCCAAATGCATTGGGCAGCACTACTCCAACTATTTCAAACTGAAATGGATCTCAGCTGAAATGTTTACTCAGTTTTCCCTTGGGCCTGCACTCATTCCGCTGGGTTACAGTATATTTATGTCATAGGCATGAAGTGAAATATCCAACTTTATGTCATTTTATGTAAATGGCGCACTTATGTCAAAATAGTCTGCTTCTATAATCTTTGAACATAAAGAATAATACTGTATGCATTTTCTGTTTGTATGTTGAAGATGCCATCTAAACATTCCTTTATATTATTTGTGGTTTAGTGGTTAAACACATTCAGGAGTTTCTCATCTCATCTCTACCTCTCCACTGCTCTCTCTGTCCAGCAGCTTCATAGACAGATCTGTAATGTGGAGCGGTTCAATCCCAACTGAATTTCCTCTAAAGCCGGATGCACACTGCGATCTTTTATAGTCCTTTGCGACTGTTGCTTGTCAGACTGTACAAACATGATCCCCACTGTAACCCATGTCACACTGTAGGATCTCAGTTGTCATTAATGTCAGACTGTATGACAGTCAAGACGCGAAAAATGGACACACACAAGAAGACTCATATGGAGTAGGAGAAGCCACACTACAGGACTGCGCCTCAAATCTTCTGACACTGCCAGAATTTAATTGGAGGAAAAATTTGATAGCAACGGCCGTTAATCAGCTGTCGGGGAACATGTCAAACTAGCAATCAAAGACTACAGATTTTGGCCTAGGATTAAAGGAATCTTTGAGGATTCTCAAAATTTGTCTCAGACGAAGAAATCATGGTCAAAATCGTACAGTGTGAACCCAGCTTAACATTGTTCTGTGTTTATGTTTGGCTGCATTAATCCAATAAAAACCAGCTATGAGAAGTAATCACTGTTGGCTCACTTACTGAGGAAATGTAATCTGGTACTGATTACAAATTAAACAACATAAAGATTTAATTACATGTCATCAGAAGTGTTTTCTTTTAGACTATTTTTTTCTTCTAGAACTTCTGATCTCATTGGTTTATGTGGTTTCATTATATGTCTGTGTAGAACTGGTCTATTAAAAGTTCAAAAATAGGAAGAGGAACATCATGTACTTCTCATTTTATTACTAAGAAAAAGACAAACAAAGCGATCTTTTACATGCAAAACCTTTCAATATTTCAAGATCAGGGAGAAAAAATATGCCCCCCCCCAAAAAAACCACACGAATGAATGCATGAATGCATGAATACACACATTGTTTCACAATAACCAAACCTCACCTTTCTAAGACAAAACTCTAAACACCTTTCATTAGAGTCCACTCTCATTACAAATTCCTAACACATCTAACACAGATTTTGCATTTAGATTCAGGATAAAGTCTACTTATATTTTTTGGGAACACTAAGAAATAGAATGTGTACATTTACAAATCCATGAAAGAACACTGACATAACCAGGACAAACACTACCAAGATGTTCTCTACATTTCTGTATCTTACTCAACAGAATGAGAAAAGGGAAGTCAAAATGTCAGTTTCTATAAAGAATATAATGCAAGGACACAGAGACAGACTTTGGGGTATAGGAAAGTTTAATATATGTATGGATAATCCTTATGTAGAAATGACACACACGTATTCTGTGTATGAAATGACTACACCCACCATCTCAGTGAACCTCCAAACAGGACAACTGGACATCAATATATGCATGAATAAAACAGTAATGAAAGCCTGATTTACAGTGGCAAAGATTGGCAGAAACAGAGGGAATGAAAGAAGAGAGAATAGAGATTATCAGAGGTAGAAAAAGAGCTACAGAAGGTAGAAGAGGAGTGAAGTAAAAGCTCTTTGTCAAGGAATAAAAACGGCCATGCAGAGTTGCTTTCTTTAAAAGTAGACCAATATTCTTTTGTATTGTATGTGATCATAATGTTTGAGGGTCACAAGGTGCCTCAAGCCTATCCCAGCAGACAGGGTGTCCAGGGGGACAGACAAAATGTCTGTGTGTAGTGTCTAGGGATGGAGCATGATAGGGCAGCCCTCAAGAGGTCTGACTGTGTGCACTGTGAATGCCTTAAAATTAGGCAGCTCCGTTCGCGGCACGCTCTCTTCTCAGCCAAACGGAGTTGGGTTTCAGAACCTTGTGGATCTGGGCCGGCCGGCTCAGGCCCTGGGGATGGATCTGGAAGAGGAATCAAAGATGAGCACTGCTCTATCTCTTCTGGGTCCGGCTCTTCACCGGATTTTCGAGCTCACTTAACGACTCCTCCTTCCTCTATGGAAAGCCAAAAAAAAAAGACCCTCTCTGACTCAGAGGAGCCAGAAGAGGGTACCAAAAATGGAGAGCAGCTCTCAAGCATATAAAGAGCTGCTTGAAGTGATTATTAAGGCAGCTGAAAAACTAAATCTAGACTGGCCCAGGGAAGAGGACGTGACCCATAGCAGGCTGGACGAGCAATTCTCCCCAGTGAAAATAAATCTCCCTCACACCACAGAAAACTCCCCCTTTTTCCAGAAGTGCATGATGAAATATCACGCTTCTGGGGAAAAACATACACTAGCCGTATTTATAACCACATGATGTCGGATTATTTGGCCATTGTGGGGAATGAATGGCACGGCTATTTAGCTATGCCGAAGGTGGAGGAGGTTCTTGTGAGCTACCTCTCTCCATCAACGACAGGTAATTTAGGGGTTGGTGGGCAAGGCCTATGTGGCAGTGGGTCTCGCTTGTGGGTCACTGCATACAATGGCAGTGTTGCAGGCCTACCAAGCAGACCTGCTGAGTGAGGTCGATATATGGTGGTGTTCAGCCAGTTTCTTCCCTGTCATGTCTAGTTCACCCGGCCATCGACAAGTGGAGCCAGTGCTAGTGCAAGGGAGGCACAGAAGGCGAGTGTAGCAGCCCGCCTCCCCCTGCGGAGAGCCAGGGGAACCGGGCGGCCACAGTCACAGCCTGCTAATAGGCCTGAACTGAGAATGATCATAAAGGCCAAGCAGACAAAGAAGGAGTGGTCTTGAGGGGCCACGGAGGTACATATCAGGGGATGTGAGGCCCATCTGCAGATCACACATACCTTCCTGGGACCTTTCTCTGGTCCTGGAAGGTCTGTCAGGAGTACCATTTGTGCCCTTAGATTCAGGCTCAAAGAGGCTTCTGACTCTAAAGGTAGCTCTTCTGCTGGCCCTGACATCTCTCAAGTGAGTAGGAGATCTACAAGCTCTCTCTGTTGCCCCTTCCTGCCTTGACTTTGCCCCTGGATTAGCCAAAGCCTTCCTAAATCCTAGGCCGGATTATATTCCTAAAGTGCCTACGTCTGCTGCCTAGCCAGTAGTGTTGCAGGCTTTCTGCCCTCCATTCCTCACATCGGAACAAGAGAAATTGCACCTACTGTGTCCAGTAAGGGCTTTCTTTACTTACGTCCACAGCTCTGGCCAGTGGTGTAAGTCGGAGAAGCTGCTGGTCTGCTTTGGCGGCGACAGTAGAGGTGATGCTGTGTTGAAGCAGCGCATATCTAATTGGATAGTAGAAGCAATCTGTATCGCTTATTTCACTATGCCTCTTGGCATAAGGGCTCATTTCACTAGGTGGGTCACCTCCTTGAAGGCTTTGTCCAAAGGGGTACCCTCACAGGATGTGTGTGCTGCGGTGGGGTGGTCTACACCACACACATTCATTCGATATTACAGCCTGGATATACATTCCGCCCCGGGCTCGAGTGTCTTGTAGTGACCCTCGGGCTCAGATCTTTTGAACAGGTCATGCCCTCAGTATGACAGAGTGGATATTCTCGTTCCCACAGCGTGAAGCTCACACAATGTTGAGTTCCCTTTGAAAAGGAACGTGTAGGTTAAGCATGTAACCCTGTTCCCTGAGAAGGGAATGAGACATTGCATAGCTTTGTCAAACTGGGGCATGCCTGTGAATTGCGTCTTCGCCTCAGATAATAGAGAATAGAGGCTGGTGGCGCGGTTCACAGGTGCTGTTTTTATATCACGCACTTAATTGCCACCTCACCTGATCACAGCAGACCTATAAATAGGCATGATGTTACACAAACTTCAGATACTGGTCACGCACAAGGGCGCTTCCCACATTGTGAAGCTCACGCAACGTCTTGTTGCCTTCTCAGGGAACAGGGTTACATGCGTAACCCAGACATACTCCCCTGTCACTGTGGGTTTCCTCCAATTTCTCCAGTTTTCTCCCACCTCCCAAAAACATGCCAGTAGATGGATTAGCTATACTACATTTCCATAAATGTAAATAGGTGTGTTAATGTTTGTCTATGGTGTTTTATGATGGCCTGGTATCGAATCTCATCTCTGACTGCAAGTACTCATCTTGCTGCAGTGGTAGCTGGCGGTTTTTAAAATAGGGAAAGTACAGGTCTGTTATTGAGTATGTATCTGTGTATGTTCTGTTTTATCTATTTCATCTGTTGATCTGGCCACATGTTCGCAGTCTCTCCTCATAAGAGAAGTAAGCAAGTAAGTAAATAAGTAAGAGCATCAAAAGAGTTTTCCAAAATCAAGTTGACAAAATTAGTGTCTGCAATTGTCACACTAAAAAGCAGTTAAACTGCTAATTAGCTAGCTAAATTTCACTGCAGAAGGCAGTGAAAGCTATCTAGCTATACCTATAATTAAACAAACATTTTTCAAAACAAAACATTTGCAATGGTTTTAATGGTTATAATGGGAATTGTATTGGTTTTAATGGAAACTGTAATGATCTCAGGGGTTTCTACTGGTAATTTGTTACCTTGGTGTTATGTCTAGTGGATACCATTAAGGACCAATAATGGTAATGGTACTGGTTTTAATGGTTAGCTGATGGTTTGTAATGGTATTTGTAGTGGAAACCATTAGAAGTTCTGTGACGGTTTCTATTGTTTGTTTTTTTTTCCAGCAGGGTGTTCTCTGAGCACTCTGTCCCAATCATCATATGTTGAAGCCGTGCATCCAGGTGGGACAAGCAAAGGATGCACTGTCCAATAAACCTTGAGCTATGTTGTTCTATTCAAAATCCACCTGCCCATATACCCCTTGACTCCCAGTGAAGTGGTGAGCCCCAGGTGTGACCCAAAAAGCCTGTTGTCCAATGTTTGTCTTTGCTCCCATTTGAATCTGTCATAGGATCCCAGTGAAGCCATGTGTTCATGGAATTCTATTGACAGTCTGTCTATCGGCTTTAAAACAAAATATGCACACAGGCCTCGCTGTCCACCAAAAATAGTTTGTATTGCATGAAAGCAGAGCATGCTACTGCAGTGAGATATTTGATATTTTGGTTCACCAAAATATTGAATTTCACCAGGATTGCTAAAAAATAGAGAGACATTTGTAAACATTTCATTGCTGCATTTTAATCAAATTGTTAAGGGAGGCTAGGATTCCTATGAAGTCATAAAGCAATCGCTTGTCGAACACAGAGTACAGATTACAGTCTGTTACTACCAAACACTGGAAGCAATGGGGAGCCAACTAGTGGAACAGGAACATAGGAGCTTCTCAGCTTACAAGAGCATCTCATAAGAGAGAGAGCAGATGAATCCCTTTCATATGAGCTTTAGCTTCAGGCTTCAGGCTTCAATACAAGTGCTGCAGTGGTTTCAACTGTGGCTGAGCTCAATAAGTCCTTTTGTGTGACATAGTAACCCTTGTTAAAAAGTATGATTCTTCTGCTGAAATTGAATTTAGATCACATTTTACTATAAAGTTTTTCAAGCCTTACATGTATGCATCAGTTTTGGAAGGATTTTCTATGAGATCTTCCCCTGAAGCTAATGACGCATCCTGCAGATAAAGTGCTTATGTTATGAATTACATTTATCTCCAGTCTTGGCCTTTCACTAAATGTGGCCTAATTTCTGTATGACTCTGTTTAGCATGAATGGTGTGATATAACTCATGATATAAATGTAATTTTCGGCCTAATGAGCAGTAGCATCATCAAAGACCTATTCACTCATTTTGCTATTTATTCTATCACAGCTCATATTTCTGTAATAGGTTCCAGGATCTAGACTTGCATTGTTATAAACACACCAGAGTACAGATTTCAGTACCTTCCTGCTGACAATAAGCAGTTTTCTACACAGTGATAGACTTTACTCTAGCTGATTATTAACTCAGGTTTTGGGTTTCTAAAGCTTCCTCTACTGGTTTAGTATTACATATAGAGTTACTTCCACATGTCCAATTGTCTTTGGCTCAATAAATTGAAGATTTTTTAAATTTAGTTTTATTTTTAACCTATATTCGACATAATATTATATTAAACACTGACCACCAGAGACTTAGTGGATTTAGGAGATTTAGGAGGAATTTAAAAACAAGCAAAATGGAAATATGGAAATATTTACATTTAACAAATATACAACTGAACTACTATTAATCAGGGCTTTAGCAGTAAAGCTTTCAATCATAGTACATATGTGTTTCTTATAAGTATAAAAGTTAAAGATCTTGTTCTTTCGTTTTCTCTTAGTCACACTGCACATGACCACTTGTGTGATATTGTGCAACTTCTTCTGATTGAGAAAGTACTGCAGTTACCAAAAATGTGACTTCCAGACTAACAAATTTAGGTACTTTTTTTTAAATCCTGAAGCAGCAGAAAGACTCAAAACAGTGACACATTGCTTGCGTTTTAACCAATGTTTTGGGGTAGTCAGTGGGTGGGGTGGTTGGGGGTTTGGGTTGCGATCCATTAGTATTGTAAGAGTTTTTGTATAATTAATCTGACATGCCACAAATGATTTGTCAGTTTTATTTAAAGAACAAAACAGCTTTATGATGGAATATAATAAATAGAATAGAATAAGTACAAGAAAAGGGGAGACTAAAAGAAAGAAATAAAATTAAGTAAAAACAAAATTCATACTGAGTTGTTATAAATTAATTAATATTCATTCAGTGTGTTTGTTAGAGTGTTTCAGAAACCTGCTGTTTCCACTCAAGTAATACAAAGTAATGCAAAACACCTCAGTGATGTCGACTTCTTGGCTGAAAGGGGCCCACGTATATCCCATATATACATATTGCAAACATATGCTCTCAATGATCAGCCAATCAAATCTTATTATGCACATCAGACCACTTTAATCTGACATTTTCATGAAAACTGTCTCCTTACTGACAAGATTTCACTGACACTGTCACATAACCACTGATGTTACATGTCATCAGTTACATCTGTAGTTATGGCTTATCAAATGCATTTAACACAAGTTTGCCTATGATGTTCTTAACCATTACTTTACTATGAATTTTCATTGTGGTTTATCTTCTCTCCTCTCCTTCTTCCTTTTCTTTCTTTTCCTTTCTAATCCTGTCTTTTCCTTAT
>JANDJT010000228.1:13824380-13838463 GCA_024331685.1 Stegophilus panzeri
CAGAGGATCAAATTTTAATTAGTATGTAGCATTAGATATGTTATACCTTTAGAGTCATAAGATTTATAAGACACATTTTCCTCTTTCCATATAATTTCTAGTTGATTCTTTCTTGCAGCGCTTTTTCAGAAACAAATCATGATAAATGCCAGTACATGCTGCTGCCTCCCACTTTCCCCTTAAATAAATCTTGAATCTTACAGAGCTATGACAATGAGTAATTCAGTCTCTCTCTTTTAATACTAAGGAAGGGATGTTTCACACACTGGCTGAGTCAGCGTATACTGTCTGATGAGCTGTAGGATTTCTAGTAAAAAGGCTACATTAGACCAATGTGTTGGTTTATTGATGGAAAGAAGCATACACTGCCAACTGCTGTTACCTTTGTGTACTGCATCCCTGTGTTCATGTTTATTGATGCACTTTACCACCAAGTCACGTTTTTTTTTTGTAAATGAATAACCAGATTAACACACAATAAACTAGACTAGTCCAATTCCAACACAAACATAAGCACATGGACATGGACATGCTGTTGCCCTCTATGTTTAAGAATTAATCTACTTCAGTCTCAGATTTTGTTAATACTCTCAATATGCCTAGCCTGTACTGATATACAGATATTTAAGTGTTGGGTTAGTTAGGATAGAGCATAAATATGCCATTGTTTTAAGGCCTGGTTTATCGTTGTTGTTCTGGCATACAAATGGAGTAGTTTGTGTTATATGGGACGGTGGCGGTTACATAAGATTGATGGACGGCCGATCGGTAGATAGCGTATCAGGATGTGCTGAGCACAGAGGGATTGCTGGAGAGAGGTGTGGATATGTGCCAGGTTTTAGGGCTATTGTAATTGAGTAAAGATGATAAGGAGGTCAAGTAGAGATAACTAACCTCAAATACAGGCCAAATGGTTTGGATAGATTAGCTGTGTGAATTAGGCCCTCTTTACACTAGCGTGTTTTTGTTTTAAAACAGCAGGAATTGACAGGAAAAATTAGACAGGAATTGAAAGCAGGTTGAAGCAGGTTTATATATGCTTTTAGGGATCTGCACTGGACTATAAATAAAATGTTCAATGTGTTGATACAGTGGGTTGAAAGCCAATTTTTCCCTATTAAACCCATGGCTCAAATTGAGCATGTGTGTTTTATTAGTTTTACAGTTTTTCAGTTGATGGCGTCTGCTCTTCTGTTCACAACATGGAATGCTCTCACTGGTCTCTTCAGTACTAACAGACAGTCAGTAATGTGTCTTTTCTCCAGAACAGGACAGGTGTCCACACTGGAGGTGCCAGGACAGCCCCAGGTCTGGCTCCACTGCCATCCCGCTCAGGGTCAGAGGTTAATGGAGGCGAGCTGATCCTCACTCCCACTGAATCTCACTAGATTTGGTAAACAGTGGTGCTGTCACAGCAGATTAATAATGAGACAGGAGCACTTCACAGGGGGCTAATGGCCTCTTAGCCAGCCATGAAACTACTTACCACCACAGAGAGAGACAGCAAGATAGAGACAGAAGGATAGAGACATGGCGTATGGCTCATAGGTTCACATTCTAATTGCAGTACATAACATTAGATGCGTCAGAAATAACATTTGAGTCATAAATTAACAAGAAAGGTTTTTCCGTTTCATTTCTAAATGACTCTGCCTTGCAGCAGTTTTTCAGAAACAAATCATGGTAAATGCCAGTACATGCTGTTGCCTCCTAATCTCCTCTATTTGGCATCTAGCTCTCTTGAAGCTGCTCACACCCGCAAGGCTTCATCTTAAGGAAGCTATTGCATGCCACTCAAAACCCTGGCTACATCAGAACTTTCCAAGTCTACAGGTCCAAGCAGAGCAAAACTCTAGAACTGACACTTCATTTATGTATGAGAATGGTACATACACATAATCTTCTGTGATAGATACTTTAAACATTCAGAACATTCAGGCTCTACAGTAGGGCTTTACAGGCCCAGTCTCACCCATTCAACTGTAATATACACACACACACATACTCACACACAGAGGGAGCTGTCAATTGGCCAGCAGGGGGTCAAACCTTCTGCTTTCTTCTATTTCTTTTACTAGGCTTCATTGTACAGAGTGCACAATAGGAATGAGACTTTGATCTTTAGGGGGCCCAACAGAAACACCCCCATCTGAAGCTTTCGCTTTCTAAGCCTTGACCTTCCTCCCCACCATTCTCATCCAAAGGGCAGTGGTGGAAATTAGGAAATTAAGAAGGCGGGGTGGTGTTTGTTATATAACTGTCATTTTAAGATTCCCAATGGGACCCCTGTTTCTTATTTATTACATCACATATTTTCATTATTTTATTTTCCTCTTACTCCCTTACATTAGGACAGGGTGTTTAGAAGTTCTTGGGGTACAAGAGAGATGTGACAGGTAGGAGTACTGTATGAGCTTAATGTTTTGGCCCAGAACACATCTCAGCACCATTTCTAGTTATATACAGTCCCAAGGCCGCATCTCTGATTGGGATTCCCAGGCTATAGTTTGGCTCTCAGCACTGTATTCAGCTCCCCTCTCCATCTTTTTTTTCTCCTCCCCCCTCTCTCTTTAGATTTTTTAGGCTTCCAGCTGCCCTCACTTTCTCCTCCAATAGGCCAACGCTCCAGTGAGCCTCTATAGAGGCCATGCCAAATCTGCATTGTCTCTCCCACTTGGCTCTCTGCCAATACCTCGCCTGCTTTTCGAAAACTTGTCCAACTCAAACTCCCAACCTTTTCTGCTCTCCTTTCTTTTCTTTCCTTCTTTTTATCTTCTCTTTTCATTCTGTCTCCTTTCTCTCCCTGGCTTTGCTTTTCTTTCCTCCCTACACCATGGAGCTGGTGAATATTTATTGATGCTGCTGTAGAATGCCATTGTCTGAATGAATGGATGGAGTACAGGAGAGGAGGGACTGACAGAATGCTGCTCTCACTCAATGAACAATATGTTTCCCTTGATTAACAGAGAATACACACACACACACACACACACACACACACACACACACACACAAAGAATTAGTTACTAATTCAGGTTGCTAGTCTACGCTTGTCCCAATCTACCCCTCCCCCTTTCTTTAAGCCTCTTTCTTGTTCTCTCTCTCTCTCCTTCACTTTTTCTCGGGTGTGTTGTAATGCATGCACATGGCCCATGGCCGTTCATGGAAGCTCTGTGAAGTGCACTGAGAGCAAATGGATTTGTCCTCCTGTGAACATCCCTGTTCACCCCTTTGCAACACAATGGTTTGATCCCCTCAGGCCTCTCAAGTTAAGTCAGTCACACCATCCTCCCACAAACAGGGGGAAGGATAGCAGTGCCCTCCATGACATCCCCTTCACACCTGAAGTAAACATAGGTGACACATGACAAATGGGCCTTCAGTATAAGGTGTCGTAAGAGAGGGAAATTTATAAGAAACAGACAAAGACAAGCAGACACACACACAAAAAAAAGCCCATATCTACCATTACAGCTCAGGAGACTTCCCCCATTACTGAGCACTCAACTTAAGTCTAACCACAAGAACAAACATGCTCCAGCCCCAAACACCCCCCACCCCTATTCCATGGAGCTGGACTGGTGAACTCATGCTCTATCCTGTTTTCATGAACACAGTTCATCAGGACGACCTGCACTGATTGAAGCCAGACGGCAGCACACAGCACAAGGCCCTCTCTCATGGCGCCTGACTCTTTGTCCTTTTCCTCCCTCTCCCTTATGAAGCCTGGCTGGAGATCCTCACTGAGCAGGAAGTTGTGGGTTAGCTGCACAGCCAGGTCAAAATAGACATTCAGTTGTGCGTGTCATCTCTCTGCTGGTGGTCGTGTTTTTGGGGCGGCTAGTTGTAGTCACTGGAGAGGAGGTTATATGACTGAAAACATCTTCAAGTGCCTGTGAATGGCCTTCATGGCCATTGTGTCATCTGTGGACATTTTGCATTCAGATTTGGTCTGTTTACAGAAACTCTGGGGCTTTAAAGAGGTCAAAGGTTCTCACGCCCACTCTGCCCTCTGAGTTTAAAAACTCCATTAATTATGCTGCAGTGTGTTTCCTGTCTGCCAACAGCTGGGTGACCAGTCAGCTTTGGCCTCCTCATCATGGATAATGTTGTCATCCACATGGGGCAGAGATCAATAGACTCAACTGTTTTAAACATGCTGATTTAAAGTAAAGTCTCCCTCTTTTTCCTCTTTGTTTTCTCTGTCATCTAGTTTCAAACCCGCTTCATTCTCTTGCTTCGTGTCAGTGTCTCTGTATGTGGCTTAGATGCTTAACTTTGCCAAAAGACGTGTCCCTAGTGTAGAACAGCACAGCCTTCCCATTTGAGGCACAGAGTGGAACTGTCTCGCTCAATCACCAAGATTTACCTTGCAATAGTCCCTGTGTTTTTAAGAGCAGTCAAGCCCAGTTTTGTTACTTAGTGAAAAAGATGATGATAGGCCTAGCAAGGGAGCACAAAAGCAGCAAATCCCAAGGCCAAACATCACCTAACCCCACCCTGGAGAACTCTCAAAGGAGATGTAACTAGAAACCCACACTGCAGCTGACATTGTATAACACACACACACACACACACACACACACACACACACTCCAGAGAATTGTAGTGTGCACCACTCTACCCCAATAAATAGAATTTCATATACTAAATTTTTTTATTTCTCTCTATATGTCTATATATTTGAGATAACATGCCCAGCAATCTTTCGTATCATTTCAGGAGGTCACCAGTTAAGAACTAAGGTCCTTGCTAGGTTTCACACATGACACATGACAAAGCACCTTTTCAGTTTCACATTTTTTGCCAATCAAGAGGTTAACCTCTCTGCTTATTCTCACTGTGTGTCAAAATCTGGTCACCATTTTGGCTTTGCTGGTCAGTTGTCTGAAGTAAGTGTACAACAAGCTGTCAGAGAAGATTGGCCAGGCCCATTGGGCACAGTGAGAGGTTGACGAGGGTCAGATGGGCCAGGGGCAGGGTTAATAACTGACCCAATACTGAAGTTTGCGTTCCTGTGAATGGCTGGTCTTTAATGTGTGCCACTCATTACTGTGCCTCCTGCTGTTCTGGCACAGAGATCCGGTGTGTGTGTGTGTGTGTGTGTGTGTGTGTGTGTGTGTGTGTGTCTGTGGCTCTTTGTGGGTTTTACTGATGCTCACTGAATAGCCCATTCTGTGACAATGAGGGGAAACACAACAGCAAATCAAATAATGATTGAACTGATTATATCAAAAGGCCACTTGAGTTTGGGTTAAACTGGAACACATAGCTCCCTTTGTCTCATGCTGTCAAATCGTCTTTCATCGGGACTGACGCCTGATGCAGATCATTCAGCAGCAAGACATGTTAAATCAACAAATGGGTATTCAGTACTTTCTTTTCAATGTCATGTTAAAAAATCCTGTTTCACAGGGGTATAAATATGAGGTAACACATAGGCCAAATTCCCTTGGTCATTCATAACAATGGGTAAGATCAAGGAATATAGCTGTGATGTGTGGCAAAAGGTTGTTGAGCTTCACAAAATGGGAAGTGACTATAAGAAAATAGCACAAGCATTGAAAATGCCCATTTCCACCATCAGGGCAATAATTAAGAAGTTCCAGTCAACTGGAAATGTTATGAATCAATCTGGAATTGGACGTGTGTCTCTATTGTCTCAACGCACTGTGAAGAGGATGGTTCGAGTGGCTAAAAAATCTCCAAGGATCACAGCTGGAGTGCCATGTATTCTCCAACCTCATCAGATATTATAGGAGAAGACTCAGAGCTGTTATCTTGGCAAAGGGCGGTAGCACAAGGTAATGACTAAAAGGGTGCCAATAATTGTTGCACATATTTAATAAAGATATATATATATATATTTGATAAACCTGTGTTGTGTTTGCAATTGTTTGATATCAATGAGAGCAGAGTATTTTTCACAGCCTTCTTTGCTAATATTTACCAAGGGTGCCAATATTAGTGGAGGGCACTTATATCTATTTTGTCATAATGGCAGATGACTTTTTTTTACAATCCAAACATGGAGAGCATGAGATATAAAACACAACTCTCTTGTGTTGTTGAATTCCAACATGTAGACAGTTGCAGAACTTGGAAACAAAAACATGACCACAACTCACCTGGCAGCATAGCAGGGCACAAGCTGAACTATTGAAACAAATGAGTAACACAAAAATAAAAATTGTTGCTCTGAAATGTCAAGCAAACTGCAGAGGGACCTCTGTGTGTGTGTGTGTGTGTGTGTGTGTGTGTGTGTGCGTGTGTGCTTTACTGACACAGCTCTCTGATATTGAGTTAGACTGTGTAAGAGAAGAAAGACCACAATCTGTTGTCACTGTGAGTCCAGGCTCCAAACTAAAGCTGGTTCTTGTTTCTGGACTATTATTACAGCTGGTCCAGCCGCGAGCACCACGGACGCTCAGCCCTCTTCCTCCCTGAGATGGACACCTCCAGCATCTACCCACTAGGGTTGTCACCTTTAACCCTGAGGTCAGTTGCTCAGAGGTCTTTGTTAGTATTATTTTGTTTCTGGATCCTCTGTCTCTGAGTCTTCAGCCGCTGCTGTCAGTATCAGTGATCTACTGGAGATGAGCTGATTAGCAGGCCTGTGTTTTCTTCCATATGACTCAAAGAGCAGGATTCAGGTCCAGGCCAGAGGGTCAGACTTCTGACAGCAATGAAGCCATCAAGAGATGTAATCAGGTTATATGATCTCATGTGTGGATGAAAACATGAGCATGCCTTCATATTGTGTGTGCGTGTGTGTGTGTGTGTGTAATTACAGGCTGCAGGTAATGTACACCCTCAGCCACTCCCCATAGAAAGCCTATGTGTTTGGGCCTTGTTAATTAAAAAGAGGAGTTTAGGAGGGATTGGCCATTAACAATAGCACATAGCTGAACTGATAATCAGTGTCTCACAATCTTGGACTGAAACCATTTCCTTTAGGACTATATCATTTTACACAAATATCACAACCCATTTAACTTACATACAAATAATAAGAACATATTTAAGGGATACTCTAGCATTTTAAAAACCTAATCTAACTACACTACATCTGTAGCATATGTGCATTCACACACGCACAAGAATCTCAATACATTTCCCTGTATTGAGCAGAAATCTACTCGACTCCTTCCAGTTACTTGCACTTATGTGAAGATTTTATGGTAGATTTCCAGTGTTTACTTTAAGCAACGTTGACAACATTAGAAACATATACTTCCATGTACATAAAGTCTCTGAAAATATAAATATTAAAAAGTGTTTGTTATACAAACAACTTTGACAAAAATATGTCTTTTGCAAAAATGTTCATCAAATCCCCCACTGGCCATATTTTGGCTTCCTTCATAACTGAGCTTTGAGTAAACAGGTTTTCTGATCATTTCTTGGTAAGAGGAAATGAACCGAAATTCCTGTACAGAGGAATCACACACACAACAGATCCATTACATAAACATTCGGTTGAACAATGATGGAGTATTTCTTTAACAATGAAATATTGAAATCAGCTCCTGGATTAAAGTCCATCCTAAATGAAATGTGATGTAACAGAAGTGAAATATAATATTACTTTCACTAAATCTTACCTGGCCAACTTAAACAACATCAACTCCCAAAGCACACTGAGCCATTAACATGAACCTGTTATGTGATGTTGAACTGCGTTAAAGTTATTTTCTTGACTGCAGATAGCAGACCTCAACCTGTAATGGAAAGAGGTTTGTAATCAGATAAAGTTGCATTCTGGAGCCATGAAGAGTTAACGAGGAAGTCTGCAACCAGCAAAACATTTTCACTTGGAAGACAAGACTTTAGGAGATTTTTGTCTCATATCTAGAGTGTTACAAGCTGTTGTTTTTTCCTTCTTCTCTCTCTTTCTCAGTTCAGGGGCTGTGGTGAAGATGCTCATAGTGTTCCAGTGTTGCATCTGTCTTCATTTTGTTAACTGTCTGGAACATCCTTAACTTCTGGACCACCGCCACCCAGCAATCCCTTATACACAAATAATAACGCACACACACACACACACACACACACACACACACACACACACACACAAACATCAAAATGTATAATTATATTTTTGTGATTCTTCAAAAGTGGTGTAATGTTTCATGAGAATTTTTATAGTAATGTCTGGTTTTTGTTTTTTTAAATAATAACAATTTTTTATTTTAGATTTGGTGGTTTTGTTGGCTTTTGAGATCTAGACTGGTTTATCTCTGTGACTTTGAGCAAAACTTACACTCAACAGAACGCTGTTGTTTTCCAGTCATACTTTAAACAGACCTTGTGGTTACCGATATGGATAATGAATAAGATTAAAACATGAGTTGAATATGTAGGTTGAGAATATTGAATGTAGTATGATGAGGATGTAAGATATTCATATTTAGAGAGACAGATGTAAAATAAGAGCTGTAGGACTAGGTCAGAGACATGTTTAAGAGAAGAAGAAGTAGAAGAAGAAGACGAAGAAGAAGCAGAGTGTGGGTGGGTGGGTTAGAGTGAGAGAGAGAGAGAGAGAGAGAGAGCGAGAGAGAGAGAGAGAGCTCTGATCAGTGGTTTGGCTGAACTCACCGTGAACCATGACAAATTTATTTTCTCCAGAGTCTTTCTCTCTCCCAGAGGGAGCCAGATTTACATCTCTCTCTCTCTCCCTCTCTCTCTCTCTCTCTCTCTCTCTCTCTCTTTATCTGGTGGGACTGGCATAGACATGAAGGATGCAGAGAGGAACTCAGAGATTCGAGGAGGTTGTGGGCTTGTTTTTGAGTGTCCACTGTATAGTCCACATATATCTTTAGTAAGAACTCTCCTGCAGCTGAGGACTTGCTTCATGCTCTAAAACTAATCTGTCAGACATCCCTGGCTGAGTTGACCTGATTAACTGCAGTCTAGTATGCATTCAGTCATAAGTATCACCTTATAGTAGAGTATGTATGAGGCAAAGACTGGAGCAATGATATATTGATATATGTGTGGTTAGCAGGGGGGTTGAGAGAGAGAAATAGAGAGAGAGAGAGAGAGAGAGAGAGAGAGAGAGAGAGAAGTTGTGTGCTGTAGTGTCGGAGTGATGGATGTTATTGGATGGATGCTGAGAGACCCACCACACCACATTCATAAATATGTTGAGTAGGTTGAATAAATATTCAGGCACATGATATGGGTACGTAAAGGGAATGTGTGCATGCGTTTGTGTGGATGTTTGTATGCATCTAAGTTTAAACTCTATGTGAACTCAGTGCTGAGTGAGTTTATAGTGTGTGTGTGTGTGTGTGTGTGTGTGTGTGTCTGTGTGTCAGAAAATGAGAGAGTGTTACATCTACGTCCACATTAATCTGGCTAGATCTGAAAACTGCATTTTCATTTTAAAACGCTCTCCGTCTACACTGGCGTTCCCAAACAAAGTGATATTAATCTTTAACAAATCTATCAAACTGGAGACACAACAACTGCAGTATAACATAGTCCACCATCTTGTTTGTTTTGAGTTGACTGCATCACATGACTAAAAATATGTTATCGTTTTTGAATATGTCTGTTTTCTCGGTTCACGCTACAACATGAAAACAGCATATTCAAATTTATCCACACAGGAGAGTGTTCTCAAAAAGCTCTGTTTTCGCAGGACAAAAACACTTTCTCAGTGTGGACAAAAGGCCAAAACTTAGAGAAATAGATACATTTTCGAATTTATCCGGATTAACGTAGCCTTAGACTTTAGTAATTGTGTACATGTGAACCCTTGCCACATGCAGTATGTCTCATACATCTATTTAAAATAGATATTTGAAAAACAAAAGAACTTGCGTCTGTATTTATGTAGAAACGTAAAGAAATTCTCTTAGCACTGAAGACCTACAGTGCCCTTCACTAATTTTGGCACCCTTGGTAAATATGAGCAAAGAAGGCTGTGAAAAATTGTCTTTATTGTTTAACCTTTTGAACTTTAGTTAAAAAACAAATCACAAAAATACTCTGCTCTCATTGATATCAAAATATTTCACGACTGGTAACATTGTTTATAATTTATCATACTGTTTGCTAGCTAGTATGTTGGATGATGGCTAGCCAGAAATTTAACATACAAACATACCTACGCATCTCTATATCTCTCTCTGTCTGAGAATTTAAAAAAATTATGGACACTGGCAGAACTTGTGTTCGATGTCCACTGATCTCAACCCACAAACAACAAATTCTTCTTTACGATGTAAACAACAGTATTTTGACATCTAGTTTATTATGCATATATGCATTATCATTTATGCACTCTCTCTCTCTCTCTGTTACTTTCACCTTTCACCTACACCCACACAGACCACACACGCACCACACACGCACACAAAGAGAGAGCGAGAGAGAGAAAGAGAGAGAGAGAGAGTAGTGAAGTACATCTACACTCCTTGGGGCAGTGGAGCATTTGAAAGAAGCTGTGGTTTATCTAAAAGTTCAGATCGCTCCACCAAGCTGAGCAGAAATGGGAGGATCTTCTTACAGAACTAAGAGATGTGCAGGCCTCCTGCAGTACAGCCACAGGGCCGGAAACCTTGGAAAGCTTCAGCAAAATCATTAATTACTCTAATTACTAGCTTAGCCTCCTCACTTTCTCATTCAGCCTGTGAAAAAGGAAGGTGGGGCTATTCAGGCACACCCACGCACAAACCCTTAGATGCACAGGTATGCAGAGGTAGAGACAGGTAATAACTTGCTGACAGCCCTGTAGCACTCCAACAAACACACACACACAATTGGTCCAGAGCCAAATCAGATCTTTCAAATCACTTCTCTTAGTATTTATATACTGTATGTGTGTGATTGATATGGTCTGTGCCACTCTTTGTAGCTTCGGTGAGAGTTTATTTGTACCCAGCCACTATTTCCCTTCTTAGGCTACAGTAGCACAAACACTCCACACACACACAAAAAACAGTTGAGAGCTGTTTTTTCCACTTTTCTTTCGTTTTGTATACACTGCCTCCAGAACGTATTCTGTTCCTTTTGAATTGCCTCTACAGAAATAAAATTAAATTAAGTACTTAGATTTCCTCAGACTTATTTGAAAATTAAAAACTGGTTACTTGATCAGTATTCACCCCCTCATTGTGAATTGTCCATTTGCAACAACTAGAGATTTGAAGTGTCTCAGATGTGACTACAGTATATGAACTTTGCACATTTAGCCATTTTCTTACATTCATAATTGCAGATTTGTGGTTGACTGGAACAGGTTCTCCTCAACAGCTTGCTTATATTTGGCTTTATCCATGTTGTCTGTGATGACAACAAGATTTCCAGTTCCTCCTGCTCCTAAAGCAACCCTAGAGAATGATGCTACTACCACCACCATGTTTGATCACATGAATGGTGTTACCTGGCTCTTGGTCTGTATTTGGTTATATTTGGCTTTAGACCATCTTTAGTCTCATCACAATATCTTTTTCCAAAAGCTCTCAAATTTTCTAACATGGCCTTACTCAGAAGTGGCTTCCTTCGGGCCACTCTCCTAGGCTGGATTTGTGAAGAGCTAATATTGTCTGCACAAGATCTCCTGTTTCCTTAGTCCTGGAATTCAGAGGACATCTAAATACTTTATTTAATTTTATTTCTGTAGAGTCATATCAAACAGAGCAGCAAAAAAAATATGCCATTCTAATATACTTGAATATATATATTCAATACACAATATACGTGCCTTGCTTTGGCACTGTATGTAGTCAGTGCTGTTACTCTTTTGTGTAAGTGTAATTTAATTCCATTGCTTTCATGGAAACCTCTTTTCAAGATATGAGTTGTTTCATTAGCTTGAAAGAGAGTTTGAATCTCAGCTCTGTGTCAAGAGGAAGCATGACACATATACTTGTTGAAGATTACAATCTTCAACAAGTGTCCGTGTCATGCTTCCTCGGACACACAGCTGAGATTCAAACTCTCTTTCAAGTGAGTCTGTCAATGCAACTGTCAATTAGAAGGTAGAGCCTTTGTAACCAATGTTAGGTGAACTTTGTTAAGTGAAAAATGAAGCCCAAAGAGTTGTCTCTTAGTTATCTCTGAACCAATTTATCTGACTCATTGTGAAGAGAAATTTCCATCAGTAACACAAACACACTCAGATACAGGGATTGATGTCTACCCCCTCGCACCTGCTGCTGCACTGATTAGAGCAAATGATTATGATTCAATCAGTGGAGTGGAACTTGACTCACATAATTATCAGAATTCAGAAATACTCTTGTATGTGTGTTTTCTCACACAACAACTCCATTTAACCTGAGGCCTTGAAGATTACTCCAGTATTACAATGTGTGGAATTTTTCTAAGTATGTCTGTATGTTTTTCACTACTCATCCTCATTCCTTATCAGTTATAACACAACTTACTGTCATAGGTAAACAGTGACTGACAGGAACCACTAATGATGTTTCAGTTGGCACAAAAACTCACTAAACAACATTCTCTTATCCTCTAACTTGGTGTTTATAACCATTAGAGTAATAACTGAGCATAATATTCGGAAATTGAGCTTAGAAAATTAGCTCTGTACTATTTGACTTACACAACATAACACAACTCAATACCGCCCTTCACTCAGCCTCTCAATCAGTCAGAGAGCACAGCATGACCACTGATCCAGCACGCTGCTCCTCCCTTTGTTTCTCTTTTTCAGGGTCTGCTTGCTGGTGCTGGAGCGATACATGATAGAGGTTAACTCCGTAGGTGCTGGTTTTGTGAAGACAGGGAATCATGGGCTTTTCAAATATGGAGCACAAATGCCACCTGGCGGATAAAAAAATGAACAACAACTTGTCGTGCACTCTTTTCCTGGCTCTGAGCAGTGGACACCAATAGTCATAGTCAATAACCACTCATCTGTAAAATCATTCATCTCTGTTTATAAATTCCTTGTTCTTATATAAAAGATTTGTCTGAACTAGAAATTTTCACAGTGGGTGGCAATATATTTTAACATAGTTTTACATAGGGATTGCAGTTTCTCAGGTAAACTGATCTGCTTAAACTGACCATCTAATCATTGCCCTAAGATGTTCTTGATCAGCTAAAACATGTGTGTCAGACTTTGGTTGGAGATGAAACCTGCAGGAAGTTAGATCTCAAGGAAGAGGGTTGGTGACCACTGCCCTAGAGGAAAACCCAAAGAACACCTATGGGATATAAATGCACAGTAACTAAGAGTGTACCTATATTTGCTCGGAAGCATGTAATTCCCAAAATTGTTTGGGAAGTAATGTTTTTCAGGAAGTTTTTAGGTGGATCAATCAAACCTACATAATATATTCATCTTTGTTTATTATAATCTAGATATAAATTCAGTGAGGTTCTGAGAGACCATCCTACACCAACTTTCAACACACACTATCTCAGTGTGAAAGTGAAGAGTTTCACAGGGGTATAAATATGAGGTAACACAGGCCAAATTCCTTTAGTCATTCATAACAATGGGTAAGACCAAGGAATATAGCTGTGATGTAGATGAAGCTAAGATAAGATAAAACTTTATTGATCCCACACTGGGGAAATTCCCTTGTTACAGCAGCTCAAATGCACAAAAAAAAACAAAAACAAACAAACAACAAAAAAAAAAACAGATAAAAAGAATACACATTAAATAGGATAGAATAGAAGAAATGTCTAAAAATATATATATATATAATAGGAATAGAAAAATAAAAATAATAGTAGTAAAAAAATAATGGTAATATGTACACTATGAACACCTCAATGTATGTACAGATGAATAAGAATATGAATATATACAGATGAGTAACACCTCGTTCATGTACAGATAAGTGACAAGTGGAATATTGCACAGTTCACAGTAGAAGTGGCTATAAGAAAATAGCACAAGCAGTGAAAATGCCCATTTCCACCATCAGGACAATAATTAAGAAGTTCCAGTCAACTGGAAATGTTATGACTCAATCTGGAATTGGACGTGTGTCTATATTGTCTCAATGCACTGTGAAGAGGATGGTTTGAGTGGCCAGAAAATCTCCAAGGATCACAGCTGGAGAATTGCAGAAGTTAGTTGTGTCTTGGGGTCAGA
>JANDJT010000228.1:13843923-13854892 GCA_024331685.1 Stegophilus panzeri
AGAAACACGGCACGGAGCGTGATACAATACCAATCGCGAGTGGTGTCATATATTCATTTTACAGTGAGAGTGTTCCTATGTCCTGGCTGTAAGCAGAGCCAAACAAAGCACGCAAGTATCCTATAAACAGACATTGCATGGCTTTCCTTCATCAGAGTCTGCATTTCTCGATACTGAGAACATGTGATACTGGCTAGAAAGGAGCAGTGGGGAGCCTGATATGAAATAAACATAAGCGAGAGCCCTTTGTATGGTGTAAAAATCACTTGACTTGCTAGAGAGCACAGTTTTTCTTTTTCAGAACATAAAGGTCTGAATTTTTGACAAATATACCTTTTGCCTACAAAGCTTTCACTCGCTTTTTATTGTTTATATAGCATTATTTTTAGAAAACCCTGCAGAGTCGATGTAACAGAAATCACTCTGGCGCCACGTTGTGGCAATTTTTGGTACAATGCAAGAAAAGATTTGAAGGGCACCATGTGTATAAACGAAAATGTTTACACACAAATCACCCTCTTTCTGTCGCTACACACACACACACACACACACACACACACACACTTGTGCTCTAAATCAGAGCAATGTTTTCCTCAGTGGTTTTGCAGTGCTTTAGGCCTTCACCCCCACAAGGGATGACATCTGCAGGCCAGGCATTAATCACAACAGTGGAGCAGAGGCACACTGTAACCACACACACACACACACACACACACACACACACACACATACATACAGAGAGAGAGAGAGAAGGGGGGGGAGGGAGAATGTCTCTCTTCCATCAAGACAAGGCTCCTTATGCTATATCTCTATCTATTTCACCTTTTCCCCCACTGTCACTGTTAAAAGCATTAGGAGAATGTAGCATAAGTTAGAGCAGAACTGGACATGTGCCAGTCCCCATTCAGTGTCTTATGTCCAGTGCTGTAGTGAGGTCCCCATGTGAATGAAACAGCGTGTTTATACTACATTCAGACATTTATTAGGTCTATATTGGTCTTTCTCTGTCTTTCTCTCTCTCTCAATTTTCTCTTCATTAACATGCGCACACACAAATACATGCACATTCTCATAGCAGACTTGTTTTCAGTACTGCACTCTATAAAGTGCACTGTTTTTCCTCTCTTTCCTTCAAGTGCTTATTCCATCTGTCTGGGTCTGCTAAAGCCATCACAGTGCTCACATCATTCCTCCCTTCTGCTCTCTTTTTTCTCTCTTTTTCTTTCACTCTGTGCCTATAACCTTTGGGCCATTGAAATTTGGTACTTGTAATAGCTGCAAAAAGCTTCAAATGATACATTAAATGAAAATGAATAATTACACAATGTGTCATTCTCTTCCAGATAGATGGGTTTGTCAGATGGAGAGACTTTTCCAGTTTAGCTAACTTGTTCATCGGTTGTGCAGCCAAATGGTGAACACTGACATACTGATACTGAGAAGGATTAGTATCGCCACACAGGCTGGCATTAGGTTCAGGGAGTGTAGCAGCAAATCTGAACCAGCTGGAGACTGGGAAAGGGAAAGAGTTGAGAATAGAGATGCTGAAGATCTGTGTGGGCCGTAACACACCCACTCATCACTTTAGCTGTGCACACACAGCTGTCACTAGTACAGTGAAAGATGGTGGCAATTCTAGGCCTCATCGTTAGAGGGAGGGAACCACAAAAATTCCAATAGAATGTCTGACTATATTTAATGTACAAAAATGCAATATGAAATTAAAAATGGTTTGGGGTCCAAAGTAATATTCTTTCAGGGGGCCAGAATTCCTGGCTATGTCACCTGCATCCATATACACAGTGTTGCTGCAAAAAGTACCATAGAAGTATGTCCAATTATTTGTATACACAACCACGAATAATTACAAAGATATACAAAGATATACAAACACACGCTTGCTTATACATTAATTGTCCATTTATCAGGTACACCTACCACATTGGCACGCTTTATACAAAGTGTAATTAGTGGGGCTTCTTATGGGAGATGCCCTAACCTGGGCCACCTGGGATATGCTGCCACCTCTGTGGTCCTCTCTGTCTTCCTTCACCAGAGATCTTAGTAAGGTTTTCAACCACCTCGTCCAAGGGAAGGAGGCCGCCAAGCGCCTGCGTTCCCTGTGCCAGGGGCCTTGCAGTGTGGTTGAGTATTCTGTGAAATTCTGTGTCTTAGCTGCCAAGTCTGGGTGGAATGAGGAGGTGCTCCAGGGAGTGTTCCTGAATGGACTCAGTGAGCAGGTGAAGGATGAGCTTGCCATGAAAGATGAGTCGGACTCTCTGATTTCTATTGCCATCCGGCTGGATAACCACATGCAAGAGTGCCCCCCCCACACACACACACAGATTCTCCAGGTTCTCTCGGGTAACCACCACGAGTAGGTCTGTTTTAAACTCATCTCCTCCCCAAGTACTCCCTTGGTTTTGGTACACTCCTGGTTAACCAAACACAACCCCCAGATAGACTGGTAAGCCAGGAGGGTTAGCAACTGGAGCCCCTTCTGCCACTCCTGGTGTCTGAAATCTGCCCTTCCAACCACTAAAGCACCTCTGACCCTACACCCTCCAGACCTCTCGTCCGTGCCCTCCTGAGTATCTTAACCTGAGAGATGCCTTCATCAAGGACCAGGCCCTCTCTCTAGCACCTCACTGCCCATACGACTGCAACATCAATCTTCTTCCTGTACACTCTGCCATCCGGTCAACTGTACAACCTGTCCCATCCTGAGAGAGAGGCCATGGAGAGATACATTCATGACTCCCTCACTGCTGGTATCATCCAACCATCCTCCTACCCCCTGGGAGCCAGAGTGAGGGACAAATCCCTCCATCTTTGTACCGATTACCGGGGCCTTAACAACATCACCATTAAAAATAAGTACCCGCTGCCTCTCCTCAGCTCAACCATTGAGCCGCTGCACGGAGCCACAGTGTACACCAAATTGGACCTGTTTAATGCATACTATCTGGTCAGGGTCAGAGAATGGTACGAATGGAAGACAGCGTTCAACACCCCCTTGGGCCACTTCGAATACTTGGTTATGCCATTTGGTCTTACTAATGCCCCAGCGGTCTTCCAAGCCCTAGTTAATGACATCCTCTGAGATTTTCCTGAACTGTTTTGTCTTCCTTTACCTGGCCAACATGTGCTGAGCACATCCTTCACGTCCATCAGGTCTTTCAGAAACTGCTTGAGAACCACCTGTTTGCCAAAGCGGAGAAGTGCAGGTTCCATGTGAACTTGGTCAGGTTCCCTTGGGATTGTCATTAAGAATGGCCAGGTGAGGACCGGTACAAAGAAGATCCAGGCTGTCAACGAGTGGCCAAGGCCTACCACCCAGAAGCAGCTTCAATGATTCCTGGGGTTTGCTAACTTTTAACGCTGATTAATTCAAGACTACAGCTGAGTTGCAGTGCTCCTCACTAGGCTCACCTCTACTTCTACCCCCTTTGTGTGGACCCCTGAGTCCACCTTCACCAAACTCATGGAACTGTTCACCTCAGCCCCCGTGTTGATCCAGCCTAATCAGTACCAACAATTCATTGTAGAGGTGGACACCTCTGACTCAGGTGTGGGTGCAATGCTCTCCCAATGATCTGTCCCTGACCAGAAACTTCACCCCTGTGCCTTATTCACTCATCACCTCTCCACAGCAGAATGCAACTGTGATGTGGGGAATCGTGAGTTGCTAACCATGAAGTTAGCCTTGGAGGAGTGGAGGCACTGGCTTGAGGGGGCTGAGCAGCTCTTTATCGTATGGACCAACCATAAGAACTTGGCCTACATCCAAACCGCCAAGCGCCTCAACTCCCGTCAGGCATGCTGGGCCCTGCTCTTCGGGCGGTTAAACTTCACGATCACCTTCCGTCCTGGTTCCAAGAATGCTAAGCCCGATGACCTCTCTCACCAGTTCACCTCAGAAGAAGAGGACACCTCAGACCCTGACACCATCCTCCCTCCAGCCTGCATAGTGAGGGCAGTCACATGGGAGATTGAGTCCATGGTCCGGAGAGCACAACTCACCCAACCCGACCCAGGTAATGGGCCCCCTGGTTGCTTGTTCATCCCCGGCATGTTCCCAGGTCCTCCAGTGGGTTCCCTGTTCCTGGATTGCCTGCCACCCTGTTGAAATGGAACTTCTGTTGGCCTGCAATGGACGCTGACACCCAAGCCTTTATCGCTGCCTGCACCATACACTCCAGCTTCCTTCAATAAATCCTGTTTACCTTCAGTCCTCCTGTGTGTTCTGCATTTGGGTTCCCTCGTCTCTATGTTCATCATAACCATAACCCCAATTAAGTCCATTTTCCAATTTCAGTTTGAGGTTGTAATACTGTAACATGTAGAAAAGTTCAAAAGAGGTAGATAGTTATGCAAGGAACTGTATGGTAAAACAATCATTTGGAAAAAAAAAATTCTTGGTAATGAACTGCAAATCACTGTTTTTAAGTGATGTACCCCCAATCAGCCATAACATTAAAACCATTGAGAGGTGAAGTGAATAACACTGATTATCTCGTTACAATGGCACATGTCAAGGGGTGGGAGATATTAGGCAGCAAGTGAACAGTCACTTCTCAAAGTTGATGTGTTGGAAGCAGAAAAATGGGCAAGCGTAAGTATCTGAGACACTGAGACAAAAGGGCCAAATTGTGGGCCTCAATGCTGGCTATGATAGAAAGATGTCAGAAAACACCGTGCATCACAGCTTGCTGTTCGTAGCAGCAGACTGGTCAGAGTACCCATGTTGACCCCTGTTCACTGGCGAAAGCACCTACAGTGGGCATGTGAGCATCAGAACTGGATCATGGTGCAATGAAAGAAGGTGGCCTGGTCTGATGAATCACGTTTTCTTTTACATCATGTGGACAGCTAGGTGCATGTGAATTGTTTACGTAGGGAAGAGATGGCACCAGAATGCACTATGAGAAGGGGACTTGAATGATCAGAATGCACCATTCAGATCAAAACCAATAAATGAACAAATTTAAGACGATATGTTGATGTGTTTATTGGTCTACTAAACTGATTTTGTTGTAATATGTAATGTGGTCTGTTACCTAAAATTGTGTTCATACCCCTGCTCTAGGTTGTCCCTTCTCTCTGACTTTGTCCCCCATAGCTACTGGAGCTCAAAAACATGTGTTTTCATCTGTCCTCAGTAATGTTTTTTGTCTGAGCAAAGCAGGATGATGGATTGTGTGTGTGTGTGTGTGTGTGTGTGTGTGTGTGTGTGTGTGTGTGTGTACTCCTGCATTTTCCCTTAACTTCCTCAGCCTCTTCCCTTACACTAAAAACAAAAGGATTGTTTGGTTTAGTCAACCACTGTCCCTCAGATGTGGAATTGTCCTCCTTTGGTGCTGACATCTGAAATGAAGGGTGAGTGGATGACTGAACATGTGCGTGTGTTTGTACATGTCTGTGTGTGGGGATATTGTGGGGGTGGGGGGTCTGTGAACGTGATACACTGTTATACACACAAAAGTTAAACAACTCTTCACACAGGGGGAGCAGCTTAGTGCTTGAGACACCTGTGTGTGTGTGTGTGTGTGTGTGTGTGTGTGTACTGTATATAAGACTGCGTTTCAGAGTCTGAATGTGTCCTTAAGCTCCTGGGATTTTGATAATGACAGTATACACATGCAGGGTTGATCTGCAATGCTCTCTTGTGGATTTTCTTCTCAGTGACTAAATGAAGGTGTCCAAGCCAGAGATCCCACCACACACTCCCTGAGCTCAAACACACTTTTCATTTGGAGTTGCTTTAATATTGAAGAATCATGATCATAAGAAATGATGACTAGCAATTACTCAACACGTAATGTCAAGTACAGTCAGGAGTGAGACATACAGCACAGAATTATATGTAAAGACAATAGCCTTATAGAAGAGTTAATCAACTTCTCATTCACTCAGACATGCACAGGTGTTGTTTAGCTCTCAACTGTCTCGTTATGTTAAGAGCAAAAGAGACGATAGCAGACGTGGGTAAAGTACAGTGGGAGCAGCATAAATTAGTGGCTTGTGTGAAGGTGATAAGCAACCATTAGTCTTGCGGCCTGTGATTTAAAGATCACTGTGTAGCCACTAACACTATTTTTATCTATATACTTAGGTTAGGTTATTTTAAACTTTAAAATGGCTAGCTGCTCTAGCACTGGCTCTCCAGCAGACTCTTAAACCGCGTTCACACATCTAGCTTCATCTGTAAGTGTTCCAGCAATTTGCCCGGACTGGGTTATGTGCAACCACGAGTTGAAATGCTGGAAAAGTTGCAGTTTGCTGGAAATAACATTCCCAGAAATAATTCAAGTCGGCTTAAGTGTGAGCAAAAAGTGGAACTATTGCATTTTATCATGCATTTGCTCTATAGCTTGCTTTAAGCTGGGAGATTTAATGTTGCTTTGGATATTTAACCAGAATACCTCCTCTAGCTGCTTTGCATTATTGTTTGCTTCTTTCCTGTTGTTGTAATGTCTAGAACAGAACTTGAAAATAAGTACATCAGCCATCCACAAAACATGTTGCAAATTAAAAATGTCACATTGAACACTGATTATGATTGGTTGAGGCAAAACTGTTCAAAACAATGTGTCTATTGACGTGCATTAGACATCATATCCTGTATTCCCAGGATTATATTTGAGCATTCGGAACCATCCCAGCTAACAAAAATAAGTTCAAAGAATGTTTTGCTAGCAATCTCATTAAGTTATGAAAATGTAATTTCTGAATGTCTCATGTCACAGTGAATCTAACTGGCTCCTGCAAGAATTCCCTGGGACTGCAAGCCTCTGGATTGTAAAGTAAACTATTTATCCTGTCATGAAAACTTCTCTACGATGGCCAGATGAGTAACCAACTCACCTTTAGAATGGCTGCAGTTTGACTAAGATATCAGCCTGTCATAACAGTTATATACAGACTCTGGATGCCATTGGTTTTAAATGGTGCGGTACAGAGCACATTCACAGACCTGTGAGAAATACAAGGACAAGGGGAGTACTTAGTTCAGATGAAATGCTGTTCCAGAAGGGGAAGACTGAAGTCCTGATTGCTTATAGTAACACATTAGGTTCAAAGAAGTTAGTAAAATGCATTATACCTACTTGCCTGTATATTTCATAACTTACATTCATTGTTTGTTCCTTATACATGTGTCTTGTGACTTCATGTTGTAAATTCTCTTATGACCATAATGATCAAACAACCAAATAGTAATGTTTAAAAAACATTAGATGAACATCCAACTAAAACATTTCAGAAAAAACTTTCCACGAATGATGTATAAATAAAATTTTTGTGCTAATGTTTTAAGAACGTTTTTAAAGACAAGACAAAAACTTTGAACAAATGTTCTATTAATGTTATGGGAAGAACATTCATTCATAACTTTGATAGAACCTTGTCAGAACTTTAGCCAAAATTCTGAGAATGTTCTCTGTTAGCTGGGATGTCCTGAAAAGGACTGTGAGTGTAAAAAACAAAAAAGGGATTTCACTGGCAATAATGGTAATTTTAACTGTGTTTTATGTGTAAAAGAGGATTTAACAGGCACTATGACTTCCCCTAGAATCACACTTGCCACAGTAACACTCTTGGCTAGTTCCAAGGGCAATGCCATCATTAACTTTACCTTTGAGTGTAACCCCTCACTTATCAGACCTCACAGAGAGACTGAGGTGACAAGGAAATGGGGGGGGAAATAGACATAAAAATTCAACAGTGTTACCATTTCAGTCCATAATGAATCTTGTGGTTCCATTAACTTGACATGCCACTGTGTGTTGTTGCTGTTACACTTGTTTTGCATTTTCCCTTTTGTTGAGTTTTTTTTTTTTTAAGGAGTTTCCAACACGCTCTGCCTCAGAAGTTCCAAAGAGGCTGGCCAAATGGCAATAAACTGCTCAGAGGACTGAAAAAAGGGCAGATAAACACAAAAAGAGGACTTATTTGGAACAACTTTAACAAAAATTCTAGAGGTTAAGCAGCACAGTAGTGTGTGAGTGGAGTCTCCACTATATATGCCTCTGCTGTGACCTCTACATGTGGCTGTGTTTTTCCGAGGCACTCGCCGAACCTTGACCTGCACCATGCCTCTACGAGCAGATTGGATCTGTGCAGGAGGCCTATCAGAAAACTGACTTACACCCACCATAGAGTTTTGCGCTACACACAGTGTTGTCTAATCTTCCCTTGCTTTCTGGCTGCACAGCAGTGAAGCAGGCTTTACACACCAACTGTGCAGGGCTGTCAGGAGTTGTTTTGACTGAGAGCAATGAAGCTCTCTCTTTCTCTTTCTTAGTCTTATGGAGCATTGATGCAGCACCCTGCTAACAGTGGGGGGCAGGAAGAACAACGTCATATCACTGCAGTGACCAAAGAAGTGCACAAAGTTTTTATTGCACATTTACTACCATCCATAAAACGTACATTGTTTGCAAATTTTACAAAATAAATAAATAAATAAAAAAGCATTATCTTTCTGGTATTACTGATTTAATCTGTGCTCCTGACCGCAGTGTATGCGTTGTTCTGGGGAGGCATTCAATGAGATGACAGACTGGCCAACTTCCCTTGTACTGTATACAGGAGGGTGCGGCTTACAGTGACCTCACCACTTCACACTTTATAAGTTATGAGACAAGCCTTTAAAAAACAGGACAAACAACCATCTACTTAAGGGAAAGAGAAGCCCTGTTTTCCTTGGTAGGTAATCCAAACCGATGTAGGCTTTAAATGATTCAGATCTGTAAAGCGCTTTATGTACACTGGTGTTCCTATGAGAAGCTACAGTGACTCATTAAGAAATACACTAAAGTGATTCTGGGAGTGTAAAAGCTGATAACACTGGATAAGACAAAGTAACAGTGGTCTACTGTTGTGCAGAATATAAAGCAAATGATGCACGTGATCAGGTGGCACTTTTACATCCATTTCTATGAGGGCAGTGGATCACAACATTTTGGAAACTTAAATCATAATAATCAGGGAATTACATTTTATAAGGTAATTCAAGGTAATAGCACTTCATGGGAATGCACACTGGCCTCACAAAACTTGCTAATTACACTCACAAACTTTTTATTGCCTGGTAATGGTAACTTATAGTGATGAACTTTCACACATTTAATTGGGTTGGCTAAGCATATAAAACCAATAAAGTAGCCCTGACCTGAAAAGTTTGATTTTTAAATGGATTCCCCTCTACTCCACACATTATGATACTCTTAGGGAAAAATATTATATTGCAATATTGTGTTTTATTACATTCAATTACTTGAAAATGAAAATTTTCATATATTTTTTAACATTTTATTTTTAGTTTAGGGGGTATTTTGGGGGTATTTTTGGGAACACTGTACAATAATGCAAATAGACCGGTTTGAATTTAATTATTTTATTGTCACTGTTGAAGGAGATGGACATATTGCATTTGGAGTATTTCATTCCTTGCTTCCATGGTTTTTGCACTGTTCTTTTGTTAATAAAAAATGTTCTCCTTTTAAACTAGTCTGTGTTAACTTTGTTTCATAATCAATTCCTCCCTCTTATTGAAATATGAGCCATGTTATAATTAGTTGGAGGAATTTACAAATCCTCTGAATATTTCTCAGAGCACATAGTACCTGTCTCCTGTGCCTGTATGTCAGCTAAAACTGACTCTTCCTTACTTGCTGCATAACTGGTCCACTTCTATATATCCTCTCCTGGTCTAAATCATCCTCACTATTAACTAGAACTAGCCAAATAGCCTCATCTTCATCCCCGTGACCTTAAAACATTTCCATATTCTGAACAAAGGCATAAACCATTATAGTGGTTAGGCTTAGTGGTTAGCGCATTTGGGTTGAGGGTTCGATTCCCGCCATGGCCCTGTGTGTGCGGAGTTTGCATGTTCTCCCAGCGCTTCGAGGGTTTCCTCCCCCAATCTAAAGACATGCATTGTAGGCTGATTGGCTTTTCCGTAGTCTTTGAATGAGTGTGTGTATGTGTGTGATTGTGCCCTGCAATGGATTGGCACCCTGTCCAGGGTGTCCCCTGCCTTGTGCCCCATGCCCCCTGGGATTCTGTAGGTTACCCGAAATCCAATAAGGATAAGTGGTACAGAAAATGGATGAATGGACCATTCTTATGTACTAAAATAAATACTTGGAAAAATAGTCAAATTACCTTCATGAAAAACAAGTGTGGACTTCACATGCTAAATCTGTAATGTAGTCATTCCTTTATTCATTCATCCATCCATCCATCTCCAGTAACTGATTTGTCCTTGTCAGAGTCACAGGGGATCTGTAACCTATCCCAGGAAAACTGGGCATGAAGTGGGAATACACCATGTATGTGACGCAAGTCCATTGCAGGGCAACATGCACACATACATATCCATACTTTCATTTACACCTATGGGCAATTTAGCATAGCCAATCCCCATACATAGATTTTTTTAGGTAGGAGGAAACTGGAGAACCTGGAGGAAACCTACATGGACATGGGAAGAACATGCAGAACAACGCCTAGATACTTTTTACTGCCGGGTAAGTATAACTTATATAACTTATATAACTTATAACTTATATATTAAATGGTTAACGTTGCATGGATGGCTGATTGTTTATTATAAAACAGTTAGTTACATTCAACAATTTGATTGGTCGAGCAGCGTTCCAAGAGTGCTTATATTTAGTATAACCGCACCGGAATGTTTCACTGTGTGTATCACTCCGCTCATCTGTGTTCACCACGTAAAATTCCACTTCATAGTTTGAAACGATTACTATGGTAGCATTAGCAGACATATCAAACAATACTTTTCAGCAGTATAATTTCTGACTTAAAGTATATATATACAGTATCTCACAAAAGTGAGTACACCCCTCACATTTTTATAGATATTTGATTATATCTTTTCATGTGACAACACTGAAGAAATGACACTTTGCTACAATGTAAAGTAGGGAGTGTACAG
>JANDJT010000228.1:13854992-13886285 GCA_024331685.1 Stegophilus panzeri
CAGGCCTCGCCATGGTCGACCAAAGAAGTTGAGTGCACGTGCTCAGCGTCATATCCAGAGGTTGTCTTTGGGAAATAAACGTATGAGTGCTGCCAGCATTGCTGCAGAGGTTGAAGGGGTTAATGAGGGGTTAATGAGCATTGCTGCAGAGGTTAATTTCTTGTTTATAGAACTTTTGTATAAAAGCAATACCGCACACGCAAATTGTGCAGTTGTACTGAATATGAAACAGCTGTGATCACCTTGTGAGATTTTGATTTTGTTGAATTGCTCTACCAAGCTGTTAACACAGTTTAAAAGTACTTTCCTGCACAGTTTTGATTGTTATGGTATATTCTGACAGGTTTGCCCTTTGTTAAATAAATCCCAAAGAAAATGACAACAGAAATCAATGTAGAGACACTGATATCCGACTGATGTCTGTCTTTGGCACATGTCAGCTAGCTTACTAGCAGTAAAATAGATAGCTAATAATTAGGAGTGAAAAGATTCAGAACAATGCATCAATTTAAAAGGCAAGAACTGAAATGTATAGAGGCAACAATCATAAATAGATTATTATAGATTATAATTAATTATAAACAGATTATTATTGAAAAAGGGCAGACAACTGGTGTGTAAAAATAATTTATATTTTTAACTGATGTGTAAATAGACAATCAAGGTCATTTGCATGATAGTTAAAATAGTCCTTCACTACATCTTCAAGTATTAATGGTAGGATTACCCCAGATTCTGAACAAAGCTGGTCACATATTGATCGGAGACTACTAAACTGAATCATATTGTATCATATGACAACAGATTCAGTGGTATAATCAAATATTGTATCATTTCTGTATGAATTATAAGTGTATCGTAAGTAGCAGAATAAGTGGCACTGTCAAATGAATCACTGTTTTAAGAATCAAAATCATATTATATAGTATAGTGTGTAAGGCTGAGGTGTACACCCCTACTAATTATTTTTGAAACAATTAGGGGAGTTTGCAAATGTACTGTACTTTGCAAAATTCTTAGGCACATGCAAAGAAATGCTATAAAGTAAAGATGCCTTCAAAAATAATGAAATTAAACATTTGTACATAAAAAATTACTATTAAAAGCAGTAAACAGTAATAAAATAAACACAGTCAATATTAAGTGTAACAGCCCTTTGCTGTTTAAAAATGCATCAGTTGTCTCAGGGACATTTTGTGCAGGTTTGTAAGGAAATTAGCTGGTAGGTTTTTCTGAGCATCTTAGAGAATCTGCCACAGATTTTCTGGAAACTCTGACTGTCATACCTGTTTTTGTTTTTCCAGGTAAAACCAGACAGTCTTCATTGTTTCTTTTGTGTGAAAAGTAGATTATTATGTAATATGTTTCTTTCTTTAATTCAACTGCAAATTCAATTCAGTTTTTTTCAATTGTCATTGTCCCAAAGCAGCTTTACAGAAATATATAAATTCATGATATAAATTTTAAATGTATGAATTTATCCTTAATGAGCAACACAGAGGTGACGGTGGTAAGAAAAAACTACCTAAGAAGATTTGAGGAAGAAACCTTGAGAGGAACCAGACTCAAAAGGGAACCCATCCACATCTGGGTTAAAATGAAGCATACGATTATAAATAATTCCCTTCTATAACTGTGTACCATATGGTAAAAAAGTGCAATTGTGTAACCAGGAAATTCATTACAGTTTTCAGATGACGTCTGTTTTGTTGAAGTTACCCACTGTTCACTGACGGAGACTTGAGTGCAAAACTGTTTGTGGCAATTGTAGTCCTAAGCCATCATAACATAACTGTTCATATGAATTGTGGTCCAAAGACATCTTCATGGTTTTTAAATGGTACTATCCTCAGTAATCTCAATGATCTTTAGGTTGTCCATGTGGGGTCATACTCAGCAGCAGCTGCAAGTGATTTCCAAATGATGAGCGAGTGATCTTCAACCAGACATAGGGCATCAGGATGGATCGTGCAGGTCCGGAGAGCAGGCTCACTGGTATCTCAGGAGTATTGCCATACAAACATTTTCCTTTAACATTTAATTTTTTGGTGGAAAAGTAATGTTTGTAATCTAAATTTGTTTTTGTTTTTTGTTTGTTTGTTTTAATTGACTCAATAATCATAAAATAAACATTTAAGACAAAATTTGTATTTATACTTTGCACATTACAGTATATCAGTAGATCTTGATCATTTAAATAATGAGACACTGTGTAGATCATTTTCAGCAATTTGGGCTTTAAAACCATTTATTATTCTACACAGTAATAGTAGTAATAAAATGTTCAGGGATACTGTAAACATAGTCAAACGGAGATTATCCGTGCTCTTCCAGTGAATACAGTGTGAAGCCAATTCCTCTGAAAATACCAAACGAATTGGCATCACTACACCACTATTAGACCATGACAACTTATTCTACATATCCTCTTTGCTAGTGAAATCTGACGCAATTTCCTGTGAGGGGGGTGGAGGGGAGTCTTGGAAGCCCAGGGGGCGTGGCTACGGAGTCATTTGAGCTTGAGTTCGGCTCTTTAAAGGAAAATGAACTGAGCGAGTGAGGGCTCGCGCTAAATCTATTCTAGCTGCTGTGGAGCAGAGAAGAGAGAACCTGGTCCACGGAGAGAGAGAAAGACTCAGACTTATGGCGCGACGTTACAAATACGTAAAAAAATAAGTGACTGCAGAGAACCTGCAGATGTGTGTGCGCGCGCGCGTGTGTGTGCGCGTGTGTGTGTGATGCTCCGGCTGTAGCGTTTGAACGTGGAAGCTTGGCGGTCTAGAGGAAGGTAAGCAAAACCAGCTGTCTCGTTACACACATGCCTGTAAGTTAGGAAAAGGTCGCTGGAATAGTGAGCGAAGAGTGTTTGCTCGTTCAGTGCGATATGTTTGGTTAATAAGTACTTTTGTTGCCATGTACTTGCGATTGTTCGCCTATGTATCAGACACCAGCTCTGTATTTTGGTCAGCTCTCAAGTAGCGGCTTTAGGATGGACGTGCAGGGGGTTGGAGTGTTTGAAGTAGTTTGGACAGTGTGTGTTTGTGTGTGTGTGTGTGTGACTGACACACCTGTACGCGTGACCATTTTTGGATACAGTTTCACGGCAGCGCTCGAGACTCCGGTGACGTTTTATTGCAAGTTTTACAGCAAATCCTTCAGTTTTTGTCCAGATACACACACTGTAGGTGTAAACTCAGCACTGAGGATGCTGCTCCTATTCTACACTGTTACCCAGTGATAGTCTCATCATGATGGGATGTGGGGAGGTCCCCCCCCCCCCGCCCCCCATGATCATATGTATAGTATTTAGGTAATTAAGATGTTATAATATAATTATAAATGGCTTATGCTCATATCTCATATACTGGAAGTGGTGGCTCAGTGGCTAAGATCAGATCAGATCAGATCTCTGATCAGAAAGGTTTTGAGTTCAAATCCCAGCACATGGTTTGGGCTTTGAGCAAGGCCATTAAACGTCAACTGCTTAGTTGTTGCCAATCTCGACCTTTTTCAACCAAGCAATGTCAATGTATTTTCTGTTCGAGCATTAGTGTTAAGCTTGTGTTTGTGCTCTACTTAAGACTTGATTCAAGTCAAGGAGATGATATTATTCAATCCATATACAAGTGTACAGTGAAATGTAATGTCAATCCTCTAGAATCATACTGCAACACAATAATACAGGAAACTGAGTAAGTCAGTCCCTCCAGAATTTCACGATCTTGTGATCGCAGAATCAAGTAAACGCTGCAATATTCAGAGGAGCTTGTCATTTTTCTAAATTACTGCAGATTTGTGCCAAGACGTGTCATGTGATGTCATCACAAAGCGCATTCAGCCAAAGCCCTCTTCGATTCATGTGATTATAACCCCAACCCCAGAGGTGCGAGGCAAATGTGTTGACCTCTAAGCCACCGTGACCCCCTGGCTGAGTTTTGTAGCATAAAATACAAACAGTATAATTATTATAATGATTAGCAGGATGTTAATAATAATAAAATATCAACTTGTAAACTGTCATGTTAATATAAACATCATATAAACACCACTTCCATAAGGACATTAGTAAAGTCTGTAAGATGACGTGTTGTAAAGTGTAAGTGTGAATTGGGTGTGTACGGGGGGCAGTTTTTGATAGTTCAGTTCAGATTGATACTGATATGTTTGAGTCACTTACTTCTTACTCTTGATGCCTCAACTCAGTTGTAAGCTATCTGGAAATAAGAGCCTTCCAAATGAATAAATGTAAATGTTTAAGCAGGGAAACACTAAACTGTGCTGGACTTTGACCCTTCAGAAGTGTATGGGTGGGGAACCTCTGCTTTCAACCTTACACACATACAGACACCCTTTTCTCTGAAAATGTTTAGACCTCAGCTCCATGGTATGTCTTAGACCTGGATTTATACTTTTGTCAACGGATTTATGTAAACCTGTCTTGGTGTCATGAGCAGACTCGCACATAGATGTCTGCCTTCATACTTGAATGTAACATGCATGTACACTATGGAGCAGAGTTAACAGAATAAGGGGGTTTCCTCCAGGGACTCCGGTTTTCTCCCCCAATCCAAAGTAATGTGTTGTAGGCTGTTTGGCATTTCCAAATTGTCTATAGTGTGAATGGGTTTGTGAGTGTGTGTGCAGTTGTGCTCTGCGATGGGTTGGCACCCTGTCCATGGTGTCCCCTGCCTTGTTCCCCAAGTCCCCTGGGATAGGCTTCAGACTCCCCACAACCCTGTGTAGGATAAGCTGTATGGAAAATGGATGGATTGATGGAACTGAGTAATTTATATCACCAACATTGCGTCTTTACTGAGAGTCCATTAGAAGAAAATAGTAGATAAAGTGCGTGATTCGGCAGGCTGCTTAAATTGGCCATTATAATGACAGCTACATCCACTATGAAGCCTCGTACATTATATTTGCATATGCTGCTATATCTTGACTGTAGTTTTCCATAAATAAATGTGTGACATAATAAAAAAACTTGGAAAAACCTGATATGCATGATTGTGCTGTTAATTTATAGATGAGACCAAAGCTTTTTTTTAAGATATTACTTTTTTTTTTTTTTAAGAAGCGTTTTTTCATCCATTTCTGTGGGAAATTTCTGTCAACAATTTAAAAAAAGTGGTTGGTGGTACATCCTTAGCTTTTCTAGCATATATTTCCAGCAGTCTGAAAATACTGGATATTGTTTTGATTAAATGTAAAATTTGTGGCAGTATTATTACTTTGAATTGTAGTATTCAGGGCAGTGTTACTCTGAAACTCTTGAAAAAAAAAACAAAAAAACATGTTAGAGTCACAACATCTCATCACAACGTTTCCGGTCATGCAAACTGATGCACATACGTGCAAGTCCATCAGTGTGCCTCTTCACACCACACTTACCCATAAACCCTTTCTTTGCATCATGACACAAATACGCTTTAACACAGAAGTTTAAACCAGCCCTTGTCTATATTTACTACATGGCCTGATAATGAGGGTGGCCAGTTTACAGTAGTCTGTTATTAGTCTATGCGTGGTGCTTCTTTCAGACCAAAGGGAGAAAGAGAGAAGCAGAATAAAGCAGACTAGCTGCAGCGGACACAAGTTACATCTGCAGCTGTTCACTATACATATATTATGATATACTGTATATGGAGAATCTATTTATACCACCACTAACTGTGCTTTACCCTGCAACAGATGTTCATTTTTCAAAAATAAAAAAGCTACTGCTAAAAAAGCTCCGTCCAATGACACTGTTCATAGTCATTAAGGCTCTGTTCGTATAGCTGACCAAACAGAAAATGCACACATCCCCTGCTCACATGCTTACACACGCCACAGGCTGACCCAGATCCACACACTTATATCCTGCTGATTTGAGTCATTTGGATGAAAGGTCACATTCTTGTGGAATTGCTTGGATCTTGTCATGGATAATCAAAAAAAAAAGCCTGTTGGGATTTCTAATGTCTGATAGGATGATATCACCTAACCACCTAACCACTTACGTCACCACAGCTGCATGCTCAGCCGTGACTATAGGGTGTTTATGTGTGTCTCTGTGTTTGCATGCAAAGATGTGTGTGTGTGTGTTTCTGTGTGTTTCTGTACACACCCTCTCTCGATTTGCATTGTCATATTCTCTGCGATTTATTTAGTAGTGCCCTGTAAAGATACACCATAACACCCATGATAATGTTTATCACTAATGTTAGCAGAGTTAGCTAGCTGGCATGCTAGTTAAGCACAGATGTTCTGGAGCTAATGGGTTTTGGGTTCATTTTATCCACAGATAAAATTGTGCAGTCCCTCCAGGATTTTGAGATTGCAGAAATTACCAAGGAAACTTCGCAATATTCAGAGGAGCAATTTCTCAAAATTACCAAAGCTTTGGGCCAAGACACTTCGTTTTGACATCATCACAACCCACATTCAGCCAAAACCCTCATCGATTCACGTGCGTTGGACATGACTACAGCTAAAAGGTCTCATTTACCAACAAACTTCACAGAAATTCCACCAATTCAAGTAGTTTTCCTCAAAAAAAAAAAAGCACACAAACTCCTCAAATTGCACAGCAAATTTTGAAAAAGGCAACAGCAAAATCAAGCATTTTTGGTCACAACAATCACAAAAAACTCTGCAAATTCCTATATGGACTAGTTGTAGAGGCCTGTTTAGTGACATCACTGAGCTGAAACATCATGCTTCCAGAATAATTTCTTTACAGCAGTGCTGTAAAATAAATATTATCGTAATACTATATCCGATACTGGTACTAACACAAACTTTTGAGTTCACTGACTACTTTAAACTGAACTTTCAAATTGAAGATAAGAATATTACAAATTATTTCATGAATCATGTTTTCTGCATTATTTAGTTAAAGACTGTGTGCCTTTGATTAAAGGATTAAATGATTATAATGCTTGAAGTCATATATAATTATAAGTGATTGTAGGACCTAATCCTTGTGTATTTATGGACCTGCATCGTTATGTGTAAGGACGGACTGTCAGAGACGAGCATACTTTTTATAGTGCCTGTTTATAGTGGAGAGGTGAATGTCCAGATCACGCTTTTCCTTTTGTTGTTTATAGAAGACGTTCCATGCGTTGAGTTGAGAAAGACTGAGTACTAGCGAGAGAGAGAGAGAGAGAGAGAGAGAGAGAGGATGAGTCACAGTCTTTGCCAGCTGTGCTCGTGGCTGTGTTGGAGGCCGTGTGGCCCCCATTGTGCAACTCTCAAAGCAGCTCTGGCTGTTTTGATGGAAACTCTGTTTTGCAGCTTAGAGTCTGCCCCAGTAGTGTCTTTCTGCCTATGGCTGCAAAACAAGCCATGCTGGAAAAGAAAATGGAAATACCCACCTGAGGATAGAATGAGGAAATTATCTTTTTCATTGAAATCAATTGGATCAAGGATGATAGCTTTACACTGATTTGGAGAATTTTTCTTTCAAAAATCACACGTTATCCCACATTCATAGAAAAGCTGTGTGCTCTGCAGTCCAATTTTGAAGAGTTGAGTCTAGCATTTTAGGCGATCTTATCCCCCCCGCCCATGTTAAACAAGAACTCAGGGTGCAAAAGCACTTGTCTTCGATGCATTAGTGAAGTTCTTGTACAAGCAAATGGATTATTTGCACCCTGCCGTCATATTTGGCAACTAACACAAGCTTTGGCTTCATCTCACCCCTTTCCCTAATAACTCCACATGGCTGCAGATTCACAAACCTCAGGTCTCGGCATACAGGAGCCTGTATGAACTGAATGGAGATTTTTGGTCATTGAATGGATCCTCCCGACGGAGGCCTTCTGTAATTTGCCAACAGGGCTATAGTTAGAAGCCTGCTAATTGCAGAGCGCCACATGGCACTGTTGTGGTGGTGTGCACTCGGAGCACTCTGGTGTCGTTCTCTGTCTGGGCCTGCTGCTCCATATCCAGCTTCTCTACAATAGCTTTCCTTTATTGTCTGGTAGGAGGGACTGTAATGAAACCATAAACGTTACTGCTTTGGAACTGGTGAAAAGCATTTATTATGGAGACATGAATTCGACTGTGGACATTTTTAGTTGTTGTTGTTGTTGTTGTTTTATTTGTTTTATTTGTTTGGTCTTCATAGTTTCCCCTGTCAATAATGAGTATTGTTATATTTAATCATTTTCAGGCAATGCACAGTATTGTTGGTGCTGGACAGTTTCTGTAATGAGTTGATTCTTTCCTGCTGCTTTGATTGACTGCTCCCCCCAGGATCCCAGAAGCCTTAGACAGACTGTTTGTTAAAATGCCTGACTTTTAAAATTTGGCTTACAGGCAGTCCCATACAGGTAAGACAAATTTTCCAGCTCAATTTTCCCACCATTGAAAGTCACCTTCATTCAGAGAGAGAGTGAAAGAGAGAGAGAGAGAGGGAGAGAGAGAGAGAGAGAGAGACCCCCCCCCCCTACATTTCTGTAATGGGACTGTCATGCAGAAAGACGCCATTGTGTAGGCCTAGATCCTGTTTCTGCTGGGGCCTGTAATTAAGAAGGGATTGCATAGGCAGGGACATTTGGGTGCCTGCTCCAGGGGAAGGGATTGGCCTGCTTGGTAAACTGTCTACAAAAGTGCCTAACTTCTCAACACCCACACACAACCACAGAGTCGACACGGGGTCCAGCTGAGACTCAGCCGAAGGTCGTACACGCAGAGAGAAAAAGCGAGACAAGTCTCAGAAAAAGGAAGCCTTCATTTAAATGTGTCATTTGAGCGCTGAGTTTGCTGTTTCTCTGTTACCAAGGTAACTTGAGAAGAGTTCTCTTTTTGATGGAGGGAAACAATAAAAGAAAGTGAGAAAGCTTGGAGCCTTGAGGGATTACTGCCAGAGCTGTGATGTCAGCGGTGCACTCACCTTCTAAGAAATGTCAGTCTGAGAAAGATCAGAGCTGAGCAGAGCACTGGCTTAGGTAATATGGCAAAAGATATAATCACAGTACTTTAAAAAACATTTTATGACAAATGATATACATCACGAGTTTTGTTTTTGTAAGATTTGATAACATGTTGCAATGGGTTCCACCAGTAAAACAGTTTCGGCACATTTTTAAACCCCCGTGAGAAACCGGTGAGTTAAATTATGTTGCTTTTATGTTCACAAATCTAGCCAGAAAAAACAGGAAAAATAAAAGCTGCTGAACCAAAGTTGGCGGTGGTTGATTTTAATTGTACAGTATGATACCATGGTTGCAGGCTCTCTATGTCTGGATTAAATGTGTCAGTGTTTATGATATGGTCAAAAATGTCACCATGCAATTCATCACAAAAAATTGTCATCATGTAACCAACTCTTAGATCCATAGATATCTCGTCTATTGTTATACTACTTTAATAGGAACATCAGTACACTTGCTCATTCCTGCAATTATCCAATCAGCAAATCATGTGGCATGAGCAAAATTAATAAAATAGTTCAATACAGGTTAGGAGCTTCAGTTATTGCTCACATCAAACATCAAGATGTTTTTCCAGTCTTCAGTTTCGTTGAGCCTGTGCCCACTGTAGCCTCAGATTCCTGTTCTTGGCTGACAGGAGTGGAACTCAATGTGGTCTTTTTGCTGTTATAGCTCATCCACCTCAAAGTTTGATGTGAGTTCTGAGATGCTTTCCAGCTCACCACAGTTGTAAAGAGTGGTTGTTTGTATTACCATAGCTTTCCTTTCAGCTCGAATCAGTCTGTCCGTTCTCCTCTGATCGCTTTTGCACATAACTGCCACTTACTGGATGTTTTTTGTTTTCCTCACCATTCTGTGTAAACTCTAGAGGCTGCTGTGCATGAAAATCATAGGAGATCAGCAGTTTCTGAAAAATACAAACTTGCTGTTTGGCACCAACAATGATGGCATGTTCAAAGCCACTGAGATCACATTTTTCCCCATGCTGATGTCTGATGTGAACATTGACTGAATCTCGTGACCTAGATACAGATACATGATACTCAGGCCTAATTTATTGGATAATTGCTTGAATGAGCAGGTGTACACGTGTTTCTATTAATGTTAGTGTATAACAGTGTTGTGTAGTCTGTAGTTTCTCTGCTTTTTGACTGAGTGGCTTCTGAGAGGTGTAGTAATGAAATATTAAAACCAGAGTAAAACTAGAGCAAGGCAGTTGCACTGGAAAGTTGTGGCCGTAGTTTCACTTCATAGTTTTTTTCTGAAGTACATGTTGAATTTTAGTGCCATGTCCTCCCAACCCACCATTTGTCATTTGGCTAATCTTTTCCCCTCACCTTTTCTTTCTCTGCCAGGGCAGCCTTGATGGCAGAGGTGATGGACGGAAGTGCAGCAGCTGCAGCAGTGGTTGTTCCTAGTGCCAGCATGGACTGGCAGAAGAGGTGCATCGCCCTTGAAATGCAGCTACTCCGCTTCCGACTGCAGGCGGGGAAAATTCGTCAGCTGCTGGCTGAAAAGGTAGGGAGTGACAGCACTTAAGTCACACTTAAGTTGATCAATTCATCTTTGGCTCAAATCTCAAAGCATAGCACTGCTATGATTTCAAGCATGGAGGTCCTTACCTTAATACATGCTACATATGATATATATGGTACATATATAATGATATTTCAATCCAGATGCAAGTACATGACATTCACATAAGGGTCTTTACTATGTTACATGTTGTTGTCTAGCTTGTCTTTACCTTATACATGAGGCTTGATTTAATGCTTAACCTTTATCCATACATTCTGCTGCTTTTGCCATGCTCTTCCTCCTCTTCTGGCAGTGGGTAAACTAATGCTTTCTCCTCTTTTTCCCTCTCTCCCCTGCACTCATTCATGCTCCGCTGAACTTGCTGTTGCAAGAAGCAGTTAATTGTCAGACTTGGCAGAGAGCCTTGTAAAGAGAGTGAGGAGACACAACTGACTAATGTAAACGTGTGCTTCATTTGATTTTCAGGAGTGTGTGTGAGCAAGTGTGCTTGTAAGTTTTTATTGGAAAGTGGAGCACAGTACTGTAAATTTCCATCCCTCACCATTTCATCATGATTACAGCTGAACAGAATAAATTCTTCTTTTTTAGAGAGATCTGTGACTCAATAGTAAAACTGGACATACATTTGATCAAACACAAGCATCAGCTTGACTTTCTATTATCTGCCTAAATGGTAGAACAGAAGAAGTGCTTTATGCCTGCTTTTAAGTGAAGGAGCCATTCTCTGAACAGTGTTGGACACATCTGGTCTTGAGAATGGTATAGATAAGCAAGACTAGTCTGTAAACCATGCACATGTGTGTAATAATAGTCATGCTCTCACAAAGGAACAATGCAGAGAAGACATCAGACCTTTGGTTTTTACTTTTGTTTGTCTCATGGAGGAAGTGCGCCAAACTCTCTCATTACGGGCCATATTCAGAGTTGAATGCACGTGTGGGGTGAATAAAGAAATTGCGCACATCGGTAGTCAGACCTTAAACGTACATACTACATACTTACACACTACTCAGACAGTTAAGTTGCTTCAATGCTTATCCTGCAATTTATATATTGGGCTGTAAAGACACTCAAAAAACAATGGAATGACATACAAGGCCAGTATTATTTACATAAATATGACACTAATTAATTCATCATATTGTCCCTGTAAAATTCACAAAAGTTATTTTTTTTCTGAATGGAGATCGGTGGAAACAGCATCTAATCTGAGACATTGCATATGTAAAGGACCACATTTTATATTAATAAAATTATTAATGATTTTTTAAATTGAACTGTAAGTATAGCAGTGCTTGGTTAGATTATCCTTCAAACTATGGGCATGTTGCGGGGCACTTAGTGGTTAGAACGTTTGCTTCACACCCCGGGGTTGGTTCAGTTCCCACCGCCACCCTGTGTGTGCGAAGCTTGGTTGTTCTCCCCATGCTTGGGGGCCTCCTCCGGTACTCTGGTTTTCTCCCCCGGTCCAAAGAAATGCACTGAAGGATGATTGGCATCTCTAAATTGTTCACAGTGTGTGTGCGATTGTGCCCTGAGTTACCCGGGATAGGCTCCAAACTTCCCAGGACCCTGTGTAGGAAAAGCAGTACAGAAAATGGCTGGATGGTCTATGGGTATGTGTTAACCAAAACATTGGAATTATTTTATTAATCCAACAAATCAAAATAATTAATTAAAAAGCATGATAAAATAACCTATGCACATATTATTATATCATCTGTTTAGTATGTTATTGCCACATTAAATTGTCAACTGTCAATGCACTATATAAAAAAAATAAAAAATAAAAAAATAAACAAAAAAACATTAGATACTACTTTTAACCCCGGTCTGAGCTTCAAGATTTCTGACACTGTGATAATAAGATATGTTGCATCAAGTGCTATTTTATAAGCTGCCAACTAACAAAGACATCCCTCCTGGAAATATTGATGTAAGTGTTAACGTTGAATGAATACGGCTCTATACTTAATTATTTAACTGTGTGTGTCCTTTCTTTCTGTCGGACTATCTTTGCTTCTCTTTATCTCTTTATACGCAGGATGTTTGCTGTTCACAGTTCACAGACTGTTGTCTTACATCAGGTCTTGTCTCTCCTCATGACATCTCCTCATAACCCCCCCCTCCCCCCTCCCAATCTCTCTCTCTCTCTCTCTCTCTCTCTCTCTCTCCACTTAAGGTTAGGTTAAATATCTGTCTTTTCTCTATGTCTGGTTGTTTTGTAAAAGGAGAGAAGGAGTGGAGAGAAGGGTGTTGACAGCTTGCAGCTCACGGTATTGCTGGAAGATTACTTCTGACACTATTCCACTGGCTCTCTGTGGCCGTGTTAGGAGTGTTTCACACATTGACCCACTTTGGTGCTTGGGAATAGGACAATGTAGCATGTGATGAGGGTGTGATTGGAGTTTTGTAGAGTGAGACAGTTTTTGTGTTATCTGCTCATGTTGCTGCACATGCTTTTGTGCTCAAAAGAAAAAAAATCTCACTACTTAAGAGAGAAGTCGGGGAAATCCATGGCTGTACTATATATAAAATGCTGGAATAAGTATTGACAGTGAGTATATGTGTATATTATGTTCTCTTTGTCGAGATCAAATATCTCCACAAGGAGTACATTATAAATGTTACCTTGTGGGGATGTTGGGCTGGTGAAGGAAAAAGGCAGCTTGTATTTGACAGACAATATATTTCCTTTGGCTAGGAGGAGGCATGCCCTTATTTAGCCACACTAGTACACAAGTCAGTGTAAATGCACATAAAGACAGTATTACAGCAGTGTTTTTGCATGCGTGAATAATGTGAGAGCAGGGAGGGCTGGCTGTGGGGTAATCTCTATGGAGTTCTGCTTCATAACCAGGTATCAGCCAGGAGGATTAGCCTGAAATAGCAATATTCTGTCTCTTCCTCTGTTCTCTCTCTCTCTCATACACAGTCTGTATATCTCTACTGTCTTGTAGCCTTCAGCTGAATTTTTTTCTCTTAATAATTGAGCTAGAGTTCATTGAAACCATGTCAGTATGTGAGGTGGTTAATGATTGTGGTGCTCGGCTGCTGTTTCACTTTGGCAAGGGCTGTGCTTGAATAGAGGACAGTAGTGGACAGTGAAATTCAGTAATACTCTTGGCACCACACCACATTCTCATGTCCTTCATTTATTCCCCTAAGCAGTGCAGTGATTAATCTGTGTTTAATGCCATGGCTGGAGTTTGCTGTCTTTGCACTAAGGTTCAAATCAGACCAAAAGGAGACACCTGACCTCCTGTTCCAAAGAGCAACTGCGTTTGCAATGAGACAGCTGGTAAATGTCTGACATGCTTATGCTTGTCCCTGTGCCCTCTCACCTCTGTGACTTGCAGTCTGGGCCCTCCACTTTTTCCATTTTCATCCATTTTAAGTTTGCTGGATCATAAAGACCGGAATGAATGAAAATAGGTTTATCTTTAGTCTTTGTTGTGGCTGGCATTCAAAACATTGTCGGGTATGTTGTAGCCTGTCAGACATTCAGACATATCATGCAAGATTCACTTAATGGGATCCATGTGCATAGGTTTGTTAGTACGAGTAGCGTGTACTGGCCTGTGTGAGGTGTATAGCAAGAAAAAAGGAATGCAGTAGAGGTTTTTTTTTTTTTCCCTCTCTGAGCCTCTGCCATAAGCTCTACCTAAAGACACATTGGGTTCCATGCATTTACTTTAGCATTCCTTGGACTGCACATTCCTCTTTAGATGTATGAAATAGCTGATCTCAGCACATTGCATTCTTTAGCGTTTCTTTTCTCTCTTTTGTAGTCACTTTCTCCTCTCTCTTTATGCTTCAGATGATATTTTTCTTCCTTCCCTAAAAAGCTTTCAGAGACTTATCATCTAAGTGTACATATTGGTGTTATTAGGACAGCTCTTCATTCCCTTTTAAAACCTGCCCTGCTTATCTGGGCTCCTTCCTTAAGTCTAAAACTAGCAAATGCCAATTCCTCTGTGGGGAGACTTGCGTCTTAAACCATCACCAGTTGAACATCTGTGCTCTATATGTGTTCAAGTATGTGCACAACTGTTATGAGTAGTGGGTGGGAGGTAGGTTTACAAAGACGAGGTGCAGTCAGACATGCCCTAACCACCTCTCTCCTGTCAGCTGGTCATGGTGGTCTGGCAGAGAACTGGAGCAGACTGTGGTAGGCAAATACCCAGCCTTACACTGATAAACCATAGGCTAAATGTAGCATTTGGTGTCAGGCGCTGCTAAATTCCCTTCCCTATTAAGCATTTTGCATTATTTAGCAGTCAGCCAGGTAAATCCCATTGGGTTAAATCCTACTACTGTAAAGATGGTGCTGTATGAAGATCCAGATTTCAGCTGTCAACTGTAAAAGGCATGCATGCTGAGTACAGTTGTATACAATATACCATCAAGCATAGTGAACCATTTAGAAATTTCCATTCACAATTATTAATATATCCACTATTCTCTGCATGTCTTGCTGTAGATGCAGGAACTAGAGCAGAGAGTGACAGAGGCTGACCAGCGGGCTGAGAATGCAGAGAAACAAGTATGACCTCTTGTTAATTTGAACTAGTGCTGATTACTGCCTCTTAATGCTTTTTTAAATGAATGATTCAGGAGCACTGATTAAAGATATTGGTATTTATTCTGGCATTCTGAATTCTAGGTACAGATAATGGAAGAGAAGCTTAAATCAGTGAATATGCATCCCAGTGAATCAGAAAGCTCCTTGTACCGACGATATCAAGAGCTGACCAGTCAGATGCAGGAGAAAGATATGGTAGTAAAGAAACTTGAAGCACAGCTGGAAAAACAGGTATGTACTGATTAGGGATGTCACGATACCAAAAATCTAGTAGTCGGTACCGATACCAACAAAAGTACACGATACTCGATACCAAAGTCAGTACCACGGTGTGGTATAAAAATATATATTTTTTTAAATTAAAAACACTCCTGGAGGACATCCTCCTCTGGCTGAGATAGAGAGAGAGAGATTTTAGTTACCAAACACTGTCTGACATTGAGTGGAGGCTACAGTGGAGGTGCAGCACTCCTAAAAGCACACGCACACACACACACACACACACCTTATAATGCAAGCATTAGTTTAAATTCACTGATATGGTGGCAGGCCAAAAAGATTTATTAAAAGCATGAACATTTGAATAATTGTTATTATTGAATTATTGTTATAATAATAATAATAATAATAATTTAGCTGACAGGACACGGGCTGAATGGTGATGCATGGTGACCCATTAGGAGGAAGTTTATAACATTGCAATGTGTTAGCATCGTTAACAGATATCTGGCTATTGCTAACATTACATGGAGCATAACGTTAGCTGGTTTCACGGCTACAATGCCAGCTACCTCAACAAACATAATATAGGACCGTCTTTCAGGTGCTTCGCCAAATTCCAGGTGTTTCCTCGCTTTATTTGAAATGAACGATAGCATCGGTTGCACACCGGCTTCACAGCATCAATTATATGTTTGTTGTCATCTGCCTCAAATATGAAGTATTTCCATGTTTCATACCACCTTTCCTCTCAATGAGTCGCGGTGGAGCTAAACTTCTGTAGTTTTTCCCCGTGTGCTTGTAGTTGTTGTTGTTCTTCTTCACCACTTGTGGACCTACTAAAACACTTGCACGTATTTGCTGCCCCCATGAGGTCTGGAAGAATTGCAACCTCGGTAACGCCATTAGAACCGGTTCCAACGCTACTCCAGAAAAACAAGTACCGTCACGTTTTAAGAATGTTGGTACCGACTTGGTACCGAAGTATCGGTTCTCGTGACATCCCTAGTACTGATACTGATCTGAGGGAGACACATAGCCATGTATGTCCAAAAATTCACAGACTGGGATGATCTGACCTTTTCACATGCCCATAACTGTTTTTCTTTATCTCCAGAATTTTGTTCGAGCACAAGAAGCCAAGATTATAGAGGAGAAGGCAGCCAAAATCAAAGACTGGGTTACGTTTAAGTTACGGGAGGTGAGCTATGATCTTGGGAAAAACACATTCACCCTAGCACACTTTAAGGTTTATTCAGTTTGTCCCTTTTGTTATGTAGTGTTTCAATGTATGGAACCTCTTTGGAGGAGCTATTTCTATTAAATATCCCCATTAATATCTTTCCTTTTCAGATGGAGATGGAGAACCAACAATTGAAGATGTCTAACCTGAAGCAGGCAGAGCAGATCCTCCTGCTGCAGGACAAACTTCAAAGTAAATCTACTTATTATTTTTAATCATTCTCCTCACATTTCTCTCACTTTTTCAATCATTTAGTTTCATTGAAGTCTGAATTTCCAATTTGTTTCCCACAGCTGTACTGGAGAGGCCAACATCTCCATGTTCTCCAAAGCCTCTAGTGGTGGATGTCCAGCTGGTGTCCTCCAGCCCCCTGTACACTCCCAGCTACTTTGGAGCATCCCCTACAGAGGATGAGGGCTTGAGGCTGACAGGCTCATGCAAGCCTGGTTCCAACACTGTCAGAGGCATGTCTTTACATCCCCATCACAATTTACTGCATAACACACACAGAGTTGATGTTGGTTTTATCTTTCTTTTTCACATGTGATGATTGATTTGTTGAGAAACTGGTTGATCTGTTGGGAATAAATAAAGTTTATTTAGTTCATCAAATTATGTGCCTTTATCATATTGGTCAACCTGGATTAGAGAACTTGAGTGAATTCTTTTTGTGTCTATTAAAGATGGTAAGAGGAAGGCACCGGAGGCTTCAGACTCCCAGAATGCATCTGAACACTTGACGCGACACAAATTCAGCACAGATAAAGGAGTCACTGCAGATGGAATGAAGGTAACGGACAGGAGGGAAGGGATTGAACCTTCTTCTGTTATCGCACGGGAGCGAGGGGGAGGAGGAGCTTCAGACAGAGACCACTCCTCTGACGAGCTCAACAGCAAGTTCCGCTTACAGCGCCTTCGCTCCTCTTCGTCCTCATCTTCCTCTTCCTCCTCAGCCTATGAGACTTCTGGCCCTCGTAGCTTTGACACACCCACACCCACTCCGAAGAGTCCTCCTCCAATTGGGGTTTCTCTAGCTCAAATAAATCCTGCTCCCCTAGTGCTGCCTTCTGGTACCAGTATGACCCTACCTAAGGTCCGAACCCCTCTGACACCTCGTGACAGCATCCAGCTCCTCAAGAAACACCACAGTCAACCCCAGCCAGGCCTGGAACGCCTCCATCACGTTAATGTCACTATAGACATCGGATCCTCCACATCCCCGTACCGTCATAGTCTGGCTCTGGGTTCTGGCTCGACACTTGGGGTGGAGGAGACAGACATTGATGAGGGACCTCTAGAAAGCATGGACGGGGTGGTAGAAGGATCAGCAGAAGAAGTAGCACCCTACGATGGTGTCTCGTTTGTAGGGTTGGCAGAGGAGCTGGAGATGCTGGATCCGGAAGCTCTGAAACCTCCTACTCCACCTTTGCACCGCTTTCCTTCCTGGGTATGATGGATGGAGGAATGTTTGTCTAGAACAGACTTATTCAAGACTTACATTCAGTACTTGATTGTTACTGACTGCCCTTTTATGCATGTGTTCTGTAGGAGAGTCGTATCTATGCAGTTGCAAAGTCTGGTATGAGAGTTTCAGAAGCCAGCCCTGGAGCCAGAAATATGGGGAGAGGTAGGTGAACCAATCAACAGTAATTTCTGTCTTAGCACCACAAATATTACAAACAACCATCACTCAATCACCAACTAGTTACCAACAAGTTCACTCCATCACCAGTCAATCACCACACCTCACTCACAAGCTACACCATCAACAGATGATATGATTTAAGAATGTTTGTATGGTTTTGCTCCTCTTGAGCTGTCAGTATGAGACCAGGTCTTGTTTGTCACTTCCTCTCACCTGGGGGAACACACACACACACACACACACACACACACACACACACACACACCTGGACAGCTGAGACAAACATTCACTGAAGCTTTTAAAGGCTTTTCAAGGTGTGTCAGAACAGAGGCTGAGAATGGAATGGCTTCTTTCTCATTAACCCTGATGAAAGGACAAAGGCAGTGTGTAATTTTCACTGTGCCTCCCCTTTTTGTTTTTCCATGACTTAGAGCTTACAGATTCCCAGAGCAGCTCTAGGAGACATACTGTTCCTGGGCATCCTGTGTACTCACGAGTTGGGAAAAATTAAACATTCACATGTATAGGGGTAATTTACATAGGCAATCCAACTACATGCATGTTTTTGGGAGGAAACTGGAATACCCAAAGAAATGCAGACATGTGGAGAACATGCAAAACTCCACACAGTAACCCAAACTCAGGATAAAATCTGGGACCCTGGAGCTACTCACTACGCTAGTAAGAGGAACTTTCTCCACACACATATTGAAGTATCTTTTGAGCTTAAGGCACCGACTCTGAATATGTCCCTAAATCTTATATTTGAGTTTTTGCTGCCTTGTAAAGAATTTGAAATACAGCATTGCATAATGCACAAAAGCATTTGACATTAGCATTAGTTTTGAATTGTTAGGCTTTAGTTTAATACTGGATGTAAATGTCCATACAAACACTCCCATTGTCTATAATCATTGTACTAGACGTGAATACTTTCTGGCAAACCTTGGGTTAGTCATAGTTGTCGACCATGTATTCTTTGCTGTCTGAGTGGAGCTGACCTTGCAAGACTTATGTGTGGACACGGAAATGTTCTGATATTCAGTGGGGTTTTCAGCACCATGTTTCTATATGTGATTATTATTCTGCAGTGTCCACCTTCCCCCAGTATCCTGCAGCTGGTCCTTTCACACATCTCATCTACAAGAATATCAGCATACCGGTTTACTCCACACTGAAAGGGGTGAGAAGACAGCAGGGAATTATTACTGTTTTTATTTTCCTTACTGATGCTACTGTTAATCTATTTTTTCAGTGAAAATTCTGGAGATGTTCACTAGTTACATTTAAGCTTAAGATTTTCACTGCTTTGCTGACTGCCATGTCTGTATTTGCAGAAAGCCACACAGATCAGCAGTGCTCCTCTCCCTGATGAAGACTCTGGCTCAGAGGATGACACCAGCTCGCTGGCCAGCCTGCGCACCTCAACAGTGGGGACAGAGAAGAAGGGCAGTACCCCAGGCAGCCCTCGTGCTGTGAAGAGAGGTGAAGAAACATGACTACCAATCTATTTTTTCTAAATGTGTTTCTACCTATTTCTCATTTAATACACCTTAAAAGCCACAGAAGAGGGAGATAAAACAGTGCACTGAAATTTTGTGATGTGTCACCTCAGTGGTGGAATTATTTAGTGTCCTGGCTCCTGAGGGAATGGCGTTACCCCTCCAGCCTGAATGTCTAGGATTTTTTTTTTTACATGTTTGTATTCTTCTTTGTTTGTGTTTTTTTTATACATGTACTTGGTCTTAACTTCTTGAGAGTGTCCTTTAACTCTAGCACTTACACTGATCAGCCATAACATTAAAACCAGCTGCCTAATATTGTGTAGGTCCCCGTTGTGTCACTAAAACAGCTCTGACCCGTCAAGGACTCCACAAGACCTCTGAAGGTGTGCTGTGGTATCTGGCACCAAGACGTTAGCAGCAGATCCTTTAAGTCCTATAAGTTGTGAGGTGGGTTCTCCATGGATCAGACTTGTTTGTCCAGCACATCCCACATTGGAGGCCAAGTCAACACAGTGAACTCTTTGTCATGTTCCTCAAACCTTTCCTGAACAGTTTTTGCAGTGTGGCAGGGTTCATTATCCTGCTAAAAGAGACCACTGCCATTAGGGAACACCGTTGCCATGAAGGTATGTAATTGGTCTGCAGCAGTTTTTAGGTAGGTTGTACGTGTCAAAGTAACATCCACATGAATGCCAGGACCCAAGGTCTCCCAGCAGAACATTGCCCTGAGCATCACACTTCCTCCACCGGCTTGCCTTCTTAGTGCATTCTGGTGAAATCTCTTGCCCTGGTAAGTGACACACACTTGTGTCAAATGTGATTCATCAGACTAGGCCACCTTCTTCCATTGCTCCGTGGTCCAGTTCTCATGCTCACGTGCCCATTCTAAGAGCTTTCGGCAGTGGACAGGGGTCAGCATGGGCAGTCTGACTGGTCTGTGGCCCCATACGTAGCAAGCTGTGATGCACTGTGTGTTCTGAGACCTTTCTGTCATAGCCAGCATTAACTTTTTCAGCAATTTGTGCTACAGAAGCACTTCTGTGGGATTGGAGCAGACGGGCTAACCTTCGCTCTTCATGTACATTAGTGAGCCTTGGGCACCCATGACCTTGTCGCTGGTTCACCGGTTGTCCTTCCTTGGACCACTTTTGGTAGTTACTAACCACTGCATACCGGGAACACCCCACAAGACTTGCCACTTTAGAAATGCTTTGACCCAGTTCCCTAGCCATCACAATTTGGCCATTGTCAAAGATTCTCAGATCCTTACGCTTTCCCATTTTTCCTGCTAACAACACATCAGCTTTGAGAACTGACTGTTCACTTGCTGCCTAATATATCCCATCCCTTGACAGGTGCAGTTATAGCGAGATCATCAATGTTATTCACTTCATCTGTCATTGGTTTATTGTTGCACCTTCAGCTGGATTTGAGCAACTGCCAAATGACTAAATCTAAATGTAAAGTGGAAGAGAAATGAAATTGAAATATAATCTGGTTACTGGATGTTCATAAATATTGGATAGATATGATCAGTAATAGGCCAGCATGGATGCAACCAAACATAAGAGAACTAGTCGCCACTTGTTTAATCAGTTGGTTTAACTACTTGTTCAATCAATCTTTAAGTGACTAATGTGTATTAGATTTGATCATACTAGGTTGAAACCTTGTAGTCATTGGTGACACACTTTGAGGATAAGATTAGACATTACTGTGGTAAATTGTCTCTAGTTCAAAACCTGTCTTTTCCTTTCTAGGGGTGTCCATGTCCTCTATCAGCTCGGAGAGTGATTATGCCATCCCTCCAGATGCCTACTCACTGGACAGTGACTATTCTGAGCCAGAGCAAAAAGTACAGCGTACTTCATCCTACTCCTGTGAGAGTGTTGGACCTGTATGTATCTCATCAATACTACCCTCAGTCTCACCCTACCACATTACTTTCGACTTCTTGTTCTGGGCTTTATGGCCTTGATTTGCTAGCTTTTTTTAATATATAGATTCTTTACCATATTTACTCGATCCAGAGATGTAGTCACATTTGTTTCTGTCAGTGTAAAGCGCTCACATATAAGCCAGTGTTATCTGAGACATTGATATATGTGTTTCTGTAGGAGACTCTGGAGAAATCTGGCTACCTTCTGAAGATGGGAAGCCAGGTGAAGGCATGGAAAAGGCGCTGGTTCATCCTGAGGAATGGAGAGATCCTGTATTATAAATCACCAGTGAGTACATGGGTGAGACTAGTTAACACTGTGCCAGCTTCTGAGAAATTGATAGCTTGTATATATGTGGGAGAGAGGATGATGACATGCTTGGAGAGACTGAAATAGCAAAGGCTGATTACTGATCCCTTTTAGAGAGACTTCTAAAGCTTGAGGAAGGTTGATACGCACTGTGGAGGGGAGGGGATTAAGACAGTTCATAAAAATCACTCTTTGAAAACAGAAACATCTAAATGTGCTGCCCATCTCTGCAGGAATCATCCAGCAGTGATGTTTAAAAGGAATTGGCAGGAGCTACAATACTGCTCCTGTACTGAGTTGAGATGTCTGAGACGTAGTGTTGAACAGTAGCAACAAAACAAATTGTGGATGGATGTAGTACAGTGCCCTTCAGATTTACCGACACCCCTCACATAAATGAGCTAAAATTAATAATGAAAAGAATAACACATGCAATAAATGGTATTTTGAGCTCAGTTTTATATTGTTTTTTAAATATATTATTATATGAATGCTTACATTTTATTATTTATTAAATAGTATTATTACTACTTTTCAAACGCAAAAAAGATTTAAGTAGTGCAATTTTTTTTTTCAGTACTAATAACACACACTTACTTTGCCATGCTTTGGTCCCTTAAAAAGTGGGTCCACATACTATACAGTTCACCAGATTTGGATGTAAATACCCTCAAATTAAAAAAAGTCTAAAAGTATGAAACTTATATATTCATTAATTAATTTCAAGTCTAATATACTTTGGTAGACAGATAAAATAACAATAACTTTGCAATGTCCAGATATTTATGGACCGGACTGTATGGCAAAATATGTACTTTTTCCCCCCAATATATTTTAAATATCATCATGCTCTCCTAATGTGTTTTATCTTTGTCACCTTCAAATCTGCCTATTTTAGATGCAAGTTACTGTTTTGTACACAATACCAATAATAAAAATTGTTTAAACACAAGTTTAGGACTTCTGTTTGGTTTGGTCTGTGTGTCATGTTGCTGTTATGCTACATTCATCAACATAGTTTACTACAATTAGCTTAAAGAGACAAAAATCCTTGCCCAGAACACCAGAAAATGCTACACATAAACAAATGCTGCCACATGTCTAATGTACAGCCTGTTCCTAATTTTTTTCTCTTGTTTAATCTATTCTCAATACTCAAATGTAGAAATAAACAGGAATATTTTGGCATATTTATATGATTAAAATAATGTCTTATATTTAATTACAATATACAGCCTTTTTGTATATACATGTTTTCTATCCATATATCATTTGTAGTGTTATTTAGTTGAAGGGGTTGTGTAAGTATACTGCAGGAGTGATGATGTTTGCTTTGGTTGTACTGCACTTGCAGAGTGACGTGATCCGGAAGCCTCAAGGCCAGATTGAACTCAACTCTTCATGTCGTATAGCCCGTGGAGAGGGAGCGCAGACTTTCCAGGTGAGACACACACACACACACACACACACACACACACAGACACAAACACAAAAACACAAACACACTGCATTATGCCTCTAGAACCCTTCAAGCAAGTCTGTCAACTGTGAGCTTCCCATCACAGCCTGCTGTAGGTAGTCTGACTGCTCGATGTCTTAATCTCTCTTTGAACAGCGCTCTGTCACAGAAATGAATGTTTAGCCTTTCTATGTTTACATTATTGGATTACCAAAGTTGCATTGTTTTGTTTAATTCTCTTTAGTCACTATGCTTTAAGGACCTTATTGTTCTATCTTTGGAAAAATCCCCTTTCTGATGTAAGCCTCAATAACAGTATGGTTTTTGTTCAATTTTTGTCTTAAAATCAAAGACAATTTAAATGTTGTGTATAATAGTTAATCACAGAGAAGAAGACATTCTACCTAACCGCAGACTCTCCAAACATCCTGGAAGAATGGATCCGAGTTCTCCAGAACATTCTTAAAGTCCAGGCCAGTGGACCTTTCTCCACAGAGACACAAGCCAAGCCTACAGTGCGTGGCTGGCTGACTAAGGTGAGAAACAAATACAGTGTTCCCGCTACAACCTGTGATTGTATAGATGAACCCTAGAGTTTCCGGAAAGGTCTGCAGTGCCAGTACTCAATAATAGGGCTCTCAGGATATGCACCATAAGAGACTTGAAAGCTTTATTTTTATTCACCTGAAACAGCTGTATGAAAGCATTCAGTCTTTTGTAAGACCACATCCTAATGTACATGGCTGTTATTAAATAGGATTTGTCAGTATGCCAGTGGCTGTGATTAGGCATATGTGTGTGCGCGAGTGTGCGGATGAGGTACAGTTAAGAGGCTCTGGCCGCGATTGCTGGGTGACTAGCACATGTTGAGACAGAACTGAGGTCAGCATGCCTGGCATTATTCCCAACGTCTATGTATCTTTATGGTAGCCAAATGTCCCCACAAGAATAGGAATATCTGACAGTTTTGACCTTGTGGGGATATTTGGATTGTCCCCATAATAACAACCCCCCTTTTCTGCCAAAACTGCAGCTTTTATTTAAAAACTGAAAGATACAAAATATTTCATTTTGGTTGCTGAGGATAAGATTATGTTAAGATGGTGTTAAGAAGGTGTTTGTGTGTGTGTGTATGTGTGTGTGTGTATGTGTGTGTGTGTGTGTGTGTGTGTGTGTGTGTGTGCATATGCTTAGGCTGTAATGTATGGGCTCTTCTGGTTTGAATGCTTTGAACTTTTGGTTTGAACTGTCACTGCAGAATTCGCTGCTGCTGCTTCTCTGGTTGTTCACACCTTTGTGAAATAATCACTGCACTTCCCTACATTTATGGATCTGTTTGTCTCACTTCTTTTGGCTTCTTTGCTTTTCTCTGTCATTTAATCTTTAGGTCAAGCATGGTCATTCAAAGCTTGTGTGGTGCACCCTGATAGGAAAGATTTTCTACTACTACCGTAACCAGGACGACAAGGTGACTATACAGTACTATGAATTATATCCAATTTCCCCTATTGTTATCTATGCTGTCTGTTGAGGTGTGTGTGTGTGTGTGTGTGTGTCAGTTCCCATTAGGTCAGCTCCATGTGCGAGAGGCACGAGTCGAGGAGGTGGACAGGTCATGTGACTCCGATGAGGACTATGAAGCAGGAGGACGAGGCTTCCTCTCTTCTCACTGCACATTAGTGGTCCATCCCAAAGAGCAAAGCCCCACGTACCTGCTCATTGGTACCAAGCAAGAAAAGGTAACGCTTATGAAACTGAATTCAAGAAATAATGAATGTGAACCAGCTGGGTTTAAAGGTGTCTTATTGTTTAGATTACAGACTACGAAGACAGTTCTAAGAATATAAAATATATTAGGTTTCTTTTTGTGACAGGGTTTTAAATAAAAAACAAAATGTCTTACTTGCTAGTCCTTGGCCCTAGTCATATTGTGCACAATGTATAAGTTCATCAGCATAAATCAGTGAAATGACAAAATTCATGTTTTGCCATTAAGGCAGTTAAATGACTTCTGCCTACTTTTTTGTCCACCCCTATTTTTTGTCTGTGTGACCATGCATGCATGTGTGAGGAACAATTACCCAATATCATATCATGTTTAAACTTATGAATGAGCAAATTCACCGAGCAAGCTCTTTTTTTACTGTGTAGTCTAACAAAACCCAACAGAGTAAAGCAAGTCCCACCTGAAGATCCTTTATTGTACAGAAATATACCCTATAATACTGTAGAATTATCATGCATTGTGATTTCTCTTGCTTTAAATGTCTAATTATTGCTTTCTCCCAGGATACCTGGCTGTACCATCTGACGGTGGCAGCAGGAAACTGCGCTAGCCTGAAAGTGGCCACAGAGTATGAGCAGCTGATTGGAAAATTACTAGATGTGGATGGAGATCCAGGTGAGATATTGAGATATTTCATATAACTTCTATATACTACTGAAGCAGGCACAAACTTCAGTCTGGTGAAAGGGCGTAGATTTGGAGTGTAATGTTGTTTTCAAAGCTGACATTTCCAGAAGCTTCCTCCAGACATAAGACAGCGTTAATGGCAATTACTGAAGGTTTAAAGTCTTCTGTAATGCCATTTCAATTTGTAACTGAATCTGCTAATGCTATCTGTGTGTGTGTGTGTGTGTGTGTGTGTGCGTGCGTGTGCAGACTCTCTTCTGTGGAAACATGAGGTGCTGTGCTTCAGTAAAGAGGGTTTACGTTCCCCTCTGACCACATTACCCTCGGAGGCACTTCAAACAGAGGCTCTCAAACTCTTTAAGGTTTGCACTTCTCTTTTCCCTCCCTTAGACACAGTCTGTCTCTATTTTTTTTTTTTTTTTTTTTTTTTTTTTTACAGTGAACTTGTGTCCTGCTCTGGCTCTCCTGTTATTTCTGTTCTTTTTCTGTTCCTTCTCTTTCTGTCTCTTTATGTTCTTGCGTCCTCTTGTTCTCCCTTCCTTTACTCTCTAATTTAGTTCAAACCAATCTTTTTTTCTTCAACTCCTCTCTCCTTTCCCATTTTTCATCTCTCCCTTTCTTTTTTCACTCCTTTATTGACCTTCTTATACAAGGAGGACTGATGGTGCAGCTCAGTGTGTTCTCATAGTATCTAAGAGACCCTCTGTCTCTCCCACGGTCAGATCAAAGCGAGAGCAGCCAGGCCGCCACTCATTAGGGCGCTGTATGAAGATAATGGGCTGGATTAGGCTCTGATTGAGGCAAGCCACCCTTCAACTTACTGTATAGAGCCCAGTGTTGTACAGCAAGGAAAAATCTTTCAGCTTGGGTTCAAAGAGAAGCCATGATTTTGTCTTGGAGAGGTTTTTTTTTTTCCCACTCAGTATTCTTGTTGCTACTTTTTTCCTTGTGAAATGCAACCACCTTCTATTGCATTTTATACACAATAGATATGGTTTATATACATATCTCTACACCCACTATGCTCGCTGCAAATGTGTCTGCATAAAGCAAGTCAAGCCTTTTTAGCTAGACATTTGATCCTCAAACAGACAATGTCTCTCTAGGTAATGGATGGCTTAGTTGTCAGGTATAGCCTGCATTAAGTAATTTAATGTAATTTCTCTGGATGCACAAATGGATCATTAATGGAAAATAATTCTGATCCTGCTTGCATGCACTGTCTGCATGCGTTCAGCTTGCCACCTAGTGGTAGTGCAAAGGCATGATAATATCACTCTCTGAGACCAGACTCTGGTCTATATCATTTTGATAATATAGACCAGGGGTTCTCAGGGGCATACAACCTCAAATGGACATTATGAATTTTCTGCTACCCTAAGCCTTGACCTCCTTGCATTTTTATTTCAGATTTATAATTTAGGACCTTTGTAACAGTTGAACATTTATCATGACATACACTGATCAGCCAGAACATTAAAACCACTGACAGCTGAAGTGAATAACACTGATTATCTCGTTACAGTGGCACCTGTGGGTGGGGGTGGGATATATTAAACAGCTAGTGAACAGTCAGTTCTTGAAGTTGATGTTTTGGAAGCAGACAAAATGAGCAAGCGTAAGGATCTGAGCATCTTTGACAATGGCCAATTGTGATGGCTAGGCGACTGGGTCAGAGAATTTCATAAATGGCAGGTCCTGTGGGGTGTTCCCGGTACACAGTGGTTAGTAAATACCAAAAGTGGTCCAAGGAAGGACAATCTGTGAACCAGCGACCAGGTTATGGGCACCCAAGGCTCAGTGATCAATGATGTGCATGGGGAGTGAAGGCTAGCCTGTCTGGGTCCGTGGAGGCCCCACCTCGCAACTTACTTGACTTAAATGAGCCGCTGCTCACGTCTTGGTGCTAGATACCACAGCACACCTTCAGAGGTCTTGTGGAGTCCATGTCTTGGCAGCAGAAGGGGGACCGACACAATATTAGGCACGTGGTTTAAATGTTATGTCAGTGTATGTTTTACATAAGTGACAACTAAAAACAAAACAAAAGAGGAGATTGTGAGTTTCTCTCTTGACCCCATTTGTAAATCAAGTGACACAAGTAGGGTCACAAACCCTAGTTTGGGAGCCCCTTATATAGACAATGAGATTGATTCTATTTGTGAAAGATTTGTAAAGACAGTGTGAATTAAAAGTCATAAAACAATTCCCTTTCCTGCGAAACAACATATTTACCAGTGAAATATGAAATAAAATCCACGCCTTTGCTTGATGATAGCTGGAGTTGGAGACAAGATATTATTGGTTGCTATTATTTTTCCTCACTCATGAGGGCAGAGTGATGTACTCAAATATCAGAAGACATTTAATGGTGGGTAAAAGTCATTGCATTTTGATGGAAGGTTAAAGAAAAATAAGCAGTCCTTTAAGTGACTGATGCTAATAAATAATGGACAATAAGACCAGGGAATTAATGGTTTAGATTTCAGGCTGTTTTTAAGTCAGAACACTTCAAATAAATAGGAGAAATAAACATGTTATTTGAACCACCTATAGATTGTTACCTGGTTAAGTCAGTAAGTTCTGTTTGCTCCACTAGCATTCAGGCCATTTTATGTAGGTAGCACATGTGTTTTTATGTCCATGGCTTTGCAAGGGATGCCTGATTCACTGAATATACCTTTAACAAAATACTATAATAGTATGTTATGTATCATTTTCTTCTCTAGTCATGTCAGTTGTTCATCAATGTGCTAGTGGAAGCACCGTCCATAGACTATCACACTTCTCTGGCCCAGAGTGCATTGCAGGTGTGTTTGACACACCCTGAGCTGCAGAATGAGATGTACTGTCAGCTGATAAAACAGACAAACCGCCGAATGCCAAACAACTACTCTCTCACACAGGTCAGTCATGTATACAAAAACACACACACATTCAGCAAAGGCTGAGACTAAATTGAGTCATAGATCTAAAATTAGATCTCACTACTTTTCTTTTCCTTTCTTTTTCTCTTTCTCTCCAACTCTCTCTCTCTCTCTCTCTCTCTCTCTCTCTCTTGCTCTCTCTCTCTGACAGTGTTGGCAGCTATTGTCTGTGTGTGTTGCACTTTTCCTACCCCAGCATCACTTCCTGTGGTACCTGAGACAGTACCTGCAGAGACATGCTGATCCAAAGTCAGGCCTCTCTTTCTCTTTTTGAAATACAGTAATACTTATATAATCACACTCACACTCAGAAACTAAACTAAACTAAGTTGACTGATCACTGATTCTTATACTTACCTCAAAAAAAAAAATTATTTTCCTGCCATTTTTGTGAATGAATGAATGAATGTGTGTGTGTGTGTGTGTGTGTGTGTGTCTATATTTAAAGGAGTGAGGTAGGAAAGTATGCAGTGTACTGTCAGCGGTCAGTAGAGAGAGTGTTGCAGAATGGAGAAAGGGAAGCTAAGCCTTCCCGAATGGAGATTGTGTCTATTCTGTTGAGAAACCCTTACCATCACTCACTACCCTTCAGCATACCTGTCCACTTTATGAACAGCACCTACCAGGTACACACACATATACACTATATGGCCAAATGTATGTGGATACCTGACCATATGTGGTGCTTCCCCAAACTGTTGCTACAAAGTTGGAAACACAGAATTGTCTAGAATATCTTTGTCTGCACAGAGCGGATCATCAACCCCACTGAACACCTTTTGGATGAATTGGAACACTGACTTGGTGCCAGGCCTCCTCATCCAACCAATGCTCTTGTGGCTCAATGGGCAAATCCCCACAGTCATGTTCCAAAATCTAGTGGAAAGCCTATCCATGGGTGGAGGTTATTAGAACAGTGAAACGGGACTAAATATTGAATGGGATTTTCAAAAAGCACTTATGACTGTGATGGTCTGCTGTCGACATATTTTTGGCCAGATGTATGTACAGTATATACATATTAACATTTAAATGTCTCTCTACTGCCACACGCCAAACATGTAAAGATGTTACTTGCAAAGCAACTGTAAAAATTGAATACCATGGATGCTCTAGGTGGTGGGATTTGATGGATCCACTACTGTAGAGGAGTTTGTGAATACACTGAACCGGAGGGCAGGCATGAGGAAGCCCCAGCTTTCTGGTTTCGCCCTCTTCACAGACGACCCCTCAGGAAAAGACCTTGAGCACTGCCTCCAGCCTGCTACTAAGGTAACGCATGCCAGAGCACATTTTATTGCTGGAATATTGTATAACACAAATTTTATACCCTCTAGTGTTTCTGAATATATTGAATTTGCATTCATTTTTAATAGAAACTTCATCTGAAATGCAGTAAATTGAAATTGAGATTTTTAGAAGAATTAAAGAAATGCCAATACATAAAAAAAAAAAAGGTCATGTACTGTGGGTGGCAGAGGTTGAAAATTTGGCCGATGAATATATGATGCAGGTAATGGATAAAATGTAATAGGTATTTTCAAATAAATAATGATAAAGAAAGTATGTGTAACATTCTCTCTATGGCTACATCAAAAACTATTAATTATTATACTGATAAGATCTTAAAATAGTATACCATTTATTATAACTTTGGTAACTCACTGTTGCACTGGTCTAACATACCCGTCCCTCCAGGGTTTCACGATATCAGAAATTAACACAAAAAAATACTGCAGATTTGGGTCATGTGACTTCATCAACACACGTTCAGTCAAAGCCCTCTTCAATTCACCTGGGTCGAACATGAATACAGCTAAAAAGGTCTCATTTACCAATAAATTTCACTGTGAAAGCAGTTTTGGCAGTTTAAATGTATTTAGCAGCCACTGGCAGTGGTCAGGAAATTTTTTTTACTGCTGCTAAATCCTGAGTGGCTGAGCCAACACCATACAACTCTATTCTATTCTGGGTAGGGCTGCACAATTAATCGAATATCGATCGCGATTACGATTTTGACTGTCCACGATTAAATGAACATGATCGACTGCGATATTGCCGTTTAAAGTTCGTCCTCCGCTCATAGAAATCTCCACTACAGATCAAATCAAGCGCTTCCTAAATTTGCAGCCAATCACCATAGAGTGGGATGACGTCATTTTGTAGTGCCAAAACCCGGAAACAGAGTTAGCATTTTAGCGCTCGAGCTGCCAGTTTTGCTGCGAGCTCCAGTGCTTGCGCGAGGGGAAATCATGACACTTGCACGATGCTAAATGGCACTACAGAGGTTGTCGGGGACATTAAACATCATCACGCCGAACAGGAAAATACTTTGCAGATAAACTCAGGGCTCTACTATGCGACCATTTCACTCGCATTTGCGATTGAAAAGTACTTTGTGCGACTGTGAATAAATATTTTTTCGCACCGGTGCGAGTGACCTGTTCGGAGTTAATATAATACAATCGGGATAAAAACTACAGGAAGTCCAAAATGCATCTAAATCCGCGCAACAGTTACTTTCACACTGCTTTTCATCTCCTCAGTCAACCGAACAAGTGTGTAAATACTGCAGAGAAGCC
>JANDJT010000228.1:13886385-13897681 GCA_024331685.1 Stegophilus panzeri
CACTTTAAGGATCAGTCTAATTTGATGCAAAGATTTGTACATTAGCAGGAATGTAGCACAGCATGGAGGTGAAAGCAGCGGTCTGTTTATTTAAATGTGAAGGTGCAATAAAAATATGTTGTCACTAAAATCAGTGAATAATCGTGATAAATAATCGAGATCTCAATATTGATCAAAATAATCGGGATTATCATTTTGGCCACAATCGTGCAGCCCTAATTCTGGGTAGATAGAGAGTATGTTCAAAACTGTGAATACCATGGGCTTGAGATTGTATTTACCAATAAACCTATTTATTTGTGGAAGATTTGTGATGTGATCTCAAAGTGGGAACAGGCCCTGAAAGAACTGCAACCAGGAAAGTGTGAGGGGACGCGTATCGTGCGCTTAACATACAAAAGCAGGTGCATCATTAATACTCATTTCTTCTTTCCATTTAAAAAGAATAATATTCAGCATTCGTTTATTGAAAGGTAGAGGTTACAATAGCCTTGTATATGTACCTTGTATTTTCTAGGCTCTGTTTTCGAGCACAGGCAAAAGGAGAGACTGAGAGAGAGCGCCTCCTGCTGGCGTATCAAGTGAATGAAGAAGTACACCAAGGTCACTTTCCAGTCAATAAAGAGCTGGCACTGGAGGTTGCTGCCCTCATGGCTCAGGTGCACTGAGATAGAAATCGCTGGGATGTATGTTAAGTTTTAGATATGAAAAATTGGTATTTTAATTACATATATATGATGCAGGTGGAACATGGAGACTTGGACCGAGCACCAGCGTCTCCTGGTGGCTCTCCACAGACTAAGATCCAGCAGATTCTGCTGCAAGTTCTGGAGCGCTTCTACCCCAAACGGTACAAACAGGACTGCAACATAGAGCAACTCAGGTACTATCACACACACACGCACAGAAGCACATCAGGCTTAACTAGTGTCTGCAGTTAGATACAACTTTACTGTCAGTACATAGAAGACAAGTATACAGGCAGTGGACTTCAGCTTAGCAAAGTGTCAATTATCACAGTGCTAGATAAGCAGATAAAGTTCAGATAATTTTAAATTTGATTATTATATTGTAATTTAGGCTAAATATGTACAGTTATACAGTATGTAAGACCCAGAAAAAACCCCACTGGAAATCAGTATCGCAGAATTCTGGAAAACAGGCAAAAATGCCAAAAAAATTGGGTAAACCTTGGGTAAGAAGTCAGTTTAACAAACAGCGCTAAATGCAGTCAGTCTGCCGAAAGGTGTCTAACACCTTGCTAACTAAATGCACTTTGCTTCTATAGATTTGGTTATAAATGTAGAGGTAGAATTTCAGGGGAATTGAAATTAAATCTTTAAATGTCATTTTCCTTCTTTTCACACTTGGGGTAAGCAGACTTTAAAATGCTAGAACTTTACTTTTGGTTGAGATACATGCACATAAAAAACATTTAAAAAAACATAGCGCAGGAAGTCTGTAGTTTTCAGAATAATGTATAGATGAAAATGTCAAAATTTGACCACATGAAGGGTTTTTGCAGGTTGCCACACATATACAGTTCATAGAGTTGAAGTATGAGTAAGGAGGACTTCTAATAATATGAAGATAAATGAGTAAGTGTTATACAGAATAAATATACATAGTATGCTGAAAGTAATGAGCATATACAATATTTTAGTGGATATATACAATATTAAATAAAGTGTAATTCAATATGAGTGCTTCTGCATTCACTATCATTTACTCTATATAATGCATCATCAGTCGGAAAATGGAAGCATTAATCTTGGAGCAAGGGTCAAATTATTCAAATTATAAGGCACGTCATTTTGGCTACTTACTAGAGTCGTGGAGTTTTTTTCATTTCTGAACTTTCCACTCACAGAATACATTTTTACTAAAATGGTCATTAGATCAAGTCGACTATTTATAAGCATACTTGTTTTTGAGTTGGTGTGGTATGGATTCAGTTCACGTGACCATAAGAACTCAATAATAAATATTGTTAATGTTAATGGTGGGTTGTGCTTTCCATCACTGTATCAATATTACAAGAAATCTCAGACACCTGATCTTCCTGGACTCCAGTTTGCCTTAGAGGATGCAGACCACACACATGACCTTGAATGACCAGCCGTTTATTCCACAGGGAGCTGGCTGAACGGCTAGCCACTAAGTGGTCTGTCCTGCAGGGGTGCACTGCTGCTGAATGCGTGAGGATCTATTTGACTGTGGCTCGCAAATGGCCTCTGTTTGGAGCCAAGCTATTTAGTGCTAAAGTAAGTGTACACCTACAGCTCGGAATGTTCAGTATTAAATAAAAATTATGCTTTCATTGCTTACTTAAACTTATTTTAGAATTGCTCTCAAGCAGCATGCTTATCATTGGTAAAGTGTCAAGGATGTGAATTCATGGTAATGTAATAAACTGAAAACAATTCTAATGTACCTTTCCATTTTAATTTCTAGCCACTGCCTCCCTCTGCACTGGAGCACACACAGGTGTGGCTTGCTGTCAGTGAGGACGGGTTAAGCGTATTAGATTACAGCATGGTGAGTGTGTGTGCACATGTCTACATACTGTAGAGAGATGCATTGTTATTACCACTTCATATCTCAGCTCATTAGTGCCCTTTACTTGAGACTGGCCAAATAATTTTAGGGCAAAACTTGACCATTTTCTGGAAATGTCTGGAGTATTTAAGGGTAAGCATTTATTCTTGACTCTGCATGACACAAAGCAGAGATGTTGGTCTGGAAAGATTTTCAGCTGCAGTGCTTCCAAAATCTCTGACCCAAATGGCCACTTACTGGCTTCCCCGTAACCTTTCGTCGTCTGAGCTCTGTAATTTGCTGTCTTTCTTCATCTTCCCTTTTTCAGTTTAACCCCATCTACTCACCATCAGCATCAACTCCTGGTTAAAACATTTTTAAAAATCGGTTTATGAATAATTATCTCTCGGTAGTCCTGCTTGTTTGCTATGTCCTCTTGGTTATTTCAGTGTGAGACTGATTAAACGTGTTCATATTTATGTAGCACCTGCTGGTCACATATCCATTCCAGACTGTGATCACCTTTGGGGGTTGCAAAGAGGACTTCATGGTGGTGGTCAGCCAGATTAAAGACCAGGCTTTGGGCAAGAAAACTGTGGACAAGCTCATTTTTGCAATGGCTAAACCAAAGGTAAGTGGGGTCACAACATATTAAATACATTTAACAGCTCCCCTGTCCACTGTTCATCTGAATTAAATCTCAGGACCCAATATACTTTTCATTATTTTCCATCATTGTTTTATTGGATGGAAGTGAAATTTTATCTAGTATATGTGAACTAAGATTGACATTGAAAATCACTTAATAAGCAAGATCCACTCCTGTACCTTCCCTCATCTTTGCTATATCAGGATGACAGTTGATGCAAAAAGTAGATTTCCATGCACAAAGTCAGGTCAGTGCATTACAGCATTATGTAACACAAGAAGTGCTAATGAGCTCCAGCGCATCAATCAAACCATTTGTGTCAGAGGCTGCATTTCACACATTTATATAGCTTTTGTGCTCCTTGGGCTCTAAGTCCCAAAGACCATATTACATACTTGAAATCAAATCATGTAGTGTGTACATGGGAAAAAAGTATGTCTTTATGCTTTCTAACTCCGTTCTCTCTCTCATCTGCTTGTCCAGATCCTGGAGCTGACTTTACTGATGGCCAGCTACATCAACTGGACATCAGACTTTTCAGCCGGGAGCCAAGCACAGTCATCCACACTGGGATCTCGAGACAGGAAGTTGCGGGACATCGATAGCAGACATTTCCCCTCAATGACATACACAACCAAAGGTCCCACACTTTTATGAGCACCCATCATTCCTGATCAGATACTTCATACATGTACACAGTAGAGAAAGCTGAAGGTGAAGTCATCCAGGTAATCATGGGCTGAATGCGTTAGCTTCAGACTGCAGGAGAAAGAGAAGAAAAACCAACAGAATGTTTTTGTCATTCGGAATAATAATGAAGCACGGCCCTTTCTGGTATAAGCTAAACATTCCTTGGATTTCTTGCTACTGTGAGCCACTTAGAGAGAAGGATTTCAGGGTCACACTCTTATCCTCTGCCTTTTCTCTTCCACACCACTCCTCTGCTCCCTGCTGCAGTTACAATGGAAAAGGCATTTATCCACTGCTTGAAAAGGGAGAAGTCAAACCACTAACTGAACAAAGACATAGACCACGACATATAAATGGTTAGTGCTTGTCACAAGGGTTTCCAGTCAGTGTTCTGTCATATTTATTTTATTCATTTGACCTACCATTTTACTAGCTTGCATCTATTTTTGGTCGCCTGACTCTGTGTTAGATTAGGTTTTTTTTTTAATTTCTTATTCCTGATTCCTGTACGGACCATTTCATCTGCCACTTGTAGTTACATTTTCAGGTACATATCCTCTTTTTAATGACTACACTGTTGGGAAAGTGTAGCTTATGTAAGATGCTGTAATGTAAGGGAATCTGTTTCCTGTCAGGTATCATGGTTCTTGGAATAGTTAAAACAGTACAGAGAGAATATTTATAATATAACTAGTGACAGCAAAGCTCTTATTGCTAGATGACCTCAGATATTTAAATACCATTTCAGGGTATAAAAGAATATTCAGTCAATTAGCTTAATAAATACCAGTGCAGGTTTTTTTTTGTTGTTGATAAAATCACATTAAAATGTATATTAGTTTTAAAGCCTTTTTCTAATTGGAACTGAAATGGAACAGACAAAAACCCTTCACCTTACGTTGGTTGTTGTTAACTGCTTTATTGTGGATTGAGTACCTGAGGCACAGTCCATCATGTCTGTTATATCAAAACCCTGTACTGGAATATATGGGAACTGCCACTCAAGAACAGTACACATCTGTTTCACATGACAGAGCTACAAATCAAACACGATTATACCTGTTTAAACCTGCAGTAATAACTGTTGATGTGAGTTGAATATTCAAGCATATAACTAACAAATGTTTTGATGTTAGAACTGTAACAGGACACACAGCATCTCTAATATGCAGTAACTTTAGAATGGGATGTTGATCTTCCCTGTGTGCTAATGTAGAAATGAATTTGCAAAAGAGCTATAAAAATTAGTGACTTGAATTGTTCTATGGATCAAACCACTAAGTTTTTCCTATTTATTTTGTCCTCATAATGTTGCTACTTTTAGTAAGAAAAACAGCTTGCTTTAGTAATCATTTTGCAGTTCATTGAGTTGTTTTTAGGCTAGAAGCTAAAGGATAATATTCTTTTAACTGTGTGCATGAACAGTAGTTGAAAGTGCTGTGAAAGCATCAAATCTTCAATGCATGGATGGTTTTGAAAATAAAAGGTACAATGAGTTCTTATATTATTGCCTGTTTTTTTTTTTTTTTTTTTTTTTTTTTTTTACTTTACAAGTTCTGATGCTAGAATACCAGTGCACTACTGGCCCTGAGCAAGGTCATGGTTTCAGTATACAAGTACATCAATGTATAGGTCTATCTCCCTACAGTCATACATTCCTACATTCTATTACTGAAAGAAAGAAAACCTCTCAACCATAAGCCTTGAACATTTCTTTCATTTATAAGTACAAGTTGCTGTTATATATCAATGCCATTCCTTATGGCCATACCAATTAATTTAGGTCTTTTTAATTCATGTATTCAATAAATAAGGAAGGTGAACAAGTAAATGAATAACTGAATGAAAGAAAGATCATATGAGTGCTGGCCAGCATGCCAGTTTATGAACTTGGTGGAATTCCTTTGTATGCAGGCACATCATATCTAATGCCATTTTCCTGCCAATAGCATGCTATAAATGTTTTTTATTTGGAAATTAAATAGGGAGGGAATGCTCTCATTATGCAGAAAGACAGCAGTTTGCTTGTTTGTATACCTGCCTCTCTCCATATGTACATCCATTCTGTGTCAGAAAAAAGAAAATACTACACAGAGAAGAAATAATTTGGCATGTTGTATAGTCTGCTACAACCTGTTTCTCTACATATTTTGGTTTTGTTTTGACTGTAAACTCTATTTATTTATGAGCCATGGAAATACATAGACTGCAAGTAGGTAATTGTTTTCGAATAGAAAGGGGAAACCAAGACACAGAAACTTGTGTTAAAAGATGGACTTTGAGGAGGATCATTTTGCAATGGATCCTGTTTATCATAAATAGGTTATTAGTGCCTTATCTTTCATAGGCTATAGTCATTTACTTTGAGTACTATCTGACTTATTAGATAGAGTATGGATAGAGTATAGATGTAGTAATATATTACATTTTAGTGGAATTTATGACTTACTACAAGTGGATTATTACATAAAGGTCTTACAGCATGAGTACAGTAACAAATCATATATTTTTTTTAAATCACTTCAAAAATCCAGAAATTAAGATTTTATGATAATGAAGGTTATAGTAGTTAACTAGTGGGATGTATGATTTACTACACAAATATTGTACACAATATTACATAAAGTGCTTACAATATGAGAACACTAATAAATCATATTTTTCATTTAAAATAATTAAATGATTTTTTTTTTTTAAATGAAGGCTATAGTGGTTACCTAGTGTGATGTCTGATTTCCTAAAAGTGCAATATTAAATTCGAGTCATACAGTTTGAGAAAAATCATTGAGATAATCAACATAGTAGTAGTTACCTAGTGATTTATGACTTACTACTCTTTTATCTTTTCATGCCTACTACACCTATCATTTACCCAACTATTATGTACAGTAATTGAACTGAATAGACATTTTTAATGACCTGATCACTATTATGTCTCACAGCTTCTACACATACAGATATAACCTGGTTTGTGATTCATGTTCTCAAAAAGTCCATTGGTTTTAGTATAATTCAGTGGATAGGAATAGGTTGCCCTGGCCATTACCCCTTGAAAATATGATTATCACTTTTATTAAAGTTCTCCCTGATTGTTAAGTTTAGTTTCCCAATATATATATACTATATAATATATACTGCTTGTAATGTTGTAATATAATTTAATCTAAATGTACAGTTGTAGTAGGATTGGAAACTCTATTCAATACAAATAATTTTAGACTTGTATGTGATATAGATGGGTTACAATATACCTTTGTAAAAAGAATGAATAAAAGAAGAAAAAACAGAGCAAAATCAAAAATTAATAATCATCAGTGACCAATTTTCCATTTTTCATTATTGTAAATAGCTTTATATTAATTACTATATAACTATTTACATTATTAATGTAAATAGCTTTAATGTAAATAGCTGTAAATATGTGTTTATATGTGTAAATAAGATTTGACTCACTATAGGCTAAGAGCTTATTGCATATTTTGCATAAACATAAGCCAAAACAGGCTTTAACAGTTCTATAAAAACATTTAATTTAAAGACATTTACTGTGTGAGGTCAGATGTTCCTTCATCACAGTAATACATCTGGTCAAATTGTGGGTGGATTAAGCTAAAGTGGAACAGATGAAGTTTTGAACTATGTTTGAACTTAATGCTGTACTATTTCTACAGCACAAATTACTGTAGTGGGGGTGTGGTCTATCCTTAAAGGCAGACTGTTCAATACAAGGACATTGTAAGTTCAATGACAAATTATATTTTACTTCCAACACATAAGGCTGTGAATGAAAACGACATTATGTTCAAATTTTTACTACAGGATCATACTGAAATGTTTTGACAACTGACTACAACAAAAATATTTGTAAAATAAGATTTTTCTTCTATGAAAAAGTGCTTGATGTCACTGTCCCACATTACCTAAAGACTTTGTTCAAAATTGGTATTGCCCCGGGTGATCAGTTTCTTGTGATTCAATTAACAAACTTGGTATGATTTTTAATATTTAATTATCCAATTAGTAACAATTATTTTTGTTATAACTCACTTTTTTTGTAGCCCACAAACGATAATTAACTTATCCCAAATGTATTTTCTTTCATTTCTTTTTTCATGAAAATAAAATCCAATTCATCTTAGTGTATGTTCCATATTCCTGTTTTTATAGTGAGAATAAGTAACACATAAGGTCTGTTAATGTACTGTAGTAATTTTATTATATTTTTAAATAAAGCATAAATGCGGGTAATGCTGATGCCTCAAAGCTGAAGGGTCCCCTGTTCAACCTTGAGCTCCGGTTACTTTGTGTGTGGTGTTTTCTCGTGGGTTTCCTTCAGGTTTCCTCCCACCTCCTAAAATGATGCTAGTAGGTGGACTGGCATTGCAAATTTGTAAAGGTGGGAGTTTTTAAACAAGTTTGTGAAGGTGTGTCTATATTGTGTCTTTCGATGGGCTGTGTTTGGATCCACTGCAACTCTGACCAGGATAAAGTGGTTAATGAGGATTGTTACAGCCCAGTCTAGGTTAGGCCGCACAGAGTAACCAGCTTGGGATTCAATTGGATTGATCTTTAAATAAGGGAAGCCAGGAATAACACAAACAAGGTTGTGTGAAAAAGGTTGTGGTATATTGTAACACAGAATTATATACATATAACTGTACAAATTAACCAAACCAGGCGTAACTTCAGGGTGGGCCAAGGCCAAAATAATAAACAAAAGAATTCTATTATTAGGTAGCTAGCTTACCTAAAAGGAAAAGAAAGAAAAATACAAGGATACTTCCCTGACTACCTAAGCAAAAAAACAGAGACAAAAGGACCCTCTCCCAAAAGAAATGGCAGCCACACCCCTACTGCCGGTGAACCAAGTGAACATATATACAATAGTGAAGAGAATGCACAATAACAGATACAGGGACAACCAAACTCAAAGTCCAAAAACCAGGCAAAAGTCAAAAACCAGAACAGCCGTTAAAAAATATAACATAAACACAAACAAACACAAACAAACATTCTCACTCCGTCTTCCTCTTTAAATATGGCCGCCAATCAGTGAGGTCATCCTGAGAGACGGGAGCAAGGCAGGCTAGGGCAGGCTGGAAAGTCTGGGAGGCAGTTCGGACCTGCACACAAAATATGTCACAGCACACAAAAACTTCCCATCCCAAGATAGTGGGTTGTAACAGGATGAATGAATGAATGAATGAATGAATGAATACCTGAAATGAAATGAATACGGCTACATTGCAATTTTATAAGTATTTTAAATAACTATAGCTTTAGTGGCTTTTGTGTTTTGTTTATTATGGTATCAGCTACATTGAATGAATTGAAATGTTAAATGACTGACATTTACATTTGTTGATACTGTTATCATTTTATAAATTGCATAGGAATACTTTCATTTTATGCTTAATTAAAATACAAAAAGATGCAAATAAGCAAAAGTATGGTTTGTTATATTTTTAATGGTTTCTTGATTAATAAAATATTTAACTCCTGAAATTTCCAGACCTTTTTCACAGGTCTGTATTTATATTTTTCACATTCATGACTACTGTTGTAGGATTTTTTATTTTATTTTTTTAAATTTAAGTTATGCTTTAAGATGATAATAGGATGCATAGTTTGGAGGTTAACCCCATACCAAAGTAACAGACATCTTCATGTAGGACTACATGAAACCTGTAAAATGCAAATATTACTGGAGTATTTGAATATGCTTTATGTACAGTTCTTGGGGCATCTACCAACAAGTGTCCCACATTGCCTGTATTCACACTATGCTTTTTTCTGAATGTGATATCTTCAAAAAATGGCTAAAGACCCACCTCTTCCGTGAACACTTAACTAACCTCTAACACCTTACACCTCTACCCTGTGCACTTTGCTCCTCTGGAACTCAATTAGATTGCATGGTAGCACTACTTGCATTGTTCTCCACTTGATATATCGCTTTGATTGTATTTCCTCATTTATAAGTCGCTTTGGATAAAAGCATCTGCTAAATGAATCAATGTAAATTTAAATGTAAGTATTCTCTAATAACTTGTATGTCCACCTTTTGCATTTACTAACTTCTTAGTATAACCTGAGTAACTTTTGGAGCCTCTCAGTTGTCACATGCAGTCTTTTGTACCTATTCAGATTTTTTGTTCTGTTGTTTTTGCCAAATGTTCACCCTCACTGTCACCATGAGCAATCTCTCCCATCTGCAACATGGAGTACACTGAGCTGGTTACTCCTGCCTCATTGCAGAAAGCATGTCCTTTGAACACATCCTCCCTGAAGCCATCAGACTGTACAACTCTGCACATAACTTCTCCACCAGAGAAGGCAGAGTGATTTTTCTGCACTACTTCTTGGAGGACAAACATCATACTTTACTTTGCTCATTCCAATGCTGCACAATGACATTTTTGCACACTGTTATAACCTGCATACGAGTGTATCTGGTTACTGTCTGTCTCATTTTGCACATAATCTGTATTCTGTGTATATATTTGCTACAGTTTTGTACATTTGTGTAGCTGTGTATTTTAACTTATTTTAATACTCTTCTGCTGCTATATTGTCTTTTGTCTTATATTTTCTGTTGCTTCTTGCCCTGTATCCCAAGTCACCTACTTATATACTATGCACTAAAAGTATGTACTCTTTTTGTGAAGTACTACTTTTGAGTGTGTAGCAAAAGATTATGCAAGAATGGGACATACTAACACATCATGTAATGGAAGAGAACGTTGTTGCCTAGTTACGCACAATGTTACTGTAAACAAATTCCTCTTGTATTTCAGCTTTTTATTCATTATGTAAGGAAAAATCCACGGCTAGGTGTGGATTACACAATTTTAATGCATGCACGAAGTGGAGGCAGAGTAAACTGCAGAGTGCATTAAAATCATGTAACGCACACCTGGCCGTGGATTATCCCACTTACACCATGGTCACTTGCCAGCACTGACAAGTTAAAGCTGTCACTGATGTTTGCAGTGCAAAATTTGACTGAAAGGATCAAAATAACGGTTAATTTTCATTCGTTTTTTTATTTATGGGTCGTTAGATCTCAAATTCAAGATTCAAGATTTTTATTTGTCACATACACAATTATATACAGTATTTAACTTGCAATGAAATTTAAATTCTGCCCGCTCTAAAGTCGTGCGATAAGATTACGTTATTTGAATGAATTACAATAAATATTTATTTGAGAGAGAGAGAGAGAAATTGTGTGTGTGTGTGTGTATGTGTGTGTGTGTGTGTGTGTGTGAGAATTACCTGCGTCTGTGCCGTGTCTCTACTAATAATGAAGCTGTGAGTTTAACTACTGTATGCAACTGTAACTATACAGTGGCAAGAAAAAGTATGTGAACCTTTTGGAATTTCATGGTTTTCTGCATAAATTTGTCATAAAATGTG
>JANDJT010000228.1:13897781-13909272 GCA_024331685.1 Stegophilus panzeri
TGGACACATTATATTTGTCAATACCCTTGACTTAGATGAAGATCAGATCACATTTTATGACAAATTTATTCAGAAAAACATGAAATTCAAAAAGGTTCACATACTTTTTCTTGCTACTGTATGTTATTATAGTTACAATTGTTAATAGGCAGCGCACTGCGTCCTTGAATTAGGTGAAGCGAACCGTCAAAAAACTCCTACCTGGTGCAAGGGGTTGTGGGCAATATTAGCTGAAAAGGTGGCCATGGATCCACATTTGGAAAATATGCTGTCGGTAGTAGACCATCCGGGTACCTTTCGGACACTCATTTCAACATACTACACTAATTCTAATCTAGGAGACTATTTAGGACGGATAATAGGCGAATTGGGACGCAGGGTTGGTCGCTTGATTAATAGTCTTATCTTATCTCATTCTCTTACTCCTAGGTATTACATTTGTGTAGATAAATTATAAAACTGAGATGCCTGTTAATTTTTTTCTTTGTTACCTAGAAACCTTGGGGTTGTGTTACAAATACAGTAAGTATTTGTATATACATTTTTATCAACTGTAGTAAAGTAAAACATTAATTGAGTTCAATGTTTAAAGTAAAACATGAAGTTATAGCACTTATACTTAACGTACACTCAATGAAACCTAATAGCTTAGACCTCTGGCTGCCAGCAGTGACGCAGGTGGGAGTTAAACTTGAACCCTGGTCGCTAAAGGCACTAAGTCCAGCCCCGGCCATGCGGTCCAGCTGAATGAGACGAGGCCCAACTCTGAACACTGTTCATTCATTTTAATAGCATATCAAAACAGGTAATTGCACTATCATAAACAGTAAAAACAAATTCTGCTTAACATATAACCTGTTAATATTAAACGAGTTTATATTCAGGTTCAAGTTCCACTAGCTGGGACGAGTCTGCTAGATAGGGCTAAGTCATAAAACTGAATCCCATTTTCCCAACCTCAGACAGAGAAATGACTACGAAAAGGAGTTTTGTGCGGGAAGCGTCTCATCAGATCATTGCAGGCGGATCAGCAGGTAGGTCCTTTAAAAAACCTGAGCTTTAGCCGAGCTAAACTAGCTAGCACGCAATCCTGCACCGTTATAGGGTTCTTTACCGAAAGAGAGAGAGAGAGAGAGAGAGAGAAAAAAGACGCACGCGCGCACTGCTCATAACGGTCTCCCCATTCTTGCATTTATATCACACGTGTATCACACGTATACGCGACTAAACCGAGGTAAAACTGCATTTACGGTTTTTTAATCTGAGCATTTCGTGAACACGAGCCCACTACAGCTAGTTCCACCTTTAATATGGGCAGGAGGCAGAGAGCACGCCTCAGTCCTGTAGCACAGGATACCTCCTTTTAACTGCAGATCCACTCCTCTTATCCCATCCTACACGATTCCAACAGGCTACTAAACTGTTTGTTTGTTTTGTTTTGGATTCCCGGTATAAAACATCTAGGTTCTTTAATAATAACCTGCTAAAAATAATTCCAGCTTGGTCTGACCAGCTGCCAAAACACAACCCGAGCTGGTCAAACTGGTAGACCACCAATGCCAGATGGCTAGTTATTTTCTAGACTGATAAAAGACTACATTTACATTTACATTTATGGCATTTGGCAGACACCCTTATCCAGAGCAACTTACATATATCTCATGTATACAACTGAGCAGTTGACGGTTAAGGGTCTTGCTCAAGGGCAGAGCAGCGGCAGCTTGGTGGTGCTGGGTTTTGAACTCACTTTGAACTGGGTTTTGAACTCTGGTCAGAAGTCTTAACCACTGAGCTATCACTGATAAAAGTCTAGAAAACAGGCCGTGCACGAGTCTCCCCATGCTTCAGGGGCCTCCTCCAGGTACTCTGGTTTCCTCCCCCAGTCCAAAGACATGCTTTGTAGGCTGATTGGCATTTAGAAATTGTCCGTAGTGTGTGAACGTGTGTGCGATTGTAGTCTATGATAGGTTGGGACCCTGTCCAGGGTGTTCCCTACCTCATACCCCAAGCTCCTGGGATAGGCTACAAGCTCCAGTGCAACCCTGTGTAGAATAAGGGGTATGGAAAATGGATGGATTTTCTAAGTGGTTTACTGTTTACTACGTATTTTCTTTAATTAAAAAAAAAACCCCACACACATGTCTACAAACATTGCATTAGCAGTCATAGTAATACAGAAACTGTTTGCTTCTAACAGTACTTTCCAGCTGGCAATGATGGTCTGCCAGTTTTACTAGCTCGGTCTGGGATTTGTAGTGGTGTAACACAATACCAGTATCTGAATATGTTTTAATGTTCCAAACATCTGTATCTGTATATGTATCAGAATTAAATCTGATTAAAACTGAAGTGTTTAATTTCTTTTAATTAAAAATGAGCCCTGTGCCAAAATACCCCCTGTGGCATTACTACACAGAGGTAGACATGTCAGCCATGCCAGAATGGTCTGTGAATTCTAGCTTTGACAGTTACACAACCTCATCACTCAAGTTTATAACTGGTCTCATCTAGAAATTTAATGCATGAGTTGTTTTTGTTTGTATTTGTCAGCGATATTTTCTAAAGAATTTAGTTGATAACATTTTCCAAAATACTGTAAACTAAATACCTAATTTAAACCGCCATGACCCTGACCAGGCAGTTAATAAGGACCACCACATTTTCATGTTAATGAACATGGTCTTTTTTTTTTTTTTTGAGCTTTATATCTGATAGCTCTCTCGTACCCACATGAAAAAGTAAAAACCTCCTGCTTATGTGACTTCTTTTAACTTCCCATGGGATCCCAGCACTGATGCACACCTCTAGTCTCAACCAGTCACCCTGTATTTGTATTCATTATTTATTCAGTAGAGTTGGGGTACTCGATCCCGGACTCAGTCTTGAGTCCAGACTTGAGTCCAATTATGAACGAACAAATTTGTACACGAACTCTCTCATTTTGGACTTGGAAATTTTTCAGCGTATAGTCGAGTAGGCGTTATGTGCAACATGAAAATAAAGATAGTAAATAAATAACAAAATAAAATTAATGAATGCCTCCCTGGCTGACAAGGGGGCTTTCTGGGAAATAAATAAATACACACACACCATGTCAAACTGCAGGTCTGGCTGAGTATTCATTTAAACACAGCCGGTTATGTTGTAAGTGAATGTAAACAATTGGGAAAGAAATCGGATGTGTGTCAGTGTATTGGATCTGCGCATTAGGTTTTAAAAAAAAGCAGTCTAAAAAACCTGCAGCTGTCTGTGTCGTTAATGTTAATCAAACAACAAAAGACAAAGAGAAAATCACTCACTCACAAATTTGACTGAATAACTTCAGTAAATTTAATAAGAATCACTGTATATGTCGTACAGTGAAGTATATTTTATTTTACCTTTAATTGCTTTATTCGATTTCCGTAGTATTTCTTACTTGAATATTGGGCTGCAACTAACGATTACTTTCATAATCGATTAGTTGGCCGATTATTATTATTTTCGATTAATCGAATGCCAACCCCCCCGGGCAAATTTTCAGTACCATTTTTTTTGTTTATTTCAAATAAAATCCACAAACTGAGTGTTACAAATATAATCTTAAGACTAAAACTAAGACTAACTAAAAAAATAATGCATAAATACTTATATATAATATAAACTAAATAAATTATATAATTATATATTAGTTTGTACTATATATGTGTTTATGCATTATTTTTTTTATGGATGCACAAAAAGCACAGAATTAAACTGCAGTTCTAAATTAATAATAAAAACTCCCTTTCACTGCACTTTGTGGTTTCTGTTACTGCATTTAGACTTATTATTTTACTTGTGTTTACTTTTGATCATAGTGTTTTAATTAGACATTACAGATCTTACTCTGTGTATACACCGCGCATGAAGTTACTAGATCACTTCCGTTATAATAAACTACAGAATTTACACTGCAAGCGCGCAAATACAACATATAATGATAATAAACTGGAATTAAATTAAACCTTATGAAGAAACTCGCACCAGTTTCCCCTGCCCCTTACACACAGTGGAGCATTTTGGATATAAACATAAGTTTATGCTCGTGCATCACTGTTTGATCTCCATGGTGTTTAATATAAAATGCCCCTCTGCCTTAGAGGACTTTCTTCCTCAGTCACGTGACGATTTCGCCTCCGTCTGATGGTGACTGGGGTCATGTTGGGAATAAAAGGTTACACTGACATAAACAGTAAACTGAAGAAACTCACTGACTCTGGGTGTCTACTAATGCCAGCGTCATGCGCCGTCAACTTGGAAGTGGCTTATACTTCCGGTTAGTAAAAAAAACGCTAGTGTTATATTTGAGATGATATTACCTTTCTAAAATTCATACACTAGACGGTAGAGTACGCAGTGCTTAGTGTAAGTGTACAGTACTTCATTTGAGACACAACTTTAGTATTTACTCTCCGAAGCGTGTTTTTGGAACAGAAGTAACGTAATGAGTAAATGTACCGCGCGCAAACCAACTAATCGATAATGAGATTCATTGACAACGATTTTCATAATCGATTATTATCGATTTTATCGATTAGTTGTTGCAGCTCTAGTTAAAATGTTAATTTAACAGCTCTGTGTTGAGTTTACAATTGCAATTTGAAATCTTTTTTCAATTTAATTACTTTCTGGACACGGCTCCTTTTGGACTCAGACACGGACTCAATTGGTTAAGGAATTAGTCTGAACTTGAATTCGACAAAGGTGGACTCTGACCCAACACTACTATTCAATCTGAATAATGTATTAATATTCAGTTACATCCCTGTGTTTTGGCAGCTGGTAGTTACTCAGACTGCTGAATTTTTTAGCTTCAAGAACAGCTTTAACACATTGGTGTACAGTATAGGTTAAACATCTGTTAAAACTCCTGTAATGTCATAAATGCCACTTTTATTGTAATGGTTAAGTGCAAGGCATTTGCTATGTATTGAGCTCAGAGAATATTTTTATTCAGTGATAATATTAATTGAGGGTGCACGGTGGCTTAGTGGTTAGCACGTTCGCCTCACACCTCCAGGGTCCGGGGTTTGAGTCCTGCTGTGTGTGTGGAGGGTTCCCTCTGGGTACTCCGGTTTCCTCTCTCAGTCCAAAGACATGCATGGTAGGCTGATTGGCATGTCTAAAGTGTCCGTAGTGTATGAATGGGTGTGTGAGTGTGTATGTGATTGTGCCCTGCGATGGACTGGCACCCTGTCCAGAGTGACACAATTTTCATAATTTTACCTCTGTACACCACCACAATGGATTTGAAATGAAGCAATGAAGATATGACTGAAGTGTAGACCTTTCCGAGAGTTCCCATGAAATGCAAATGAAAGGCTTGGGAAAAACTCTAGACCTTTTGTTTCCTTAATTTGTCATGAAATAATGAGGAAACAGGTCACCCTGGACATGAAAATGCTTATCAGTCAATTGTCCAGTTATTTTTGAGTCTGTGAAATTGGAGAGACTCTGTAAAAAAACAAATGACTGTAATTCCTAAATGGTTAATGCAATATTTTTGTTAAACCCCTTGAATTAAAGCTGAAAGTCTACACTTCAATCACACCATGACTGCTTCATTTTAAATCCATTTTGGTGGTGTACAGAGGCAAAATTACAAAAATTGTGTCACTGTCCAAATACTTATAGACCTGACTGTATGTGGGGGTTCATACACACACGGCATTTAATGGTGGTCTACTGCTCGGTCCCTAAAACCAAATTGCCCGTCCATGGGATCAGATGTTTTTATGTACAAGTCCCCTGGAATGCCCATATGTGCCTTCTTAAAATCACTGTTTGTTCAATGTAAACAATTTTATATTTTTAAGAGCTATTATATACAAATATAGTATATACAATACATTATACTGACTTTATGAATTCTTTAGCGTTTCTCAATGGGCAGTCTGGCAGAGTACCAATAACAGATATATTTAATTTTATGTTTCCAAATACAATATGGACTGGCAGTATATCAACATATTCAATAATTTGGCACAGTGGCTTAGTGGTTAGCATGCTTGTCTCACACCTCCAGGCAGCTCAAATCCTGCCTCTTCCTTGTGTGCGCGGAGCCTGCATGTTCTCCATGTGATTTGGGGGTTTCCTCCAGGTTCTCCAATTTCTTCCCCCTGTCCAAAGACATGCGCTGTCGGCTGAGTAGCATCTCTAAATTGTCCATAGTGTGTGAATGTGTGTCCTGTGATGGGGTGTCCCCTACCTTATGCCCCGAGTCCCTTGGGATAGGCTCCAGGCTCCCCGTGACCCTGTTTCGGATAAGTGGCATGGAAAATGGATGGATGGATGGATGGATGTAGATTTCTGTAGTCTACAATGATGTCCATGATTAGGTGTTTGTAAACACTGACTAGAAATGCTCACAGTGGTAATATAGTTATTTACAGCTATAGCATCATGTAAATAGGGAAGACTGTTCGTACCTTGGGTGTCCTGGTGTCCTCTGTGAACTCTGTGGCTGTAGTCATATTTAATGGTCATCTTGACCGGACTTCTCTCTTTCTGCAGTCATTTGGCAGAGTTTAATAGGCGGCCTAGTGCAGTCAGTTCTTGTCCTGTAGCGTAACCTCTGTTTGTCCCTTAGCGTCTTGAGTCCAACTCTCTATTAAAGGGACTGGAGAGAAAGCAGAGTTCAGTTGTGTTTCTCAACGCAGTCTCTCAATGTGTGTGTGTGTGTGTGAGAGAGAGAGTGTGTTTGTGCGCGCTATATACCACCAGGGGGAAGCATTGCATCTTTTTTTTTCTTCTTTTCTTTCCCTAACACCATATTTTCAGCCAGAAAGCTTCACTCTCATTTGGGGAATAAACATAGAACCTGTAAAGTTTTTATATGGAAATAATACTGAGTGCCTCTTCCTGCTAGTGATATTTAAGTATTTAACATTAATCAGCATCTTTCTCCGTCAGACTTTAGATCTGCATTGTGATTCGTCCTTGAATTTAAATATAACTACAATTATTAGTAAATTCTTTATGCCTATGTTTATTTAATAGTTCTAGCTCTTTCTCTAACCACATAACAGACCACATAAGACCAAACATGAAATATTTCCATTTTTATTCAATTTATGAGTTTCTTTTTATTCACACATGAATAGATTTTTTTTTTTTGGATTGCAATTGAAATACTTCAATTGTTTAAAAAGCGCTAATCCATTTCAAGTAATATGTCAACTTTATTGATTTTTTCTTGTAGAATTTTTTTAGGTGTGGATCTAGTCTTTTTTTTTTTTTTAAAGAAAAGAAAAGTTTCTTTTGAGTCATTTATCTCAGTTATTACCAAATTGTCAGGGGGAAAAAACCTGTCAGATTTTACCTTAAGTGTTTTGGTAGTCATTTCCTCTATACTTCCATGTTGCTCTGTGTAATTTGGTAAGATTTGCACAGAAATGTTTAAGTTATGATTAGCTTCTTTGTAAACGTATCCGCCGACTGCAAATGGAGTGTGTCGGGAAAAGACAGACAGCCTAAGTATGATTGAACTCAGTCCACTTCTGTGCAAGCCAACTGTCAGGCCCTCACTTAAAATGCACTCAGAGCTTACTAATTTTAATGGTCTTAAACTGTGTAATGAGCTTTAGGGAACACGGATCAAATAAATCAGTTTATTCGGATTAAGGAAGAAGAAAAGAAACAACAGGACGAAGATCAAATAAATAGATGCAAAGTGAAATAGTGACTTGGGCAAGGTTATTCCCTGACTTGAGATATCTGATACAAATGAGCGTTTCCTCTCAGAGGCACAATTGGCTGCCATAATCAGAGTTCAATTAGGCCTAATATTTATTTCCAGAAACACTTGTACATATTTCGGCAGGGCTTTGATTGAGCTCCCTGTGGACATGCTGTAGACAGATGTTTAGATGATCTCATGTTTGAAGTAATGTTGATTTTGGAAGGTTACTTCACTGTATCTGCTCTAAATCGACCCCTTCTGTGTCAGTTTGGGATTGTCCTGTATGCATGTACTGTACTTTGGCTTACGAAGAAGCTTACATTAGTTTTACTTGAGGCTACTGTTTTATATAGTGTAAAATATAATCATTTAATAGCATAATAGATTTATGCTTTTTAATACTTTTTTTTGTTGTGAAAATGTTTCCTTCCTAGAACAGGCTACTATTCTAATATGAATATTTGAATATGGGTGGGAGAGAGGTATGCTTTTATATTTTGTATGGATTTTTTTCTATCCCTAATTCATCAGAATTGAAAGATTTGCACTTTTTCCCCCCGTGCATTAAAAGCCCATACTTTGAGTTTGAGTAAGGTCTCCAGTAAACCACAGCAAACATTACAAAAACAAACAGAGGAGATTTATTGAGCACTAAGACTAATTATGCATGAGGAAATGTGCAGGATCATAATGTCACAAGAAATCAGTTGACTGCAGCCAGGCATGAATTACAACGGGAAAACACGAAGTAAGCGCTCAGCCTCTAAAAAAAACACACACACACACACACACACACACACACACACACACACACAGATTTCCTATAGGTACTATCGCAGAAGGAGGGAATGGATCCGATCAGATATGGGCCGTTTGAGTCATTGTAAGCACTACGTGAAGCGGCTGTTGTGTTTTCTGGTAGGTTTCCCTTTCTTATTCTGCACAAAGGATTCATGATAAATCCCAGAGTACCCTGTAAGACTTGTAGGACCCCGCTCTTTGGTGGCCGATTAGGTGGAACTACTGTTTAACTACTTCAAGTGTGTGCTGCTTTTGGGGAATCAGCTTCGGGTCAGAGATGGGCCTCTGTTCTGAGCTGGTGGAGCTTTTGTCTGCCTGTATTATGTATGAGTTGAGCAGCAGCTACTGACATTATCTTAATCACTTGATTGATAGCACTGGCTGAGCTGGGGACCAGGACAGACAGTGTGTGGGAGACATTTTTGCTGTAATTTTTGTATAAATTAACACACACACACACACACACACACACACACACACACACACACACACACGTGCACATATATCAAGCATGTTATATTGCTGTAAGCGATAAAGATAATTGCAGTGTTATTGTAAGAGCAAAATCAGTGGCTTAATTATGATTGTTCAACATGGGAGGCTATCTCTGGACCATTACACACTCACATCTAAAGGCAGCAATTATTAAAATGACTCTATTTGTGATTTAGAAGGAAAAATGGATGAAATCTTGTATCAGAAACAGTCACTGTTTTATAACCAAATACCCAATCATACTGAATGGCTTTTCTTTTCCTATATCCATTCCAGTATGCTTTTTTTTTTGTTTGTTTTGTTCTTTTGAGTTATTTATTGATATTTTTTATTTTGTACTATGTCAGTATGATACTCTTGAAATAATTTTATACCATGCACCGAACCCAAAATCCCATCCTGTTCTTCCCAAAAAGATAAAATGACATAAAATTGCACAGGTCTCCCCAAATCAGGAATCATGGATCACTGCAGGAAAAAAAAAAAAAAAAAAAAGTAATTTCAAACAGGATGCTATTCCATGGTAGCCCCGAGCTTAGGTATACACGCTGTAATGCAGCACATGGCAGCAATAACATAACTGGCTAGAAGATCAGCTGAACAAGCTATGCCTAATTGAGCGCTTCGTCTAAGTAGTCAAGGACCATCATCTGAATAACCCTGTAAGAAAATGAAACTGTATTGCTTGCTGTGTGTGTGTGTGTGTGTGTGTGTGTGTGTATATATATATATATGTGCGTGCGTCTGTGTTTGCGTGCAAGCGTTCACTTTTTGTAAGGCTTGGGTGTCCTGTTGGCTGTTTCCAAATGTCATAATTAAGCACAGAAGGACCTTTTGGCTGAAGAACCTTTTGATTGTACAGAATTATCGCAAGACTATACAGATGTAAAAAGGACCACATGAACTTGATTTTCCATCCTAGAGCCAGCTCTGAAAATAAAATCATATCCCATTTTACGAAGTATGTCCGCTTTTTGGATAAAAGTGCATTTTGGCGTTTGCACTGCAAAAAATGTATTTATTTGTTTTCCTTCTCGATCTCGGTAGACTCTGTGCTGCGATGCCCTTTGACTCCAACATCAACCGAAAATCTTCTTTGCATCTGAGCGAGAGAGATTTACTGCTGTGTTATATTCTGCCGTTCACTGTCCAGAATCTGCGGGTGAATCTTCCCTTATAATACCGCATTGCCATTTTCGTAGGCTTCTATTTTCTTTTGAGAAACCAGAACGGAACAGTTCTTAATGAGGGAGAGAAGAAGCATTGCTCTAATATAAACATCATGGACAGGACTGAGGGACGGTTAACTGAATCTAATTTGAGAATGTAGAAAATTACAAACCTGATGACTTTTTAGAATAAAACGTTTGCATTATAAATAAACATAATAAGTACTGTCAAAAAAGGGCTTGTGAAGAAAGAACCGTTGATTTACAAGAGTGTGTGAGTGTGTGTGCATGTTTCTGAGGACACACAAATGTGTCTGTACCTCAGGACGATCACAGCTCGTCCGTCTCTTCCTTAGCGGAGAGAAAGTGTCTTACACTGATGCAGCTCTGTATAGATGAACGGCGCAAGTCCTAGCGCTTGTATTTGATTTTTTTTTTTATTTCCTTGAGAGTCTTTTGAGAGTGAAATGTCCTCTTCATGGTTGCGCATGCTATTGTGCTCTTAATTAGGGAGTTTCAAATTTACACGCACTTTAGATAATTTCTGGTTTGAATCTAGCAAAAGGGTGACTTTTCCTTAAGAGTGGGACATTAGCAGAGAATGCAGGCGAATTCGGTAATGAGAACCAAAGCTGAGAAGACAGGCTGGGTCTAAATTTGTTTACAGTTTTATTATCCTTTCAAAAGAAAAGAGTCGTCCAGTAAAATCGAGGCAGACACAAATGTCAAAATCGGGATCAATTGAGAGAAGGACGGCGGGGGAAATGCAGCGATTCCCTTTATTATGTTTGAAATATGGGAAATTATACAGTGGAATAAAGCTATAAAAATTACATTGGGTCATGGAAAAGTGCACAGTCGTTACGTCTAGGATTCCTATTTGCTCATGCTAACCACTGGCACTGGGTGGGTCCTAACAAGCTACAGGAAGGGAATAATAGACCAGCTTTCATGCTTTCTTGTTCACAAATCTGCATTGGCTGCCTGACACATTATTCTTTCAGGAGAGAGCTCTGTGAGATAAAAATCTGGAGAATGACTTCAGCATGAAAACAATGCACTGAAGTTGTGCTGTAGGAAACAGTTTAAATAAATTTCATGGTTGGTCAAGTCTACATAGCAATTTAAAACCGTCTAAGATCATTTTGAGCTGGTACGCTAATTAAGATTTAGGGAATATTATAGATCTAAAGAATGTTATGAATGTTATGGGTCAATTTGGATTAGATTTTCATTCATTTAAAATCTGTTATGAGGCAGAAAATAAGTTCCTAAAGTTCATTCATTCTCTCTCTCCCTCTCTCTCTCTCTATACATTATATAT
>JANDJT010000228.1:13909854-13920562 GCA_024331685.1 Stegophilus panzeri
GAGTTTGTTTTTGGATGAGAGTAGAGGCTTTTTTCTTGAAACCCTTCAAAACAACTTGTGGTGATGTAGGTGACTTCGGATTGTAGTTTTCGAGACTTTCTGACCCCAAGACGCAACTAACTTCTGCAATTCTCCAACTGTGATCCTTGGAGATTTTATGGCCACTGAAACCATCCTCTTCACAGTGCGTTGAGACAATACAGACACATGTCCAATTCCAGATAAATTCATAACATTTCCACTTGACTGGAATGTATTAATTATTGCCCTGATGGTGGAAATGGGCATTTTCAATGCTTATGTTATTTTCTTATAACCACTTCCTATTTTGTGAAGCGCAACAACCTTTTGCTGCATATCACAGCTATATTTCTTGGTCTTACCCATTGTTATGAATGAGTAAGGGAATTTGGCCTATGTGCTACCTTATATTTATACCCCTGTGAAACAGGAAGTGATGGTTGAACAATTTCCTGTTCCTAGTCACCCAGGTGTACTAAAAAATGTAGATATACTCAAATATATTTTTCTCATATGAATTCCTAGGGGTGCCAATAATTGTTGTCCACCTATATTTAACAAATATATTTTTTCACATTCTTTTTAGATGGTAAACTTTGACAGTTTGAAATTCATCTGCATTCTTGCATTTTGATCTTAAAATCATGACATTTGCTTTGTTACTGTCTTTTCTTTGCCTTCTGTGCTGTGCTCTAGTGTCTGACTGTAGCTCTAACTTGGTGCCTAGAGGGCAGTAGAGAGCTGTGGTGGTGTTTCAGTCTCTGCTCTTCCTTTCGAACTTTACAAATCTTTCACATGGGGATGACATTAAAAGTGAGTGGGGGAAGGAAGATGGCGGGGTGGGGACGGGGAGGTTTGCAGTGATTGCCCCAGAGCGGAAAAATTAGAAAAACTTCCTGTGGTGAATATTTATCTAGCAGTAAACGATAGGCCCACTCAAAATAATACGAGAGAATAGAGATGCTACAGTCTATCAGGAAACTATTAAGTTAATTGCATTTCTATGAGCAAATTATGATGATAAAGCACTGGAAATCCTAATCGTTCCTCGCTGTTGTGATTTGTCCCATGCTATAATCAATGCAGAGTGACTGATTCCTGCATTTCTTTACGATTTAATTGAAAGACTTTAGTTCAGATATTTTTGAAAGTACAAAACATAGACGGAGGTCGGATTTTAAATAGCTAGGAAAACTGTCGTTTTGATTCCTTGTTTTTAGATATCTGATTTCACAGCTGTTTGTTTGGAATAGTGACTAGTTGCATCGAAATGCCATGAAAATAAAAAACAGCGGATGTGGCAAAACAGTGACGTGTCTTTACTACACTGTGATATAGCACACTGACATTTCGTGTCAGTGTCAAGAGCGTCACAGTCGCTAGACTGTGCTCTTAGAAAATATTTCTGACAGACAAAGGAGAAAAATGGCAGGTGTCTCTATCCTTCACTGGATTTCGCAGAAAGAAGCGTTCACTCCGAGAGTAGTGGAGCGCAGAGCAGACCACACATGGCGGGAGTCTTGGGACTCTGTTTCTGTTTTGAAGTGCAGATCAGGGAAAGGTTAAGTTATCAGTCCGCTGACACAGACTGCACTCGGCGGTGCAGGCCTGCGATGAGATATGACAGATGCTTTCTCGATAAACGCTTTCTGGCAGAAAACGCTCTCCATAGAGCAGAATGAGAGGAACTGGAGAGGAATGGAGATGGAGACAAATGTCTGCAAATGGAAAAAACAAACTACTGCTCCTTTTAAATGTTTCTCTGACTCAATTGTATGAATTTATATAGGACTCTAGTCACATTTAGTATGTAGCCAAAAGGAGGAAAAGAGTTAGATAGACTGTAGTCTGGTTTTGTTCCTGGACTGGGTCGCACAGTATCTCTTAGCAGGTGTGTGTGTGTGTGTGTGTGTGTGTGTGTGTGTGTGATTGGAGGGTCAGGGGTGTCATCTGACAGTTTTGGGATCATTCTGGTAGATCCCCATGAGAAAAACCGCTTTATTAAAAAACAAAAAAACAAAAAACAACCAACCAAACAAACAAAAAAAAACCTGCAGCTTTTATCTTTTTGCTTATTGAGGTTAAGGTTAGGGTTAGATATACTGTAGATGTAGGCATGGCATCAATTAGCTGCATTAATAATTATGTCCTCAAACAGATACTAAGACAAATGTGTGTGTGTGCGTGTGCTTAGAACATCTGGGTTAAGGCAGAGGAGATGAGATCAAAGATATATCTCTTTGTCTGTAACCACTTGTTCCTCTGTGGAAGCCCATCACCTGGTGGAAGGCTCTTTCATGCGTGCCGGAGCTCTGGGGTGCTTTTGAACATGGCCCTCTCCGCTGCACTCGGCCGAACGGATGATGCCCAAGGGGCAATTTACAGCAGCCACCAATTTATCAGCTCACATCCAGACCAATGCAGGCTGACACTGCCCGTGCTTTCCTTGTTTGTCCCCCTTCATGTTTATAAATGGCCTTGGGTGGATGGTGAGGCTTGCTGTAGAGGAAATGTCTTACTGTGATTATATGCAGGTCGCTGCAGTTTTCTTGGGTCTGTTTGTGTTTTGATTGCTTGAGGAAATGTTTTGTTTGGTAATTTTTTTTTTTCTCAGCCCACCCACTCTCAGATTTAATTCCATTTATGATATTTATACATAAGCAGAAAATTGCAATAGAGGTTTTACCGATTGCTTAATAATAATAATAATAATAATAATAATAATAATAATAATAATAATTAGAAGAAGAAGATGAAGAAGAAGAAGAAAAGTACTGTGCAGTAAAATGATTAATCCTAAATGCCTTTAATAGCTAAATAGACAGAAGGGAAATTAGCCAAAAAAAGGCTGCAGGAGCGGCCAAGTCATTTTCTAAGCCAAACATCCTGGTGCTGGTGCAGCGGTGGCCAGGTTGCTTGCGGGAAACAGTTTGTGGGGAAGTGGACTAGGATTTGTTTTCTTTCGCTGTGAGTCAGGCTCTGAGAACTCCACCAGATGAGCAGCACCTGAACCTCAAATTCATGTCTTTACCTCCCAAAGAGTCTGTTCTGACCTGTACATCAATCATAATCATTATCAAAAGTTCTGCATGAAGACATTTACAAGATTAGAAGAAAATCATCATTTATTTCATACTACTTTAATATCAACGTTTATCTGTTGAATATGTGCAGTAAAATGTTTTTTTATTTAAATTTGGTTGATTTACAACGAATAATACAGTTGAGGTCATAAGTTTACATATGCCTTTCAGAATCTGCAAAATGTTAATAATAAAAAAAAGAGGGATCGTAAAAATAGCATTTAGATTTTTTTTTATTTAGTCCTGCCCTGAATAATCTTTTTCACATAACAGATGTTTACATATAGTCCACAAGACACAATAATAACTGAATTTACACAAATGAACCAGATTGAAAGACAGACGATTCCAGAATTTTCTGCATATTTGACCCCTTTCCAACAGCGGCTATATGATGTGCATTTTTTCACACTGAGGACAACTGAGGGACTCGTACCGAACTATTACATACGGTGCAAGCATTCACTTATTCTCAAGAAGTCAGCACGATACATTAGGAGCCAGGGGGTGTAAACTTTTGAACAGGATGATTGGTGTAAATCAGTGTGTTATTACTTTGTTTAAAGATCTCCTTTTTTTTCATTTAGTACTGCCCTTCAGAAGACAATACATTAGATATTTACATGTTTCCCAGAAGACAAAATAATAACAATGTACACCTGTTCAAAAAGTGTACACTATAAGGGAAGGCAGTGGATCTGCAGGTTTACATGCTATATATTTCACATGTTGTCACAGCTTTCAGAGGTGCATCTGAACGTGCAGGTTGCACAGAACATGGGTTGGTTATATTATGGCTTTTCATAGTTCTTCAGTTTGTGATCAGATAAGAGAAAGCAGCCACAGTTCCCATAGACCTTTGCCATACAGTGAGTGAGTGAGTGAGAATGAGAGTGATAGAGGGGATGAGGGTGACAGTGAGAGGACATGAAGGATGAGATTAAGGCTGTCAGAGGAGATGTGTAAAATAAGGGGGAAAGGTAAGCAGTAGTAAAGCAGTGATCTCAGTGCAGTGATCTCAGAGAAGAGAGTTTTCACTCAGGTCACAAGTGACGACATGCGAACGGGTGACACGTCAATGCCAGAGCAGGTCTAAACTTTATAAACCAGGAGCTCTCAAAAGTTAAATATCTCATGCTATCAATCATCATGGGAGCTCAGCTGAAAGACGTGGCTTTGAAAAGTGAAGAAAGCCAGCATGAAAAATGGAGCGGTGAGAGGAAAAGTGAGAGTGAAATGAGCATTTTGCGTGTGGGTAAATCAAGCGTCATTCCGTCTGAAGCATGAGCTGCCTAAACGACAGACCCGATCCATTTATTAGTCATGCAAGAAGAACAGATTATTTTCCCCTTCCTCGTTATTTCACATCGTACTAATCCGCATGTCATTTCTCTAAGTCAAAAACAGTCTGAATACGAACAAGGCTTATATTTACCTTCACAACTGAATGAAAATGAGTGCTGGCGTTAAACCAGGAATACCTAATGAGCAAACAGCAAATGACATCATGCTGCTGTTGTGAGAGAATTAACTTGATTAAAATAATTCTCCACTCTCACCTTGGCAAAGACGCTTCACAGTTCCACTTGATGGTCGTTAGCGGTGCAACCTAGATTTGTTTTGAGGCCCTCCCTCCATTCACACTATGTATCGTGTTTTTAATGTAGAAGAAATCCCTTTGGGTGGGAGAGAGAGAAAAAAAAGAATCATTTGTCATTTTGTGTGGCTCCATTGCATTTATTTATTTTTTAGGTTTCTGAACATTTCTCACTCTTAATGTTTGCATAGTCTGTTTTTGGCTGAGATGAGTGAGGTCTGCCATCAGTCCTCTAAAACAACAAGTGCTTCCTGCCAAACTTCCCAGTCAATTAGTCAAGCGTTTCAAATGCTACATAACATCAAAAAGGAAAGGGAAAATTGAAGCATGCTCAATGAGGTGAGACATTTGCAAAGTTTGCTGATTTAAATGCACAGGTTCTGAAACACTCGACATGCAGCTTGAATTGTGTTGCAATCATGATCATGATTTTTTTAACTTCATAATCAGCTGTGATGCTGGTTAACTAAAGTTAGGTAATTGGGTAATTTTGGAAAGTGGGTTTTTATTTGCTCTGGTACATTAAATCACATGCTAGGTTTCAACCATCTAGCGTTCTGACCATTTTTTTCACTGCAAAAGGTTACAAATGTGGAAAAACAGATCACTAGACAAGGAAGGCAAATGTACAGTAATCATGATACACACACAGACACACACACACACACACACACACACATACATTTTATATTAAAAAAAAAATTTTTTGCTCATGTTGCATCGGTAATTTTGAAAAAAGCCACAGCTATATATATATATATATATATATATATATATATCTCAGTCTGCACAGGATTTCACAGAGTTTTTTTGTGATTGTTGTTAGTTTTTTGTGATTTTCTTTTGCAGAAAACTATTTGAATTGGTGAAATTGCAGTTGTCTTTCACAGTGATGTTTGTTGGAAACGAGACCTTTTAGCTGTACTCGTGTTCGACGACATGAATTCGAAGAGGGCTTCAGCTGAATGCGCGTTGTGATGACGTCACATGACGCGTCTTGGCCCAAAGCTCCTCTGAATATTGCAGGGTTTGATTGCTTTTGTGTTAATTTCTGCAATGGCAAAATTGGACTGCTATATACATACTTTTTATGGCAAAGTTTTGTTTTTTTTTTTTAAATAATTTAAATATTTTTATTTATTATTTAAAAATCCAAAATGGTCTGAATTAACTAGGGCTGCAACTAATGATTATTTTCATAATCGATTAGTTGGCCAATAATTTTTTTTTTTTTTTTTTTTTTTCTTTTCGATTAATCGGATTGGGTGGGGGGGCAAACTTTCAGTACCATTTTTTAAACGTTTATTTAAAATAAAATCCACAAACTGAGTGTTACAAATATAAACTTCAGACTAAAACTTTACAACTGTTTGTCCAATTATATAAGACTGAAAAGAACCCAATACACACAGACACACACCAGAATATATATTATTAATTTAGGACTGTAGTTTAATTTTGTGCTTTTTGTGCATCCATAAAAATAATGCATAAATACTTATATATCAATAAACTAATATATAAATTTATATTATATAATAGTATTTATGCATTACTTTTTATAAAAGGTAACTTTGATATAAACAGTAAACTGAAGAAAGGCATTGTCGGTGACTCTGGGTACCTGCTAAAGCTAGCGGAGTCACATTACGTGCGTATGATCTCATGCGCCATTGACTAGGAAGTGGATTATACTTCCTGTTAGTTAAAAAAACATGGTAGTGTTCCTTTTGAGACGATATTACCTTTCTAAAATCCACACACTAGACGGTAGAGTACAGAGTGCATAGTGTAAGTGTACAGTAAGTAAACGTTCCCCGTGCCGTGCGCAGAACGATTAATCGATAATGAGATTCATTGACAGCGATTTTCATCATCGATTATTATCGATTTTATTGATTAGTTTTTGCAGCTCTAGAATTAATTTTATGTAAAATAATATTGAACAGCTTTAAGTAAACGTTTTAACTGCTATCACGTACATGTGTACTGTAGGATAAGGTATTAAGCCTTTAGCAAGACAATACATGGCTAGCTGCCACTTTTTTAACCACCAAGGCCCCCTAACAGAATGACTTCTAGGATTAAGAACAAAGTGAATGTTGAATTGAAGGTTAATGGAACCAAAGAGTAAAACTTGAGTTTGTATCAAGCAGGCATTTTTTTTTTTTTTTACATTTTCGTTTAATTTTTCCAAAGAATGTCTAAATTCTGTCAGATTTTGACTAAATGATTCTGAGTACACTTGATAACATATTGTCTATCTGTGATTATTTTTCATGTCATTTAAACGTTGTAAACATGACTCATTAATAGTGTACCATATCATCACTCTGGAGTCCATTTGGGTTTTTTTCCACAGATTTGTGGTAGAATATCACTGAAACCTGAAAATGACATTTCCATTTAGCCTAAACACGGAATCGAGGGAATTAGGGTATTTCCTTAACAAAATATTCAGACAATTGATTGATATTAACATATATTAAGAGGAGCTGCCTGGGTAAGCCAAAAATATTTTGTCTCAAACGTCAGCCATTAAAACCTGAACAGCAATAGTTTCTAAATGTAACGTGTTTTAGGAATGAATCCAGGTTTATTTATTCATCACCTTGCTGATGGTAAATTATTGATGCAATATTATTATTACAGCACCAGCACCATCACTTTCTAATAAGTGAATCATTTTATTGTCATTATTCCAAATAGGTTATACTTTGTAATAGTTTTGTAGGGTTATAGGTAGTATGTTTTGTGGTGTAACACACCCAATCATATTTCGCAGTGTGCTTTAGCTGCTTATGATGCTTAGGATGCTGACTTATATACAGTTAGTGTAGCAAGACACACAAGCTCCAAAGCAGCGGCATCGGTTTTGTTTCAGTATGCTTACATCTCAGATACATCTAAGGACTGGAGGGAGGTGAATGCTACTCACCTCAGCACAGTTTTTGTTATAATATTTATTTAAATTTTTACTCATAAACTCTTAATTCTGATGTCATAAAAGGCTAAAAATTAATATCTGAATAACAAAACACATCAGGGGAAAAGTTGGAGAAAGGCAAATGAAATAATTATATATGAATTTGTTGTTTTTTTAAAAAAGAAAGAAAGAAAATTACAGAGCTCTACCCTCACCACATACTAATTACTTGAATTACTTGATTAAAAATATGTTTTATTCCAAATTTCCCAGAAGTTCAAGTGTGTCCAGCGTGAGAGTTCTGAAGCTTGCAGTCTAGTTGTAAATCAGTGTTGCTGCATCTCATCCTTCTAGATACGACATCAGTGTTAACATCAGCTGATCAGCCTGATCTCACCTGTCATTATATTATTACCAAAGCAGTGTATGTCCGTTACTTCCCCTTCTGCAACGGCTAGTCTCCTTCACAATCACTGTCTCTCAGCCTGCCTAAACTGTCACTGCGTCAGCCACAGCAGACTGGGAAGTTGAACTTGACTGGAACATATGTCTTCAATTTTAATAGCCATCCGTTCTCCCGAATGGCCTAGAGGGGGAAGCTTTCCTGAGAAGCAGCATTTCATGTAAGAATAATTTGTGTTAAGTAGCTGGGTGATCGGTTTGTTACGCTAGAGCTGACAGTTTGTTTATGTTTCTTGAGGAGTATGATGGATGGCGCAGAAGTTGATGCTAATTAGGCTAAATTGTCACTAAGAATGCAGAAGGCCCATGCCACACTGCGCTGGCCGGCTCCCATTGTTCCTGTCTCTTTGCACTCTCGGTGTAATTGAATGGAGCTTGAGCCCATTTATCATTATAGTAGGCAACAGGAACAGGAAGTGAGACTCTAAGGAAGTAGGTAGAGGGATGTTTGGAGACAGATCTGCACTGAAGTGACACTGATTTGATGACACAGTTCTTAATTATTAATTTTTTTTTCTCTTTGAAGCATGTTAGTCAGTCATAAGCTGACAGCCTCTGAATGTTTACTTGGTAAGCACGCAGTTGTGGAGAATTAGAAAATTATTAAAAGCCACATTCTCATGATCAGAGCAAACTACAAGCAGGAGGAGAGAGGTGTTACTTAAATGTCATGTTTACTGCTACACATACAACTGATTAACTGGAAATCAGGGCCATGTGTGTCTGTAGCCATACACTAGATCCTTTCAGCTGTCACAGCACATCTTCTAGTTGTGCTCTTGCTTCACCTACATGCCTTTCTGCAGTTGAAAAATTTGCCTCTCCTACATTTTCATACATTTCATTCCATTTTTCTTCATTCGTTCCTTGACGCATAGCTGGTGGCGTCCATTCTATCAGTGTCGTTCACCTTAATTTGTTTTTGCTCATTTCCCCCTCGTTTATTTTCTCTGGTCTGCTGTTTTTCCTGCTGCAGGAAAGTGAGGAAATGACTTTTTCAAATGCTTCGACCTGTAGCCTGTAGGCCGCCAGACCTGGACCTTTACCCCAATCATCCATACATACCATGCACACACACTCCTCATATCCACATTAATGACCTCCATTCAGAAAGGAACTCACCTTACTGTAAGAGCATGGAGAAACTTGAGGCTATGGCCTAAATTTGACCTAAGACACTCTCCTAGCATCTCTGTGTAGTGTTCAAGAACACAAAGCTTAGCACATTGCACTGAACCCAAGCAGCCCACACACTTGACCCTGACCTGCACACTCGCAAAAAGATGCAGAACAACACTGTTTGTAATGTGCCCTGCGTGTTTGAGTAGAAACCCAGCACAAGCCAGCTGTTAGTTATTAGCCTTAAATACGTACCCATGGCATATAACAATGGCATGTGCAAACAATGCAATGCACTGTGACAGCTCTGAGCAGATGAATAGGCGATGACAGAGAACAGATCAGAGCAGAGGGAGGTTGCTTCAGCTGGTATTTGGTGTCAGCTGGGTTCACTGACATTGTTCTAAATTTCTATTGATTGCCCAACTCTCTGACTGGTCGCCCAGTCTCGTGCAGAACTGCCTCATCTGCAACTGAGTACTGATGTTCTTACTCTTCGCTTAGTTTAGCCAGTGTGATGGAAACTGAGGACAAAAATTCACTCCATGGTTTCTCAAAGCTCTTACATTTCCTGGGTTCTCTCTCTCTCTCTCTCTCTCTCTCTCTCTCTCTCTCACTCTCTCTCTCTCTCTCTCTCTCGCTCGCTCAGATTCTCTTTTATTTTTAAATGAGCAAACTATAGGTGTCGTCTCCTTCTTAACCTGGAACCAGTGAAATACTGCTTTTATTGATTTCAAGCTCTACTCAACAAAGGTCTTGATGTATGTAGTTGTGATATTTAGACAGCACTGAGGGTGTTGTGCATTGTGAAGGGAGTTGCTCTGGGAAGGCTGAGGTTTAAGGCTGGGGGGTAGTTTGGAGGAGGAAGTGAGTTGTGCTCGGATGGGCGAGAGTGAAACCTGAGCATGATTGAGTTAGGGAAAGGAGAAGAAGCCCTTGGGCGAAGATTTGTGTGTGTGTGTGTGTGTGTGTGTTTGTGTGTGCACGCATGCGTGCGTGTGTGTGTGTGTGCAGGAGACTTGTCATGGTACCTTTTAAGCATAAAGACAGACCCAACAAATTGCACAGGAAATTTTGTGCATGCCAAAGGTACTTTCCTCTGTCATACGGTGCATTTATAATAACTTTGTTTGGGCTTGGGCACTCACTTCTCTTACAGCAAAGACAGTAACCGCTGGGCCTCTATTTTTCATATATATTTACTTGCATTATAATTACCAGTTTGACTGACCAGTTAACCAGCTCACATTTGTCACATTCCTACAGAGTTAGTTGGAGTAGATGTTAGCTTAATTGGCCCTTAACATTAAACCATCTGTTTTCTTTATTTCCCTGATTGTACACTGAGGAGAATGTATTCCTGTTTTTCACTTTGCCATTCTGGATTCAGTGTGTGAGGTGATTTTTAAACTGTGTGTGTGGGGGGGGGGGGGGGGGGGTTTGGGGAGCAGAGGGGAGGCGCCGCCCTGTGCTGCACCAACACTAAGAAAAAGCAGATGT
>JANDJT010000228.1:13934299-13956795 GCA_024331685.1 Stegophilus panzeri
GCTTTACATTGTAGCAAAGTGTCATTTCTTCAGTGTTGTCACATTAAAAGATATAATCAAATATTTACAAAAATGTGTGGTGTGTACTCACTTTTGTGAGATACCGTACACAATTACGAGAAGAAGAGGGTGTAGCTAGTGAAATGTTTAAGTAAAATATTTAAGACTAAAATAATGGTGTTCTCAAACCTAAAAGCTTAATTTACAATGTGTAAATACCACAAGCTGGCCTGGGAATGTACTGTAATATGTAGGAAACAGTGAAATCTGTAAGATGCCCTAAGAACAGAATGCAAAAATTAAAGGTACCACAAGGCAGCTTGTGGTAATTTTTCATTTTTATATTCTGTTCTTATGATCAAAAGTTAAAAGTGCCACAAAGTTGAATGGTGTGCAGAGTGCAGGGATGAAGTTCCACAAACTGTAGCTAGATAACTAGCAAATATTTATGGTCTCTTGATATCAGAGGTTCCAAATGAAGGTAGTCTGTAGGTATGTTATCTAGCTAGCACATATTATCAAGGCAATAACTAGCAAATAGCTAACCAGCTAAGTACACAGTCAGCTAGCTAGCTAAACTATGCTACTTACTCCCTTAGATTGTATTTTGAGATATAATACTTCTATGAACCTAATTTACCTCAACCACAGAAACGAAGTTTCTAGCATTTTATTTAAGTACATATACTAGAATTTCCAACCTTGTATTAATAAAGTGCTATCTTACCGTATCTTACATTATTTTAGTATACCAGTTTATACGTGCTAATGGTGAGTAGTTCTACCATGTAACAAAACTAATCTGATCTTGCCGAGCTTCACCAGCAATAACCATAGGTTAGGCCACTAAGTGAAAGTTAAATGCCTGGACTGCCAGCAATGCTGCTTCTGCATGTTGCAGTGTTATGCTTTGCTAGTTTTTTTAACTTGATGGTGGAAGTAGTTGTTAACTGCACACAAAGTAAAATCTTAGTTTATTTTGCTGCTTTCCATGAGTGCTGTGTCAGTAGAAATATGCACAAAATGTGCCAACACACCATGCAATGACTCACAAATTATCTGAAAGAAAAAGCAGTGGAAGCTCCTTTCTCTCATTCCTACACACAAGCACTTTTCAGGAGTTTACACTGTATTGTCATCATTATGCAATAACATAATTAATATTTAAATTGTAGTTATGGTTTTGTATATACAGTCCATATCTTCATGGTTGTGATTACCTTGTATCCTGTTTACCTACTTTATGTTGTGGTTTTGTCCCTTCCAGGATTGTCCTAGTGTTTTAAATTAATGCCTTCTAGAAATGCTTATTAATGCCCTTTTCTTAATTTAACTTGTACAGTGTCCTCCACTAATATTGGCACCCTTGTTAAATATGAGCAAAGAAGGCTGTGAAAAATTGTTTTTATTGTTTAACTTTTTGATCTTTTGTTTAAAAAATTTACAAAAATACTCTGCTCTCATGGATATCAAACAATTGTAAACAATACACACGTTTATCAAAAATATATCTTTGTTAAATATAGTTGTGCAACAATTATTGGCACCCTTCTAGTCAATACTTTGTGCTACCCCCAGTTGTCAAGATAACAGCTCTGAGTCTTCTCCTATAATGCCTGATGAGGTTGCAGAATACATGGCAAGGGATCAGAGACCTGATGCCTCCATACAGATTCTCTCCAGATCCTTCAAATTTCGATGTCGACGCTGGTGGACTCTCCTCTTCAGTTCACCCCACAGGTTTTCTATGGTTTTCAAGTCAGGGGACTGGGATGGCCATGGCAGGACCTTGATTTTGTGGTCAGTAAAAGTGGTCAGTCCATGATGCCATGTATCCTGACAAAATGTCCAGATCCTCTGACAGAAAAACAGCCCCAAAACATTAAAGAGCCAACACCATATTTAACTATGGGCATGAGGTACTTTTATATATGGCTACCCCTCTGTGTGTGCCAAATCCAAACAAAATCTATTTTGTTTTCATCTGACCATAGAACCCGATCCCATTTGAAGTTCCAGTAGTGTCTGGCAAACTGTAGACAGTTGAGTTTGTTTTTTGGAGGAGAGTAGAGGCTTTTTTAAACCCTTCCAAACAACTTGTGGTGATGTAGGTGACTTCGGATTGTAGTTTTGGAGACTTTCTGACCCCAAAACGCAACTAACTTCTGCAATTCTCCAGCTGTGATCCTTGGACATTTTTTGGCCACACGAACCATCCTCTTCACAGTGTGTTGAGACAATATATACACATGTCCAATTCCATATTGATTCATAACATTTCCAGTTGACTGGAACTTCTTAATTATTTCCCTGATGGTGGAAATGGGCATTTTCAATGCTTGTGTTATTTTCTTATAGCCACTTCCCATTTTGTGAAGCTCAACAACCTTTTGTTGCACATCACATGCACATTCCTTTGTCTTACCCATTATTATGAATGACTAAGGGAATGTGTTACCTCATATTTATACCCCTGTGAAACAAGAAGTCTTGGTTGAACAATTTCCTGTTCCTAGTCACCCAGGTGTACAAAAAAAAAATCTATATCACTGGGAAAATACTTCAAATATATTTTTCTCATATGAATTCATAGAGGCGCCAATAATTGTTAGCATTGTCTCACATGACTTAAACCTGACTATGAGAATGAGACGGTTAGAAACTTAAAGTTTTGTTTTCAGAGATGTGTGACTGTAGACAGCACATGATACAACTGAGCATTAGCCAAAACCTAAACAGTAGGGAATTGCAAAATTAAGCCATGGTTTTAATGAGTTCATTCAAGGAGGTTTGCTTTATTAAACCTCAAAAGGTAAGAGCCTTTTCAGTTCGAAAAGATTCACAGGGAGCGTATTGGGGACAATAATGATCACTCTCTTGTGAATAAGAACGACATAAACAATGTGCAATTTGATCCTGCACTGGCACTCATAAACTCTGAGAAGCTTTATGGGTTGCAAATGATTTGTGGATACCATATTTGTTTTTGAAACTAATGTAATTGTATCATAAAAGATACCATTTTATTGTTATAGCTGAAATTTGTAACAACCCATCGAATCTATTAAATTTCCAATCATGAAGGGAAAACTTTTATTTTACTTCATGCGTTAGTACTTCTATTAACGGAGTGTGTAATGGAGAAATGTGCATAATTTTACACATGAAAAGCAATGATTGTTTATGGCGGACCTGGTATGTGGTCATTTTATTTGCGTGTTTATGGATTGTGCCTATGGAAATAATATAAGCAGTGTGAAATGTGTGAGAAACTATGTATCTGTGGTGTGTAAATGTGTGTAAACAGACCCTGCCCTGCAGTTCTGTCCCACAGGGCCACGGTGTGGTTAGCAGAGTAAACTGTGGTCAGTGTTAATATGTTTCCTGTGTCTGACTGACATACCTGAGCAGTTTGCTAATGAAAGAATGCCTCAGTCTGTTCTGTTGTACATCTCATCTCTCTCTCTCTCTCTCTCTCTCTCTCTCTCTTGGTTAGGGCGTGTCCAGTGGTGAGCTATCTGTCTTTGAGTTTGTGTGCTGTCTGATTCGCCTGACTGATTCTGTATGGTACTCTCAGCACTCCTCTGGACGAACTTGACAGCATTTTTGTTTAGGTTATGTGTCACAGTCATGACTAATGAGTCCCCTGCAGTCAAATGCTAGTCTGGTTCTCCACTTCCCCTTTCTGACAAGTCACTATGCTCAGGTGTGGTCAGCATAGCTGTCTGTGCGTGTGTGCATGTGTGCGTGTGTGCGTGTGTGTGTTGTAACCCATTTAAAAGCTGGTAATAGTTATTGCTGCTCAGGCCTATGATTCGTTTAACTGAACACACAAAGAAAGTTGCGATATCGTATCACACAAACATATGCAAAGAAGGAATAATAATGTCATTATTTTTCTCAGGACATTTTTCACTGTAAGTGCATTCTGTCATCAGTTCTTCAGGCCGGGGTGTTGTGGGATGGAGTGAGGGGCAACGTCATTGCAGGGCTTTAGTGGAACACAGAACCCATTATAGGAGCAGAGGAGAGATGGGAGGAGCAGTGCTGGTAATGTTTTAGCTTCAAAATGAGTTCCATTTGCTGCAGAGTCATGGATGTAATACTCATATGGAGAAGTTTATGAGGATTAAGAGCTTGTATTTAGTCTACATGGCTAGGCCCACACTCCATTCTCATCTCTCTTCCTCTCTCTCTCTCTCTCTCTCTCTCTCTCTCTCTCTCACACACACACTGTGGAATTGGGTTTGTGCATGGGTAAAGATGACTAAGCTCAGTGACACAGTTTGATTTCCCTCCTACCTTTCCGGAACTCATGGTCTCGCGCAACCCTTGGGACTTGGGATTTCAGAAGCAAATCAGTTCTTCCACTGACCACAAAGCTCCAGAGCTCTTTCTCATTGCTAAATGTGAATGATTGCTGATGTTAAAAAATTGACCCTCATATGTGCTGAACACTAAGAAAAAATGCCATTCCAGCAAGTGAAATGATCTTATATTCAAATGTATCTCTGTATTATGTCATATTATGTACTATTAGACGATTACATTAAAGCAAAAATAAAATGATTAAACTTACTTCTAGACATTTTTGAAAATTTGAATTGTTCTTATTTTGTAGGCAGAAAATTTTGCTTTTTCTATTCCATAGAAATAAAGACTTAAAATCATAAAGGCTTAAGATTCAAATTCAACTAAAAGGCAACATCAGCACACAGAGTGTCTAAAAACAACTGTTATTTACTGATTTGTTCAAATTAACTATATTTACATTAAAATTTACGTAAAACTGTAAATTTGGAATGCATATATCTTTTAAATGCAAATTTTATTAAACCCCCAAAGCACTGGGGGAGGAAACCGGAGTACCAGGAGGAAACCCCCAAAGCATGGGGAGAACATGCAAACTCCACGCACACAGGGCGGAAATCATACCTCCAAACCCAGAGGTGCAAGGCAAACGTGCCAACCACTAAGACATCTGTTTTAGGCAGACTGCCCTTATTTACCTAACACGATCTCAGGAAAGCACATAGTATAAGCAAGTTTAGAAAGTAAATACATGTATTTCTACATTGTTTTGGTGAAATCTATTTATGTTTTCTAAAGTAGAGGTATCAGTGTATACACAGAGATTTTTTTTTTTTGTCATTTTTGGCTGTTTGCCAGAATTTAGACTTAGTGACGTCCAAAGGCTTTTCCCAAACTGCCACATATATAGGACTGCCTTTTCTATGAGAGCCTTATACTGTAAGCCTTATACTTAAGTGCTTATAGGTCTCTATGGTTTCTTACATACCATGGAAAATTTGATTTACTGTATTTCTTAAGTATGCTTTTTTTAACTGAGTGCTCACTTTGCAAATTATGAGTGACTAGTTATGATTTGTTTGTTCTGACTGTAGACACTCACTTGCATCTTCACACTGATTGGTATAGTAAAAACAAAGGCATGTGCTGGGTAGTGTAAGGCAGGACAAAGTTAGCTAATTTGCCCCCAGCTGTTGTGTACTGTGAACTTTCTTTTGACATAAAATACTGTAAAAGTAAGTACAGAGATGGGCGTGAGCACATAATTTCTTTTACTTTTTACTGCACTTATTTTTTACACTTGTACATAAGGTGTGTGACATCACCAAATTCAATTCAGGAGGATGATCAATAAAAATAACGTACACTACACCAGCATGCAGGTTATGCTATGGATTATGTTTACATAAGGGTAAAGTCCAGTCAAGAGTTTTAAACATATTTGGCACAACTGAGACAAAAAAAAAAGTAGCCTATGTGGTGTATATTATATTGCTGCTGTCATCAACACACTTAAGCATGGTTAGCTTTCATGCTGGTTTTTGTCAGTGTTGTCTTATCACATGTTTGAAATCAAGAGTGTGTATGTTATGCATTGAATGACAAAAAAAAGCAAAAATCCAATGTAACTGTACAAAGTTTCATACAAAAAGTCGCACACTCTAAAATTTTGTTGCACTATCTTTAGCTTTGATTACAGCATGCATTCATCGTGGCATTGTTTCGACTATCTTGTGCAATGTGACAACATTTATTTCCATCCAAAGTATCATGAATCAATCTTGGCCGAGATCTTGTATTGAGGATGGGAGAGTTGAACCACTCCGTAAAGTCTTTTCCAGCAAATTCCAAGACTTTCAATGGGGTTAAGGTCAGGACTCTGTGGTGGCCAATTCATATGTGAAAATGATTCCTCATGCTCCCTGAACCACTCTTTCACAATTTGAGCCCGATGAATCTTGGCAGTGTCATCCTGGAATATGCCTGTGCCATCAGGGAAGAAAAGAAATCCATTGATGGGATAACCTGGTCATTCAGTACACTCAAGTACTCATTGCTGTATAATGTTGCTGAGCCTACACATGACCAACTGAAGCAACCCCAGATCATAACACGGACTCCAGAGGCTTGTACTGTACAGGCACTATACATGATGGGTGCATTGCTTCATGTGCTTCCCTTCTTACCCTGATGCACCCATCACTTTGGAATAGGCTAAATCTGGATTCATCTGACCACATGACCTTTTTCGATCACTCCACAGTCCAATCTTTATGCTCCCATGCAAATTGAGTCATTTTTATCTGATTAGCCTCACATTGATTAGGCCACACAGCTGTTTAGTCCCAGTACTGTAAGTTTTTGTCGCTTTGTGCATGTGGAAATGCTCTTACTTTCACTATTAAACATAGACATGAGTTCTACTGTCGATTTTTCATGATGTGACTTACACCAAGTGTTTTAAAAATCTCCGATCACGATCATTCATGATTTTGAACTTTTATTTTTCCAACCATGTTTCTTCCTCAAAGTTGACAGTTCACCACTCTCCTTCCAGGTTTTAATAACGCGTTGGACAGTTCTTAACCCAATTCCAGGGATTTCAGTAATCTCCTTAGTTGTTTTCTTTGCTTAATGCAGGCCAATAATTTGCCCCTTCTGAAATACTAACATCTTTTCCACAACCTCGGGATACTTCTTTTCCGACATGGTTGTTTAAGAAAAGATCAGCTACACACTGCATCAGTTAGGGTTAAAAGAATTGTCGCCAGCTGAAAAATATTAATCACAGCAATAATGATCCAATCATAGGCTTTTAACTATTATTTAAATCCAAACAGCGACTTTTTTTGGCCAGACACTGTATATCAATGCCATTATCAAATTTAAGGAAACGTGCAAATGCGGGTTTGAACCCATTTGGGGAAAAATTCCAGTAAATCACATTGATGTTTTGATGCCTTTATTAGACATATAATTTTACATCATACAACAGATAGTTCTTGTCCACTAATTTGATTGTCCGAGTGGCGTTCCAAGTGTATTGATATTTAGTACAACACTGGGACATTTCAGTGACATGTTTGTGTCACTCCACTTATATGTGTTCACTACATAAAATTCCAATTTTAGCAATAGTTTGTTCAACTGAAACTGTTACTAAACTTACTATGAGCTGTCGGCAGTCTGTGCGTTGGCCATATCACATCTGGAATGTTAATTACTTCATATTAAGTTCTTGTTTATCGAACTGTTGCATACAAGCAATACCACACTCTTAAACATGCTTAAGTGTTGTAAGAAATAAAATATAAAAACCCTACAGTATACTTGTTTCAAAATACTTTTACACTAATACACAGTCATTCTTTACACAATGGTATTAGTTATGTAAAGAATAAATGTTCATCAGCATCAGTGTATTGTACAATACATGTAGCAACCTGTATCTATTGTACATTGCCCTCAAATGTAGTGTGTAATGAGCTCAATCCTTCTATTTATTTTTCTTCTTCTTTTTCAAGGGTATATGTTTGTCTTTATGTCTCTGTTTGCACATGTAAGCATGCGTGCAAGATTATCTGAGCTAGGGGTGTGTGTGTGTGTGTGCGTGCGTGTGTTTGTGTGTGTGGTGTGTGTGAGGTTTTTTTCCCCTCTTTCTTTCTCCCAAAAGGAAAGGTTTCATGTTCACTCTCTAACTCGTCCCTGTAGAGGGTCAATTGCAACCAGTTGGCCGCCAGTCTGATCCAAAATAAACATTTGGAGAGAAGGGACTGTATAGGCAGGTACCTGGGGCCTCTGTGTTCTCCCCTTCCTTTTACATTCACACACACACACACACACACACACACACACTCACCCACCCTGCTTCTTATTCCTTAATTTTTTTCTCTTTTATGTGTAAGGGATAGACACACTCCCCTAAGGCTGTGTCTGTGTGTATCCTTTGTCTTGCGAGTGTGCCCAGCCAATTGTGAGAGCATCTGCTGTCCTCAAATCTTCTCCTGTCTCACCCGAGTCTAAATTCAGAATCACCAGTACCTACTGATATGTCCTATATTTTGGAGCATATGCCTCTTTGACATTTTAGGTGTCTCCTTCACGTTGTACTTGTACGTAGGCTTATATGCAGGGTTTCCGGTAGCCAGTAAATACCAGTTAAAACTGTTCTGGATACAGTGTCCAGAAAAAATATTCACTTAAAGGACATATACATTTCAAAGGAAATAAATTATGTAGAATTTTTAAAGTAAGTAACGTTCTTTTCTACACTTTCTTTTACTCTATAACACATGTCTCTTTAAATGAATATGGACAATGTGCTGAATAAAAAAGCTGCTGTTTAAATGAAGCTTTTTAAGTGTGCTGCCACTGGGGGTTGTCTCATCACCTCCTGCTAGCCTGTTATTCATACAGCCACTGCTGTGGAATCGCTGTCTTCTAGCAAACCACAGCTACAGTGATCGTGTTTAGAAAACGAGACAGGAATTGTAGTTTGCTAAATGGTTCCCATTTCTCTTTAATTTCTATTTTTATTTGAGATTATTAGACAGCAACAACGTGCACATCGTAGCTTAGTAATGCTAACGCCGCTGGTCATGGGGGTGTGTTTGAGGGATGGATTCTTATAGGTCGGAACCCAAATACGTTATTTAATTACAGAGTTAAAAATTCCACGTCACACAGTTATATACACTCTGTTCAAGTCCGAAATGAACATTTCCTGTTATCCAATCCGATATACTTTACAGAATACTTTACTCAATTTCAAAGTTTAAGTTTCCTCAAGGCAGTTGATAGTGAGACCTAGCGGCAAATTACCCTACTGTACAATTGTGCATTTGAACAGACAATTGCAAAACAGTCGACCATTAAAAGTTTCTTCCTAAAATCAAGGGGTCCCCATGGTCCCACATTTGGTCCCCATGAGGAAAACTACTTAAAAAACTTCTGCTTTTTATTTTATTTCTTAATTTTTGTTACTGGGGTTAGGTTTAGCATCAATTTGCGGCATTAATAATTATCAATGGAAGGTCCACAAGCATTGTAAGACAAACATCTCTTTTTCTTTCTCTGTGTGTGTGTGTAGGGGGGTTGGACTATACTGTGCATACTCACAGTTTGAGGCTGATGATGGCTGACTGGTTTAACTGGGATAGGGGAACGGCCTGCACGTCTCAATTTAGCACCCATTAATCACAGCGGCATTTCTTCACATCAGGCCGTCCGTCCGTTAGCCAAGCTAGCACGTTAGCGTAATGAGCTCAGGTGACCGGGGAAAAAGGCTGCTCTGTTTTCTTCCACTGCAGCTGCTATGTGCCGCTTGAGCTCATTAGTAAGACCATGCGCTCAGACTGAGACACCTACTGAACCAATGCCACAGCTTTCACTATTTTAATCAACTTTCTGATATGCGACATATAAACAATACGGAGAAGTGCCACTGAAGTGATCCATGTATCAAAGAATGTCAGTTAACTCTGTTATGACTAGGTACACAGTGTAAAATAATTGTTTTGTCTATGGACGAATATAAAAAAAAAGACTGTTGCTCATGTTAAGTGTATTTATTGGATCTAGTTTTTGATGTCTTGTTTTAAATATTGACAGCACTGAGTGTAAGCATGGGTTTGTGTGTGTGTGTGCGTGTGCACGCAAATATGTGTTTGAGGGGCCCTGTCATCACAAGCAGGACAGACAGAAATTGAAATGTGTGTCAGTCGGATTAAGCAAGAGTGAAAGCTGGTCAGAGGGGGATGGGGAAACCGGTCTGCTCCTACAGGTGCTTATAATTTGCAGTGTGTGATTAATCATTGTTGTGTTTGTGGGTGACATCGTGTTTAATGGATCTGTCCATCTTCTCTCTCCCCATCCTGGACCAACAGGCTGTGGCACGCTGAGTGGCACCAAGAGGTTACTGTGAAACACACACACAAACACACACACACACTGGCTTCACACATCATCATTATCATATTGCTCATGCATAAACTAGCACAGCACGCTCATAGAACTCTAGTGTTAGTAACTGAAGTACTGAAGTAATGGCTCTCATTTATACATTATGTGTGTGTGTATGTGTGTGTTTGCTTTGTGTATGGGGCATGCAAGCTGGTCAGTGAAGGCTGTAAATCAGCTGCTCCCTGATGGTACTCTGACAGAAAGGAAGCTAATCTGTCCCTCGTGTGTCATTACAACTAGCCTCCCAGATCGCCATATATCCTGCTGCTTCCCTCATCTTCTACACACACACACACACACACACACACACACACACATATCCCCACTGCTAGAAATGGTAACACACACATACACATGTTGAACATAAAGTGTCCAAGACTGTGTCAAGAGTTCATGGTCCACATCTGCGCCAGGGATGAGACGTAAGGCGATCCTGTCTTCTTTTTAAAATGATCACTGTTACACCTTTGCCTTGAGATACTGCATCAAACAGTACTGCAGCCTGTCCCAACAAATTATCTTGTGCATTTGTATACGTGTCTGCTTGTCGATTAAGCGGTATTTAGTGTTGTGTAACTTTCACATCACTAGAAATGCCTGTGCATTCTTACAATCTGTGGATATACAGTACTTATTCTCACTTCTCACATAACTCTACTATTTCAGGCTGCTGAGTCTATCCAAAATACTCCAGAGGATAATTATCTGTGTGTGTGTGTGTGTGTGTGTGTGTGTGTGTGTGTGTGTGTGTCCTTATTTCAATCAGCATTTTCCCCCCACGAATAGTCCAACATATTTTTTCAGTCCACTGTTTAAATTTCCACACTGCTAAAATACCACAGCCTTATGAACAATTTCACCCTGACAGTTTCGAATATGTCTTTGGATTTTTTTTTTTGACAAATTGCTGGATGAAAAATCCCTGGACATAATCGTCTGGTCTGGAGTATGTCTACCGCTAGAATCTAGACCCTACAATTTTTGAGTTATGGTGCTTGTTTTTGTGCGTGATGCTGAATTTCATTAGTGGTTCCTTGAAGCACCCACCGTTGCGAGAACCATGGCCCAGCTGGCCTCCTCCGTCTCTGAGATCTGCTGAGCTCGGCTTGTCATTGTCCTGCCATGCACTTTCTTGTCCTCTGCAGTCTTCTTTTGTGGAAATACAAGTCTAGGGCTTGTGATCTGGGTGGGTTTTGGTTCGATAGAGTTTGTCTGAACCTGTTCAGTCACAGATCATAAAAACGATCTGATAAAGAATGTGCTCTCGTTGCCAGGACTAGTGTTTTAAAAACAAATCTTTAGAGATTCACCCGAGCAATAAAGATTTCGGATATTGGCTTTAGTAGGAGAGCTCTTTTAGTAGCTTGTCAGCACCCCTGTAAAGTCTTTGTGTGTGTGTGTGGGGGGGGGCATGTTTTTGTATCTTGCTGGGGACCGAATGTACCTACAAGGATAGGAATATATGACGGGGACATAAGAAAATGCAGCTTTTATTTAAAATAAATAAATAAATACTAAAAGAGCCAAAAAAATTGCTTTTGATTACTGAGATAAAGGGTAGGGTTAGATAGCATTATTTTGCTGCATTCATAATTATGTCGATGGAAGGTCCTCACAAGGATAGTAAGCTAAACGTGTGTGCAAATATGTGTCTTTCTTTGTTTGCAGTTGTGTCTGTGCCGTCATGTACGCATACACGTATACACTCTCACACATACAAACACAGGGCAGGGCTACACTGCTGATTACATAATTACGGCAACAAACCACCACCGTGTGTAACATAATAACCCACTCTCATCAGCCTCAAACCACCACCATGCCCGCCCAACACTGCTTATGTAATGCTTGGAAGGAGAATGGAGTGTGTGTGTGTGTGTGTGTGTGTGTGTGTGTGTCTGTGTGTGTGTGTGTGTGTGTGTGTGTAACGAGAGTTCTGTGGAACCCCACCGTTCTAAGGATGTGTGTTTGCCCATTTCTCTTTGAGCCAGGGTGGTGAAACATGTTTTTCTTGTGCTTGGCCAGTGCTAGCTGCATGCGTTTACACTTCAGTAATGGCTTCCTGCTTCAGTCTCTCACGCTAAATCCACAGGACTGCCAGCTCTTATGTTTTTGGCTTGAAACTCATGATATTGAATCCTGTATCATGCTCACACACCACCAAACCACAACTCTTGCCAAAATCATGAAAACACTCCAATAAAACTGCTTCCTGATGAATCTTTTTTTATTTTTTAACAATTTTTTTTATCATAAGTGCATTTTTTTCATCGTGCCAAACAGAGTGAAAATGCCAACCAAATTCTGCCCTCAATCAGCAGAGAAACATGTTACAGCCAGACAGATGTCACTGTTGTTAGATGCAAGAGATAACTAAAAACTTTCGCTAAATCAAGATGTACGTATCAATGCGGTGAAATTTTAGATTTGAGATGTCAAACTCAATTTCTACCCAAGCTACTTTGGCATTTCTGTGTGTTCATAAACTAGAAAACTTAATTCATTCATTTTTTATTATCAGTCCATATATCCTGTAGTTTAACATCAATAATTTTACCACTTAAAGCAGAATTCAGGACTTTTCCAACAACATCAAAAAAAAGAGCATAGCAATTTTCATGCACCATTAGATCTTAAAATGTTGGGGTTTTTTTTTTAGTTTACCAAATCTTGAAAATATACAGTGTTTAAGAAAAATAATTATTTTATATTTTAGCATTGACACTACTACTACTACTACTACTACTACTACTGCTGCTATTCATAAAAAAATAAAAATAAGAATAGAAGAGCTGGAGATGCATTTTGGTATTTGGTGTCAATCATTAAAATATGCTAATGACATCCTAGTTTCCTCTGGGTTCTCTGGTTTCCTTCCAACTCTCAAAAAACAATAGCTGGATTGGCAACTCTAAATTTCCCCTAGGTGTGTGTGTGTGTGTGTGTGTGTGTGTGTGTGTGTGTGTGTTTGTGTGTGTGTGTGTGTGTGCTCAAATAATTTATCTTAGCAAGTGAAAATATCTTGAATATAGTCAAATGTATCTAGTATTTCTTATTATAAGATTACAATAAACAAAATATAAAATCATTAAACCTCTTTCTAGACATTTTTTTCCATTTCAAGCTTGTAGTTTTCTTAATAATTTTGCTCATTTTAAGCATTTATTTCTAGATAGAAGCAAAATTATCTGCTAATAGAACAAGACTATTTCAAGCTTGAGATGAATACAAATGGCTTGAAATAGGTGTAATGATCTTATATTTGGTTTATTGTGATCGTATAATAATAAATACTAGATACATTTGACTATATTGTATTTCCACTTGCTAAGACATCATTTTTTGCAGTGTGTGTGTGTGTGCCTGCAATGCCGGTATTTTACTTTCTAGGTTTCCAGAGAAGAAGAGATTTTATCAATCTCTGTAGATGCCTGCTGCTCTTTTCTGTTGTTCTCATCTGCATGTGCACCTGGAAGGCAGGCAGCCCTGTTTTTTTTTCCTCTGCCATGACTGGCTCTCGCATTATCCTCTCAGTCAACTGGCCCCATATTGTAGGTGTGTACTCAGTGTCTGACTATAAATTCTCAGTATATACGGATGTGACTGTAGAAATGAGTCTCCTCTACCCTATTCTCCTCCACCAGGGCCTCTGGCCAGTCCACGTCCAGGGGCCCTGCTCCCGCACTTGTCCAAAGAAACATGGGGTGTTAACAAGTAATTAAAGAATTTACTGCCCCACTAAAGGTCTATTATTGCTGTTCCTGGCCCATAATTGGGTTCATTATCAGCTTTTATGGACTATAGGTGAACGTTTCAGAAACACTGGACACACTCTGTCCTGGGCATGTGCTGAATCTGTCCTGACAATGTTGAAGTTTTGGCTTTGTGCGAGGTCAAACATTTGATATAGTTTAGTAGATATACATATAGTTTACCTACCTTACATTTGTTTTGTGCATGACAGGAGAAATCTGCATGCATTATTTTTGTAAAACATTTAAATGGCTTTTCCTGAATGAAACAAAAAAACATGAAGGAGAATTTTTCTTGGGCTTCTTGCCAAGGGGGAACAATGCTGTAACTTGGTGGTCATTTTTCTTTGACATTCTCCCATTATAAACCCTCACAACAAATGCAAGGGGTGAATATCATGGTATCCAGTTTGTCATTACTTTGTAAATGTTGGTTTAATTAATTTGTATTGCTGTATGTGTATGTGTCAGAGAGAGAGAGAGAGAGAGAGAGAGAGCACTGCTTGCTCTCCTTTCTCCATCCATCTCTCTCAGCACTGTCCACTAGGTGACAGTAATAACACAGCTCATCCTCTTGAATGATTTGTTGTGAGAGGACACACACAGAGACACACACACACCAACTCTGAAAAGCTGAAGGCATCTTATAATGGCATATAATACACAGTAGGAGTGTGTAATTTATATTGCCTTTAAAATCTATCAGTAACAGTTGAAAAAAAATTGGGACCGTGTAAAGATCTTTTCAATCTAGTACCAGCCTGAACAAAGCTGCTTTTACCTGCCAAACACAAACAGGCCTTTCATACATATCACTACTATCAATGTAACTTGACACTGATGTATCTGATACATTAGATAAGCCGATCAGGTTCCAGAATAAAAACAAAAGTAGCTCAGTGACACCTAATTGACAGCATCATGCCGTCCTGGGCATTTTCTGTGGAAACAGAGATGTAAATTTGAGTGGTGATTGTGTGCATCCATGGCTGTAGCATCAGCTACTGTGGACTGCTTTACATCACTCATCCTTATCTGGCCTTTGAGGTTCTCTCAGTAAGGGTGGAACAACAGAACCTGTTCTGCCATGAAGCCATGCAGAGATCCTAAAAAGAAAAATCACATTTCTATCTCTCTCAGAATCTATAGCCTAGCAATAGAGAAACTAAACATTCATATTACATACAGAGACAGAAAATGCAGGAGTTGGATTAATATAGTAATTTAGTTTGTAGTTGCAACAGACCGTCCAATCTATAACTAAAGATCTATCATATTCCTCATGTGTGCTGTGGAGAAAGGGCTAAAAAAGGGCAATCATGACATATTTCTATTATTAGTGTCTAATCTAATGAAAGATTTCAGATGAGAGCATTTAAAAAACACTTAGTTCACCTTGTTCACCTGTTCTTGAAGGACAACCTGCCACCCCACCCCCCAACACACACAACTCTGAAGACCCTACCAATGTATTTATCCAAATCATTCATGAAGGGAGTGACAGTGCACACTGCAACAGGTGCTAAGACTTCATTTGGTTAGAAGTTTTCCAGAGAATGAATGAGGATTCTATAAAGAAAGGGCAGATCTGTGTTAATATCAGTTACACCAGGATTTGCATTTTATAATCCTCACCCTTTCTGCTCTCTCACTCATCCGCTTCTGTGTGGTTGGCCCTGCCAATGCATTTGCATCCTGTGTCAAGAATCATCTGTTCGGGCCCAGGCATTTAATTATGACCATGAATTATGCTGACCATGAGTTTTGCTTTCTGTTATAGTTGCACTTAGAATGAAGTTTCCTGTTCTTGCTTTATTCATCAGTGTTATTTTATTTTACAACGGTGAAAGGTTGCTTGATAATGCAAACCAGTGCTTAGAATCAGGTTAGAGTTCTAACCATGCCATGTACAGTTCATCACGAAAGATACCAGCTTGGCTTGTTCTTCAGCACTTCTTTTTTTGCTAATATATACTGATATTAGAGTTATTTGTTTTTTGCTGTTCTACTGGAAAGAGCACAACAAAAGCATAAATCACTAGCACAGGCCTCTCCAGAATATTGTAATCCATTAAAGGTTCTGTGTTGGATCCTACAATAGAGTGCTTCCCTATCATGGTTGAACCTTTGATGAACGCTTTTCCTGTGCATTAATGTGTACGTTAATTATCAACAACAATCTTTAATTGTCCACTAAACTGGAAATATGTTTTTAAATGTTTTTCCCTCAAAATGTATATTGGTTTTATTTACATTCTAATTGAAGCTAAGTAGATCGTATAGATGACATAAATAAATATTTGATTTGATTGTGTACTGTAAAAAGAAGTCTGGCATTGTTTCAATGTAATGTCCTGTCACTTGCCTCTGTCCTGCCAAATATCTCCATATGCACATATGTTGAGTTTGTTCTCTACTTTAACTTGGTCTAGGCTTTAGTCAAATATGTATTTCAGGAATTACAGTAATTACAGCAGCCGTGTAACAATTGCCGTGACATTTTCAAGACTTGTCCACCCAGGCTTGGTAGCACAAATTCAGATTTTGAGAGCTTGTATAACTTGTAATGCCAAATACTATTAAATTCCAAATTTGATGTTCTATAGAAATCCCTAATAGTCTCATCAAGGTCTCCTGTAGTTCTGACATGTTTCTGACGATTTTCAGTAACAGAGATCACTCTTCAGCTAGTTCATTTATTATGTTTTGGGTTTTTTTTCTTCTTCTGTTTAGCTGTTGAGGAACCTAATACCTCTGTCACTCTCAACACTCCTCCTGGCTAATCAGATTCGCATTGTTGGACAGGATGACAAATGGGGCATTGCAGATGCATTGCCTGTTTGTTTAGCATTCCTACACTGATGTGTTTTGAGTAGTATTCAAAAAATTGAGCATGGAGACTTGAGGGATGATGAGGGTTTGCACAATCAGCTACTGGTTCAGCCAGGAATTCATCCAAATTTCTGGGTTGGAATGGCAGACATCCAAATCACACACTATATCTCTCAGAGAAAGCATGCACAAGTAATTTTATAGCAAATATTCACTGAAAAGTTCTTAAACACCTGTAAATGAAGTGTGTACTTGTAAGTGTGAAAACTGTAGAACGGTATCAAACATTTTACAACTATCAACTGCGTAATTGTAAAGCCTCTGGTATACGTTAGCGTATGCGCACAATCGTACGTATAGTCTTTCAAATTACGCTCCATTGGACATGTACGTACACAGGCGGTCGACGCATGCGCATTACGACAACTTGCACTACCCCTCTTGGCCTACAAGAGTCAGTACAGAGCAGTAAAGCAGGTCTATTAGTGTGACGGACGACAATGAAGAAGAATCACAACAACACAAAGAACAATGCATGGGCAAGCTCTCGCCCCGATTAGCACCCATATACAAATCCTTGTACTCTTTAAGGCTAAAATTATACAAATGCAGGTACTTTCTAACCTGCATTCGTTTCCATCGCTTCCGTTTTTTCTTCGAGTACCTTGAGAATCAACGGTCCTGGATCATTGTTGCCACCTGGTGGAACAACTAAATAGTGCAAAGGAATTAAATGCGCATGTGCGACCTGCGCGCGGTTAGAAAAATCTGGCGGTGCGCGTACAGTATACACGCGTACTCTGCTGATGACGAAATTTGCGTCACGCGTACTGTACGCTGTTCCTAGCATACACGTAAAAAGTGAAGCATACTTTCAGCTTAACGCTTGTAGAGAAAAGTGTGATGAGCAGCTGAGACACTCGCTTTATGTCTCAGGCCAGCTATCCAGAAACAAATTACCAAATTACCATATAAATGTGATTAAGATTTATAAAAAAAAAACATATAAATGGCGAGGGTGGTTTTTTCTTCCTTAAAACATAAGGCATTCTCCTTATGCAAAAGCATGTCGACTGTGCACTTTCACGGTCATCAAAATAGTGAGCAACTTATTCTTCCCTCGCCCTACTTATGTCTTTAACCTTTTCTCCAAGGTCTTGGTGGAAATTTACATCAGTCTCTGTCCAATTATGATTGATGACACTTGTACACATTGTGCAATCTCTGACTGTCACTATGCTATTTTCTATTTTACTTTTGCACTAAGGCGTGGGAGTGAGAGCTTGGTACTTGCCCAAGCCAAAACTAACTGCTGATAGCAATCTCATTGTGGTGATGTATGATCTTCTCTCAGAGAAGTTATCACAAAATTAGGAATGCAAACTGAGAAGAAGCTGCCTGCTTTTTTGGCAGGGTTAATTAATTAATTTATTTATTTTGATGTCATTTGTCCAGACACATTTTGTGCTCCTAGATATGTAAGAATACAGTAGAGGGAGTTGCAGCTACTATTTGTTCACCGACCATCCTCCTTTCATTTACATGTCTACGTCCAGTGATTTAGCACGCTCTCGTAACACTCTGTGGGAGAACGTTACTCTTCTGTCCCAGGTGAATTTCCATGTGTTCTTGATTGAGCTATATTCAGGCGAAGCTCAGTTCTTGTGCAAAGCTTTGTTACGTGGTAGATAACGCATAAAAAATGCACAATTAGTCAAGAGTCCTTTCAAATGTGTGTTTATTCTTTTCTGTATCACTTCATTTGTTAAAATATTTTAAACACCCTATGTGCAGTGAGCAATTCTTGAATCCTTGAAGGTCTTACAGAGCAAGTAAATGTGCGTTGACTATACTAACTCTTCCTGTGAATTTGTGATAGTGATTAATGTTTGTGTCGTTGCATGAACAGGATGTGTGCATGTTGGGCTGTGTGTGTATGTGTGTGTATGTGTGTGTGTGTGTGTGTGTGTGTGTGTGTGTGCTCATGCCATTATGCTGCTGTAGGTGAAACACAATTGTGCTTCCTCCACTAAATTTACAACAATTCTACCATTAAGCAGCAACACCACCATATCCACAAAATATTGTCATGTTTGTGTGCTCACACTTTGGTTACTTCTTCAATAGGCTTCAATATGCTTCAGCACATTCCAACAAGTATTCAAGTGCACAAAGAACACACTGAACACGCCTCGTTATAATCACTCCCCTAGCCAGTTCCAAACACTAGTTATAAGCCAGATAAAGCTCATTTTAGCTCCCAAGGAAGTATCTCGGTGTGCATTTCCTTTTCTGACTTGCATCACCACATATCCACTATGACACAGACAGGGAATTTGTACACACCCATATAGACAGCTCACTCAAACTAGAACTATATGTCTGCAGGTCACTGCTTATTTGGAAAAATTATTTTACAGTTGATCATAATTGGCCCATGTAGGGCTGGCTTACTTCACAATACACACATTTCTTAGCCATTTGGTATGCTCATATAATGTGGCCTCATAGAGAGCTTGGTAAAATGACATATTATTTAGAATTTAGAAGTACTGCTCCATGCAACAGCTACATGGACTTGCTGGCTATGTGTCAGCTACAGTAGCTGCATATGACAGGAGCTGTCAATGCTATTGTGGTTCAGAGACAAAAGATAACACCAAATAATTGTACCCAATAATATTTCATCCAGTGGTGCAGAACTAAGCTTGAAACAGCAACCAGATGGTAGGCCAGAAACTGTGGTCCACGAATACTCAACATATTCTTCAGAGGAGTAGCTGAGCAGAGAATGGGAGGGGAGTATATGATCTCCTGTATTCCGCACTTAAATGGGGCAGTATATGTTCCTTTCTCTAGGCAGTAAATATTAGTTAAGTGTTCTATGAAGTGTCTAGGGAATTGCTGCTAAACACAGTGTTGACAGCCCAAGAAACCTTTTGATGTAACAATGAGCTTTGGTATTGTGTTTAAAAAAGAAATGTTGTGAGTGACACTATGCTCTATTTATGCATGGACACGGTCTGTGCATGGTTGACTTCAAAATATGTTGAATTTGAGCAGTGAGTAGTTCTTATTTTAAAATGATATTTTGTATATATTACATTCTGTGGATTGGATTTTAGGATTTTGATCATTAAAATTTTCTTTTGCCAAATAGTTGTCAACATTTAGCTAGTAGTGGAGGCTTTAAGCTGTTGCCTCCTCTACCAAAGCATGCCACTCTTATGCCTTATCCATGCTTATACAGGGTTATTGATGTCCCAGGCCTCAGTGAATTGCAACAAACCTTCTGCTCACTCCTAGCAATTTATTTGTTCTTGTAGTGATCATGTGGAGGAAATGTCTCAGTACCTCTTTTGGTCTATCTGTCTCCCCCACCTCTTAGCTGCACCCTTAAATCCATCCATATGGAGCACACTAAAAATGGCCATGGTTTATCCCTGGCTCTTTTCACCTTGTTTGTGCGTTTCCCCTTTTCTGTAGGAGACGATAACTCTTGTCTCGGTGCTTAAGTGGGGAGATTTTCCCCTAAGATGGAGTTCATTAGAGTCAAATGAGTGACAGGCTCTCGTGGCCTCGTGCTGGTTCTTACCTTTGATCTGCCGCCTGCGTTAGGCCCTCTCATACAGGGCTGAACTGCTCCTACGGCACATTTACATGCCCATGTGCTTGCTCACTGAGCTACTCACTGTCTAAATTGGGATATATATTAAAGTATAGGTTATATTAAACTAGGTCATATATTTATAGTATGTGTTCACTGGAATGACATTAGTGACAACGGAAACAGCTTCTAGGTTCATGAGCCTCTGTTACCTGAATGATGTGTTACCTTAATAAGGGCCATGATCATCCAGCAATGCTGACGGTTTTCCCAGGCTTCAGCTCCTTTATTTCACTTCACTTCTCCTCTGGACAAATGAAAGTCATTAATGGACCATAATTATTAATGGACCACCATAATTATTCCCCTGTTAGACCATGATTCATTAATTATAATCCTTTCTTTGATGCTGTCCACTGGGACATAAAGTGGATCTGACTCAGATACTGGCAAAGGTTTTTACATACAAAAGGACTGGAATTAGATATTTCACTTTCTTCCTTTACTGTCTATGCCACTTTTGCTTTAGAAAACATGTTGAAATCTTTTTATGTTACTTATTAGTGGGTTTACTCTAAACTATATTTGACACGTCTGGATCATACTTATGGCAATGTGCTAATATTAGCTGGAAATGCCCAGGATTAAGTATCAACAGTGAACTGTTATTTCACTCTGGTATTTCTCCTGATAATTTCCTTCCTGGAAAACCCCTAAGGAGACAGTGTCTTGTTTATGGACAATATATTTAATAGAGCAAATTAGAATGAGTACCGTATTGCTGAACAGCTGTGTACACATGGTGAAATCTGTGAGAGAAGCCATTAAAGTCAATAGCAGTGTGGCAATGAGAATCCGAGTTTAGAGGCTAAACTGAGAAAGAGTCCCTGTGTTCCATAATCTCTTTGAGACTCTTAACCTCTTAACTCTAGGGATCTCACTTATCTTCTTCTACTGTTTAAACAGTCATACCTTTGATTATGGTGCTGCAAGTTAGTCAAGCTGTGAGCATCTTTCAAGCAAAAAAACAAAACAAAAAAACTTTTACAATTCCTCACTGTCATGAAGTGTTTGGTGCAAAACAGGCATTGAAACTAGCCCTTGCCTATTTATATAGCAAGAAGCCAACACAGATAGAGTTTCAACCATTGTTGCATTTTCATTCAGTGGAACTTGATCTGTTTGGTAGCTGCTGTAAACACAGAGCCAAGAGTAGGCTTTCACAGTGTGAAATCAGCATTATTTACCATGTGTTAAACTGTCTAAACTGTGTCCTGTCGCTATAGTCCTGATGCTCTGGAATGCTGATGAAGCATAATTCATTCATAGATTACTATAGCTTCTATACAGTGCTGAACAGAAATAGGGTGAATTGGACTTTGGCGATTTTATTGTTTTACAGCTTTACCTCAACAGTGTTTATAACAATATTTACAATATCATGTAAGATTATACAAGATAATACATTTACATTTATTCATTTAGCAGACGCTTTTATCCACAACAACTTACAAATGAGGAAATACAAGCAAAGTGATATATCAAGCAGAGAACGATACAAGTAGTGCTACCATACAAGATTTTTAATTGAGTTCTAGAAAAGCAAAGTGCGCAGAGTAGAGGTGTAAGAGCCAGAGTAAGGGTTTTTTTTTTTGCCGTTTTAGGGGTTAGTTACGTGCTCACAGAAGAGGTGGGTCTTTAGCTGTTTTTTGAAGATAGTGACAGATTCTGCTGTCCGGGTTGAGGTTGGAAGTTCATTCCACCACTGAGGGACACAGGGCTCTACGGTAATAATTTCTTTTAGGAGCACAAGTGCTCCTAATTACAAATATTTAGGCATACAGTCAAAAATTTAAGAGCACGGCTGAACTTTAGGTTTTTTTTTTAGAGATGGTAACATTAATGTGCCACAATATAACACACAAGTAGGCATGAGAAAACTTGAGCTTGTCAATCATGACAGAATTTAGGAACATATTGTGAGCCATGACAAATTAATTTACCTTCTGATAAACTAAATTTAATATTTTCAG
>JANDJT010000228.1:13960434-13975239 GCA_024331685.1 Stegophilus panzeri
GTAGTTTTGGAGACTTTCTGACCCCAAGACGTAACTAACTTCTGCAATTCTCCAGCTGTGATCCTTGGAGATTTTTTGGCCACTCGAACCATCCTCTTCAAAGTGTGTTGAGACAATATATACACACGTCCAATTCCATATTGATTCATAACTGGAATGTCTTAATTATTGCCCTGATGGTGGAAAATGGGCATTCTTAAAGCTAGTGAAGCTCAACAATCTTTTGCCGCACATCATAGCTTTATTCCTTGGTCTTACCCATTGTTATGAATGACTAAGGGAGTTTAGCCTATCTGTTCTCATATTCATACCCCTGTGAAACAGGAAGTCATGGTTGAACAATTTCCTGTTCCTAGTCAAATTTTTAGGTGTACTAAAAAATTTAAATATCAGTAGAAATACACTTATATCTTTTTCTGATATGAATTCATAAGGGTGCCAATAATTGTTGCACACCTATATTTAACAAAAATATTTTTTATAAACCTGTGTTGTGTTTGCAATTGTTTGATATCCATGAAAGCAGAATATTTTTGTGAATTTTTTGAACAAAATATCAAAAGGTTAAACAATAAATACAATTTTTCACAGCCTTCTTTGCTCATATTTACCAATGGTGCCAAAATTAGTGGAGGGCACTGTATGTTTTTACTCCTTTTATATTTCCTTTTGTGAAGGAAATATATTTTGTGTTGTACAATGTTTTAGAGAAATGTTGGAAAATCTTCAGCTTTGAAAAATAATCTTCAACTTTTACCTATTTGTATTTATCACACAGGCTATGCTGTACTCTTTAAATTAACTGTCGTCTTTGCTAGGAGGAAAAATCGATTCCAGTATTCAGATAAATTTTGCCTCCTAAGCGACAATTTACCATTAGTTCTTAGTCACACGTGTTGTAACACTAAGGATACCTCACCACTCAAGGATTCCAAATGTTTGTGTGTGTTACGGTAAAGTATGCGGGGTATTGCAGCGATACACCATTGACATAATGGCAAAAATAACACAACAAATAAACAAAACCATAACAGTCTAACAAATGAGGCTAAAGTTTTGCAATGCTGCACTATAGAATACTATTGACAAATAACATAATAGGTGCTAATTTGATGCTGGAATATCCTTTTAACTTGACTATCTGTATGGAAGCAAAAGGAAAACCTTTTTCTCAATGTCCCCTGTAAAAAGCATTGTAGAAGAAGTCTTGTTTTATTATTGATTGTGGAAGTGTATTTAAATATGTTTAGAATTCAGCTCTCAAGTTTAAATCTGATGAAAAATACTCATCATTTTGGTTATATAGAAAAGTGGGATGACGCTCTAAAAATACCTTCACTGGTACCTCTTTATGGATATGTATTTGTATCTGTGGATGTATGCATCTATAAAAAGCTGCTTTTCTCCACATTAGGCTAACTGAATTGACATTTTCAAGTCGAATGTGCTGGAGTATTGAGATAACACCTAAAAAAAAAATTCTGTCCAGTTATTTGTGAACTGCACAGTATTTGTATGAATTACCAATCAGAGGAGAAGTTGACTTGATTCAATGACTATAATCAACAAAGTCAGACTGTAGAAAAATGCATGATTATAATGGCTTGTTAACCAAGCAAGCAACCATACCAGACCATTTGCCTCAGCTCTGTATGTGATTGATTTTTGTAAAGGGCCTCACCACATGGTTGTCCAGTGAAGTGGTAATAGGACAAAAGCACAATGTAAGTGATGAAGGCAATGGTCTTGCCAAGTGGTTCCTGTCAGATGTGTGGTTGAGGAACTATTGCAGAGGCATTTTGAGGGAATCCCCTCTGTATAATCATGGCAGGCGAACATACACATACTCAACACATGGACGTATGGTTTACAGAAATCTGACGCTTTGTATTTATAAATGTATGGATTTTGGTTTCTCCTAATTTTTATGTGGTTAAATATTTGCAGATTAAAGTTTTCTACAGCAGAACATTTATTTTTGGCATGAACTTTCTACTGAGTTTCCTCTAGGATCTGCGGGTTTTAGAAATGTGGTGGTTTGATATAATCTGAAGTGTTAAAATGAATAAAAATTACATTACAGAACAAGGTGCATTTTTTATGCCTGGACATTAAAGAGAGTAATCTAATTGTTTATTTTCTCTTTAGGTCTGGTGGAGATATGTCTGATGCACCCACTGGATGTCGTGAAGACCAGGTAACAGAAAATGCAGAACGATTTCCCCATAAATAACTCAAACACATTAATCCTTCGTTGGATTGCAGAAGCTAGACAGGCTTATATTTCTGAATGCTTTTAATACATATCTTTGTTCCTCTGTGTTTTCCAAAAATGGGCTGGACAGGCGTGCATATGGGCACTAGAGCCAAGAGTCTAAATCATTTTGGGAAAATGAAATGCATCATTTACCCATGCCCGAAATGTTTAATACTTTTAATGTTCGCAAATCTCTCACACTTTTACCTCATTATTCCTTTGAACTTTATCCCTTGTTCTAGGCCTATGGTTGTAAAAACCAAAAGGAACATAAAAAAGAATGAGTCTTGATTGGTGCATGGCGAATTTTGAAGCTCATGAATTCATTTTCTTCCCCTGTGTTATATGAGAGAGATTGAAAGGCGAGGGTGGAGGGTGATCGGGGCCCTCACACCAAAGCTACTCAGTAGGTAGTAAACAGGTCGTGGGCCACTCCTAAACCTTTATGGCCTCTGTGTGCCCTGCCAAGACCCTGGCTCTCCTGCTAACATGCTTACATGCCCGCACACACACACACATATATGTATATTCGTGGACACATATGTATGTGCACATACATTTACTCTTTGCTGCAGTCATTTGCAGTATATAAATCTGGACGTTTTGAATTGAAAGAAGTGAGATAGTTTTGCTAAAGAAGCCATAACGAAAACAAGGCAACAGTAGATTAAACATAAGTACATGGGTTCATATAAATTGATATGTGATATTCCAGAATCCTGTCGGGTGATTTAAGGTCTCTAGTTGAAGGTTTTGCCATGGTTAGGCCACTCTCTCTTCATGCGGGGTCAGGGTTAAAAGTGCACACTCTATTTTCTTTGTAATGCTCCTCCATAAAAGTGGGAAAAGCCCCACTAAGGCATGTCTGCATTATCTATTTGAGGTATGTATGAAAGAGAGAGACATGTAGCAGCGTTTATCTTTATGTATGTGACTTGTCTGACACTTTGTCTTTGTACTGTCAGATTTTTTTCAAGTTCAAGTCTAATCAAATGGCAAACTGTAATTCTATATAACAGAGTGGATTTAGAATATGAAAGTGCATTAATTTTTTGTGAAGCCATGACCTCAGGTCTATGCAAGAAATGGATGATTTACATTTTCAGTAGTCATCTGTTAGTTGCTCTTTTCCCTTTTTCTCTTTTCTCCCCACCAACTTTTTCTCCTAAAGCATGCTAGAAGGCTAATTGGGAGGGTGAGTAGAGCTGAAATCTATTAGCGCGGGTCTTGGAGCCATGGAGGGAGTTGTACCCAACACACCTCCTTTCTGACGCTAGTTGCAGGAATGTCTCTTATTAGTACCTGGCTGCTGCTTTAATGTTCACTGCTCCAAATTGGATGCCAACTGGAGTGAACATTTTTTTTCTCTATTCAAAAAGCTGCTTTGGTGGAATCAAAGGGTTTTTTAGAGGGGAACCTGACACAATGTATACTCTAGAATACATATTTGCCCTGTCCAAATGAGGGCACTGGAGCCAGGGAGAGGAAAGGGGGGGGATGTTGCACACCCACACCCACACCCACCTAGAGCTGCTCAGTGAGTTGCTCAGTGGTATCAGTGTATAAGAGGAATCACATTCTTTGCAGGTTATCAGTGTAGTAAATATCATTTCCCATTATTCAAGAAGGCTTAATAATTTTTTTTAAGGTGCATTATTTGCTACTGGGGTGGAGTGCATTGGGTGGTGTTTGTATATAGTTAGCCTTTCAGGAAGACAGTGGGAATGGAGTTACAGCTTTTCATTAACCTGGAAACCACCTAGTTACATGGTTCATGGGCTGGTCTCAGCTCACTTGGAGGTAACAGAGGGTGTCGGGCGGCACTTTCGGCGGGGGGCAGTGTGCTTGGGGCACCCCATCTGACTCTGATCAGCATGCCGGCTTCACTGCCACTCTCATTAGAGACCAGGAAGAAGTCCAGATTGTTCTTTATGTGGAGATCTGGTTACACAACCCCAAACACACCCTTAGATCCTCCCACAGGTTCAAACATCTCTGTCTAGTCCTGCCCCCTTGACTTGCTAGCTTTCACTTTTGTAATACTGGTCAAACTGGGCTTGAGCCATTGTTTTCTCTGTGTTCTAGGTTGTTCCAACAAAAATGTTTTTGTGTGTGTTGGTATCGTATAATTTTCTGCTGCTGTTTTGTTTTTCAAACTCTGTTATCAAGGCTTAGTCACCGAGTTGTGTCATGCCTTCAATATGATATAAAAGCTGTTCTTTGGAGCTCATCTGTTACAGACCACTTGGCCATCCTTGCTCTGTTGGCTATCTAGTTATGCTGTTGTGGAGTTTGGTGCTGGTGGCATGGATACTCCAGAACGTTCTGCCAGAAGGCAAGAAGGGTGTAGAGTCCATGTGAGGGGTGGGAAGGGTCATCCTCAATGTTGCAGCCTTGTTTATGTGCAGCATCAATCTGCTCTGCCAGACGTGTGCAGATCAATCCTGCAATCTGCCAGGGTTGCTATTTGAGCCTGCCCCCAAGTAAACCCTGGATAGGCAAATGGACCATCTGAGCAGCACTTTTAAGTCACCGTACATCAGTTCAGATTTTCAACAAGCGTCCTGCCTGCCTAGCACAGGTCTTTCCATCCATCTAGTAGCGCAGGCCCTAAACAGTGCCCCACCACTAAACAGTCCACTAAACGGTCTACTAACTGTGAACATGCCCATGATAGCCAGAGGCTGACAACAAGACACTTTATGGCTGAATACATCACCTACTGGGCAGCGACTACATCAGATAAGTGGATCCTCATGACAATGTCCAGGGATATAAATTTAAGTTCTGCCACTGGCCCTGAATCTTTTTGGTGCTCTGGGCCTTGTCCATACCAGTTTGTAACAAAATTATTGCTCTGACCAAAAGTTTTCCTGTTGGACACTGGCACAAATGAAAGATTGAAACAGTGGATTTTACTCCACTTACCTCCTTGTTCATAAGAATGATGGCAGTTTGGTCTAATTGTAGATGTAAGGAGTTAAACCTATCCCCTTCTTGTATGCTAAGGTTGAGAGATGTTGTTGAAGCTGTTCAGCTGCAGGACTGATTCATGTTGGTGGACCTGCCCAATGCTTATTTTCATGTTCCCTTCACAACAAGAACACTTGAAAGATCGGCATTCAAATTCAAAGCCCTACCCTTCGGCCTCTCTCTAACACCACGTATGTCTGTATGCAAGTGGCCTTGTCTGCCCTGATGGCCAGTAGCTAGACAACAAAACTTAGGTTTGAACAACGCATTATGTCATTTATTTATGTAATTATGGCATTTGGCAGACGTCTCTATACAGGGGAACTTACATTTATCTCATTTATACACCTGAGCAGTTGAGTTGAAATTTTAGTGTCTCCTCCAAATGCATTTTGGGAGAAAAGATGATAGAGTAAATAATCCACCTCGTTCACTTTCATTACACCCATGACTGAGTCCATTACACAACAGCTGATGACATTATGGATGCACTGAAACATACACAATCTAGGGGGTGGTTCACTCTGTGAAATCACCTGACATGAGTGTATGTGATAGGCAGTGTGAATCTATTGCCCTGGGCTCATTAGGGCTGATATCCATAGCAACATTTCATACCTTTCAGTGTGTTTTTCTTACAACCGCTGGTGGTGCTGTTCCACAAATGTCCAAAATAATCAGCTTTAAGACATGTGTTGACAGAAAATAATCTGATGTGAAAGTCACAAAAGTTCACTTAGACAACACTGTGGTTGTCAGCTACATCAACCATCAGGGCATCATGAGATTTAGCGGGTCTCTCCATCTTGCAGGGATTCTCCTCAAGTGGGTCTATCCACAGTCTATCCACAGCCTCAGTGAGGGCAACTCCTCTGCTGGAGCAATAGCCAGTGTGTATAGTCAGAGGAGTAGCAATTGATAGGACTAATGAGATGCAGGTGGACCTCTTCACCAAATCCAAGTCAACACATGCCAGTTGTTTTCAGACAGTCCACTGGTACTGATCTTGCAGTCTTTGCCATCTGCCTGGCATTGATGTTTTAGCAATCTTGATCTTTAGCAAGGCTGAATGGACAGCCTTTGAGATTTTACTTTGAATAATTATGACCATTTTGTTCAATCCATTTACAATGGATATAAAAAGTCTAGACACCCCTGTTAAAATGGCAGGTTTGTGATGTAAATTTTTTTAAACCAAGGCAAATCATGTCAGAACATTTTCCACCTTCAGTGTGAAATTACAACGTATAAAACTTAAGTGAAAAACAATCAGAAACTTTTTTAGGGAAAATGGAAAAATAAAAAACTTACAATAACCTAGTTGCATAAGTGTGCACACCCCTAAACTAATACTTTGTTGAAGCAGTTTTTGATTTTATTACAACACTCTTTTTGGGTAAGAGTCTATTAGCGAGGCACATCTTGACTTGGCAATATTTTCCCACTATTTCTTGCAAAAACATTCTAGATCAATCAAATTCCATCAAGGCCATATCCTATGCACAGCTTGCTTCAGGTCACCCCACAGATTTTTAGTTTTATTCAGGTCTGGGCTCTGGCTAGACCATTCAAAAACATTGATCTTCTTTTGTCTAAGCCATTCCTTTGTTAATTTGGATGCATGCTTTGGGTCATTGTCATGCTGAAAGGTGAAATTCCTTTTCATCTACAGCTTACTAGCAGACACCTGAAAGTTTTGCTAATCGACTTGTATTTGTAGCTATTCATGATTCCCTCTCCCTTGATATAACCTGCAGTTCTGGATAAAGAAAAGCAGCCATGGTAGCTGTCGCTACCATGCTGCACCATGGGTATGGTGCTCTTTTGGTGATGTGCTTTTTTTTGCACCAAACATACTTTTTGGAATTATGGAATTATTATACCTGTTGGAATTGGTCTCATCAGACCTTAACACATTTTCCCACATGGTTTGGGGGTGATTTAGTTGGGCTTGGGTGTTTTTTGTGAGAAAGGGCTTCCATTTAGCCACCCTACCCAATAGCCCAGACATGTGAAGAATATGAGAGATACTTCTCGCATGCAGCGAGTAATCAATACTTGTCAGATATTCCTGCAGCTCCTTTGATGTTGCTGTAGGTCTCCTGGCTGCCTCCCTGGTAAGTTTTTGTCTGTTTATAAAATTTGGAGGGACATCCTGTTATTTGTGATGTCATTTTCTCCACTTGTTGATGATGGCCTTCACAGTGTTCCATGTTACATCTAATGTTTTGGAAATTCTTTTAAATCCCTCTCCTGATTGATACCTTTCAACATGTGAGATACCATGCATGCTTTGTAAGCTCTTTGCAGACCATGGCTTCAGCAGACAGATGAAACCAAGAAGTAAAGAAAATCCTGGAGAAACAGTTGTTCTTTATTTGGGGTTAATCAGAATAATTTAATTGATGACAGCTGTATGGTAATTACATTTGAACATAAGTTTGAATGTGAACACAGCCACATCCCCAATTATAAAAGGGTGTGCACAAATGCAAACAGGCTATTGTAACTTTTAATTTTTCCTATTTTTCCCTAAAATGTTTCTGATTGTTTTTCGCTTAATTTTTGTATCTTGTAATTTCATATTGAGGGTGTAAAATGTTCTGACATGATTTATCTTGGTTGAATTTTTTTTTTTTCATTACAAAAACCTGCCATTTTAACAGGGGTGTGTAGATTTTTTAAATCCATTGTAAATGGATTGAACAAAATTATCAATTATTAATGGTCAGTTATTCAAATAAATTCTCAGAGGCTGTCAAAGACTTTATATTCATTGTACATGGATTTCTTATTACTGAATTATACTTAAAAACTTCGCAATTCTCACAGAAGCATTCACATGTTTGCATAATTCTTATGTTCCAGGAAATATCAATAAAATATATATAAACAAAGCCCTGGTCTCTGTGGTGCCCCAGGCCCTGTAAACAGGAACAAAATATTTATTTGAACCACCAGAAAAACTTGTCTGTCAATTATGTTGCATGCCAATTTCAAAATAGTTTCAAAACAGCTCACTTGTAAAGAAAGAAGTATAGGACTATCACATAATATATGATTTTGGCTATCATAGTGCTATCGTTTGAAGGCAATTTGGGTCCTGTCAGACTCATCCCTCTAGCTAACATTGCTTATTTCTTGTAGCTAAATTTCTGTAGTTTGTGTTGTGGGTATGGGGAGTGTCTATGTAAACCAGCATTGAATGTATGATTCATGCCGGCCTGTTCTGATTGTTCTTAACTATGTCAACCACAGCAGGTACACAAACACATCCAAGTCCAACTGGCAAGTGTTGGGAAAACCCTATGATTACCCCTTGCTGCTCTTACTGTAACTCTTTTTGACTCTTTCTGATCAGAGCATGTTTGAAAGTGGTGTTGCTGTGGGAAGGGGGGTCATTTGACAAGGGCTGTAACAGACAGATTCCTTTTGAGGAGTGGGTGATGGCAAGAGTAGAGTCTCTATGCTTCCACCCCCGACTGCTGCCTGAACCTCAGTGCCCTCCTGATAGCATCCCTCAAACTGCCCTTAAACAGCAGGGCTCAAAGCTCTTAGGTTTGGAAGTTGATCTGCCCCAGTAAAGCAGCATGGCGTTTAGCTGTGCTGCCCTGATCCTCTAATCCTTCCCTGCCATGGCTTGGGTCCTCATGAACACCACCACCACCCACCCCCGCGCGCCCCATTAAGCCTCAAAATACCCAATGGAATGAAAAAGGAGGACGTCTGGTCACCTTATGTTGAACACCCATGTTCTGTTAATGGGCTGAGAGGCAGAGAGAAAGAGAGAGAGAGAAAGAGAGAGAGAGAGAGAGAGAGGTGTGCTCTTTCTTCTCTCACCCTCTCATTATCACACTTGCCCACTTGTCTGTCTCTGTGTCCATCTTTCTCTTAATGACTAGTGTCAGGTGTAGCACTGTGAGGGGAGGACAGATTCCCGATTTCCAACTGAGACCACTTTAATAAAACAGAACCAAGGACCACTGGGAGACCATCTCTGAGAGAGAGAGAGAGAAAGAGAGAGAGAGAGGTAGTAAAAGCTTTTTGCCTCAGATGCCTGGTCCTCGAGGCCAGCAGGACACAGACTCAGATGCAGAGAGGAACTGTGAAAATGTCATCATGTCGCTGACTCCCCCTTTTAGTTTCCATATTTCCCCTTTCATTACCATATTTCAATTTGAGTCCCTTTCTTTGCATCTGCCCTTTTCTCTCTGTGTAGATGTACTGATAGTGTATCCTGTCAAAGAAAACCATCCCTCTAGGGACCTGTCAATCAACTCTCCAGATACTTTATATTGGAGGATTACAATAACAATGTGCTGCAGGCACAGGCACACACACACACACACACACACACACACACAGAGAAAGGTTACAGAGTAATAAGCAATAAACAAGAGCTATGAGTACAACCCAAATCTCCACTAACCCCCACTGTCACACACAAATCAGGAACCGGTAATGAGATGGTTCCTCAAGACAGCAGCTACAACCCCCAACCCGCACCTCCACCTCCAGTCAAATGTGTCCCAGCCGGGGGGGCTGGGGACCAGCAAAATACTGCCACAAGCTCAAAACTGTCAGATATTCCTATTATATCTGGACATTTGATCCCCACCAAGACATAAAAACATACCCAGTATACATGATATTGTTTCTGATATATGAAGAAGCCACGATTATTTAATCAAAGATTTAATTTTGAGGGTTTTATTTTATCGTATCTTACTGTATGCTTAAATGGCGTATTATTAAAGAAGTACTCCAGTGGTTTTTAACCAAAAGGTCAATCAGAATAGGGAGAAAATACCATCACTGGTATGGTTGTTGGGCTGGTTTAAATATTTCAGAAACTGTTGAACTCCTGGGATTTACAAACACACACAACAGTCTCTAGATTGATGTGAGAGGTCAGAGGAGAACGGCCAGACTCGTTCAAGCTGAAGGGAAAGCTATGGTAACGCAATTACACTTTACAACCGTGCTGAGCAAAAAAGCATTGCAAAGAAGCACAATAGAGTTGAATTGTGAAGTGGATGGGCTACAAGAGCAGATGACCACATCGAGTTCCACTCCTGTCAACCAAGAACAGGAATCTGAGGCTACATGGGAAAATCCACAGTGTTGAATTAACACCTACAGTGTTTACTCATGTCCAATTGGACACGAACACTGAAAGAGTTCGTTCAACATTCTAGGTGTTAATTCAACATTGGGGATTTTGCTGTATACAGTGGGTATAGGTGGGCTTTTGAAAAGCGTTGATAAGTATCCATCCATCCATTCATTTTCTATACCGCTTATCCTAGAGGGTCGTGGCGAACCTGGAGCCTATCCCAGGGAGCATGGGGCACAAGGCGGGGTACGCGTTGGACAGGGTGCCAATCCATCTCAAGGCACAGTGTTGATAAGTATAACTGTTCAATTCCATTAAGTAAGGTTAAAAATACACAACTATGTAACACAAACTGCAACCATTTAAATTATGGCTTAAGATTAGACAGTTTTAGATTCATCCGACTTTTTAAAACCATATGGGACTATTTCTATAAACACACTTTCCCCACGGTTCTGTCGTAAGCATGATCATGAATTCTTTCCTCTAAAAAGGACTCCCAACTTTGGAACAAATTCTACAGATTTAGAGCTTTATTTAGAAATATTTTTGGCTGATGAATTCATGAAATTGTTCTACAAAAAAAAAAAATGCTTTGTATAAACATTTATTGGTGTATCCCAAACTGCCCTTAGGCCTACTATAAACAGATTTCAAGTACACAGGGTATTTCCCCCCTGTTCTTTTCTCAAAAAACATCAATTTTTTGTCTGTTCTACAGTAATCACGCATGCATCATAGATGCCGTGGATAGAGATTAGGCTGAAAAAGTATATCTTTAGTATCTTTGTGAAATATTAAGTTGATGTGTATTAAATCCAATCTAGAATAAGTACCCAAAAATTACTTTTCTACAAAGGCAAAATACCCAGAATGCCAAAATAATGTTATGTTTGCTCCCAAAAAAAACCTAACCACATGTTATGCCCCCATACCCCCTCAACATGCTGCACCCCATCCCCCTCCATGAACATACACACACATACACGCACACACACACACACACATACACACACACTCATTCTTACTCCCTATGCCACCTGAGAGCTACACTTACTCACTGCTATCCAAAGACAATGGTTATTTTTGGTATCCGTTAATTATGTTTTTATGTGTTCAATCTGCTGTACGGTTACAGAAATACGACCCATGAGAATGTTTCACTGGAAGCAGTGTATGAAGGAAGCTGACAATGTACTTTTGTCTAAAAAAAGAGAGAGGCAGGAAAAGAGAAAGAGAGACTTTGGGGGGGTGGGGGTGTTAGATCTTTTGTGATTGCTCCTTCAGGATGGTGCTGAGGGCAGTAATTATTAATCTCACAGCAACTCACTAGCATATGCTGTACTCTGACAGCTGTACCAGAGGATCTCTCTCTCTCTCTCTCTCTCTCTCTCTCTCTCTCTCACACACACACACACACGGTATCCCGTGTGCCTTTTAGACACAACCCATGCTCCTTTTCCAGCATCTGTATGCCTGTGTCTGTTTTAATATCTCATTTATTGGCAGGTTTCATCTCTGCCTCTATACAGCCCTGACCTTTGACCCTGACTCTAACATTGACCCTTAGCCCACATAACAGAGTGTGTTTCAGCACTGCAGGCCTGTGTCATGCTATTTATCACATCCCTACATGTCCCTGTATTGTATTTGAGTTGCTATCCGTGCACGGGCAGGCTATGAATAGGAATTAAATGGTGTACAATGGAATGCTATACTATTTATAAAGCCATTTGTTTGGGTGTTCTGTGTGACACAGAGAGAGAGAGAGAGAGAGAGAGAGAGAGAGAGACTCTGTGTATGGGTCTGTAATGTGTAATGGGCCTCTGTTTTACTTTCTGTACCGGCGTGTGCCAGTGTAATGCTTCTTGGTTTAACCCACATTCGCATCACACAGCACCCTCTCCTGGCTGCTAAGACTAACGTTCTGTATGTACGTCATGCATCCTGCGCTTCACATTTCTCTGTATCGCATCATCACATCAGATGCAGTAGATATATACAGTACTGTAGACGCACTTGTCCAGTGTGTGTCTGTGTGTGCGTGTTATAAATTCATGTGTACTGCAGTCCACACTTATCTTCCACATCTGAATAACCACTGTTAACTCATTACTGATTAGATCTTCTCTTCAGTTCTAGGTAGGTCTGGGAACTTTAGATAGATAGATAGATAGATAGAGACAGATAGACAGATAGATAGATAGACAGATAGATAGAGACAGATAGACAGATAGATAGATAGACAGACAGATAGATAGAGTCTCCTCCAAATGTATTGGAACACAGGGCCAATTCTATTGTTTTTTTCTATACACTGAAGACATTTGGGTTCGAGATGAAAAGACGAACATGAGATGATGGATCAGAATGTCAGCTTTCCAGATATTTACATCTAGATGTGTTAAACAATTTAGAACATGGCGCCTTTTGTTTGAACCCACCCATTTTTTGAGTGATCAAAAATATTGGAACATGTGAATGACAGGTGTGCACTGTTATATTGATTGTTTAAACAATTAACTGCCCTAAATGTCTCATTTTGGTTTGAGCCCTAGGTTTCATCTGTGAAGACTGCATTTGTTGTGGAGTAAGAGAGATATAGGAAAGACAGCGCTAGACAGAGAAAGAGACAGTGAGAGAGTGAGACAGCGTGCTACAGAGACAAAAAAGAAAGCGAAAGAGACAGGGTGAGAAAGAACATAGAGTGTGACAGAGAGAAGGAGAAAAAAGAGTGAGATATACAGATAGGGAGAAAGAGAGATATAGAAAGAAAGCGCTACAGAGAGAGAAAGAGAGAGAAAAAGACAAAAGAAAGAGTGTGAGAAAGAGACAGAGAGAGTGTGATAGAGAGAGAAAAAAAGAGAAAGAGAGTGAGAGAGAGAAAGAGAGCACACTACAGAGAGAAAAAGACAGACAATGAGAGTGTGAGAGAGAGGAAGAAAGAAAAAAGAACGCGTGAGGCAGAGAAAGACAGAGAGAGAGCGAGAGAGAGAGAAAGGGAAAAAGAGAATGTGTGTGAGAGAGAAAGAGACGGAAAGAGAGTGTGTGTATGTGTGTGTGTGGGGGGGGGAGTGAGAGATGCTCCTTGTCCCACACTTGAAAGCCTCAATTACTCATCTGCTCATCTGAGTAGAACAGCAAAATGTGCAGAACAAACACACACACACACACACACACACACACACACGTTGTGATGAGATGTAAAGAAGAGTGTTCAGACTGCAAGAAAAGTACAACACACCACGCTGCAGCTGAATGAACACACATTTAGGTCATTAAATATTCATTAACCAGCAACACACTCCTCTGATATACACTGCATACTGTATAGATATGATTAAAGCAATCTGCTGGAGACACACACACACACACACACACACAAACACAAACACACAGCCGAGAGCGATGAGAAGGTGATGAAGTGATTGTTATCCACACACACACACACACACACACACACACAGCCGAGAGCGATGAGAAGGTGATGAAGTGATTGTTATCTGTGGAGACATGGTGTTTAAATAATCACAGCCCAGTGTGAAGCTGCCTCGCCTCAGACCCTGATGGAATCCCATCAAGCCCGGCTCGGTGTTACCATGGCGACCACTGGCTTCAGCAGCACATGGCTTTAGGGTGTAGAACTGAGCGAGACCTGTAGCTGATGAGCGACCGCTTTCCTGACCCAAACCAAACCGAGATACAGCTATCGACCATACCGTTTCTTACTTTATACTAGAGCAATGATGAACACACACACATACACACATGCACACCTCTCCCACATCCACCTCTGGTGAGAGTTAAAGCCCTTCAGGCACGTGTGAGGTAAATTGCTCTCATTGCAGGTGATCGATCAGGACTCGTGCAGCCTGGAGGCTGGATTTGGTGACAAGCGCTTCAGGAACAAATCCTTTTCCCCTCAGTCTTGTAAAAGAGTGTGGCTGAATCAGTTTTCAAGCACCAACAAATTATTACCTTGTGTTATCTTGATAAGCTACAAACAGCTTTACATGCTACATTTTTGTCAGGTTCTTTATGCTATATAAACCTTAACATTTACCTCAATATTTCCATTATCTGATAGTCGCATCTCAGATGATGCTCAGCTTAACTCAACACCTACAACAGTTGGGTCACACTTCACAATATGGTTCCTTAATTAAGGGCAGTGGTGGCTCAATGGTTAAAGGCTCTGGGTTATTGATTAGAAGGTCAGGAGTTCAAGCCCCAGCACTGCCAAGCTGCCACTGTTAGGCCCTTGAGCAAGGCCCTTAACCCACAATCGCTCAGTTGTATAAGTGAGATAAATGTAAAAGGCTTAAGTACTTATTAACTTATCAGTAAGTAATTAAAGTGCACCTTTTATGGTTTTGAAACACGCCTAATTTTGTTTTAAAGGTCTCATACAATAGATTTACATGCATCCAAGGTCAAAAAACACTTTAATGTGCTCATA
>JANDJT010000228.1:13994347-14006157 GCA_024331685.1 Stegophilus panzeri
CACACAAACACACACACACACACAAACACACACACACACACACACGCACACACACACACACACACACAATCACACACAAACGCACAGACACACACAAACAGACACACACACACACACACACACACACAAACACACACACAAACAAACACACACACAATCACACACAAACGCACAGACACACACAAACAGACACACACACACACACACACACACACACACAAACACACACACATACAAACACACACACAATCACACACAAACGCACAGACACACACAAACAAACACACACAAACACACACACAAGCACAAACACACACACACACACACACACACATACAAACACACACAAACACACACACCCAGAAACACACACACACGCAGAAACACGCACACACACACACACACACACACACACTCTCTATGTCTCTGCAAATTTCCCATATACAATTTGTTTGTACAGCCATAGTATGGGAAATGTTTACCTGGCTCATCCATTACAGCCCTAAGCCAAGCTTTCTCCCATCCTCTCTGAACATATTATGCTGTGCCTACCTATACAGTGTGAAATATATGGCACAATAAGGATAGGTAAGATCATTAGCAATGGACGGAATTTATTAAGGGGCATGTTTGATTAGTGTGGCAGAGCCCCCGCTTCCTGTTCAGCACAGCTGAGGCGGCTCAGCTTGATGGATGAGGACGTATGCAGTAATAATACAAATAACAAATGAAAGAGTGGACGGCTAGCTGTGTAAACATGACTGAGGCCTGTTTGAGATGATGGTCCAGCATGGTGTGATGGGGGATAGAAACTGAGGGAGAGTAATGAGACACATACACAGTCCTGACATTTTCCCATTACATCAGTACAGACACACACACATTTACACGAGTACACAAATATACATACACATACAGAATATACATATCCAGATCTGGTGACATTTGTAAAAACAGTGGCATCTAATCCAGGCATCTAACATGCATATACGTTGAAGTTAACTTTATTATAAATTTTAATCGCTTCCTGTGTTACAATGCATAAGAGCTGGATGCCAATTTAGAGTGCGTGAAGTCGGGACTAGTTAAACAAATAAACACACTATCCTTTTAATTTAAGAATAAAGGTCCTTTGGGATCTTTTAGAAGAATATGAAAATGAAATTCTTTTGAGAGTCATTCAAGCCATTCAAGTTAAGCTTTTATTTCTGCATCTGGACAAATTAATCTTTGTTCCAGTCAATTTATCTCAGGCAATTCATTCATCTTTGTCTTCTGTCTGTGTCCCCATTCTTCCCTGTGTGAATGAATGATGGAAGCAGTTTCTTTCAGCTAGTAGGTTAAAGTCAAGCCCTCCATCTGAACAAACACATTCGTAGCAAACGTAATATCACTGTTACATTGTTCACAATGAATTACAGTGTTGGTCTGACATTCATACCTAGAGCATTGACTGATCATCCAAAATATTCTATGTATTTGTATATGACGTAAACGCTGTTTTTATCATAGGTCGTTTGGTCTTTTTGGCTTCTTGCATCTTTCTCTGTCTACGTCAGGCTCTCTCCCTAGCTGGGCTTGGATCAGGTTTAACGGAAGCGCTGGTGGTTAATCCATTTGAGGTAGTGAAAGTGAGCCTCCAGGCTGACAGAAATTCCTTCAAAGTGGTAAGAGACAATAGTGACAATAGTGTTTTGAGATCTAATGTCATAACGTACTTTTAATGGTAATCTTCTTCTCTCCCTCTTGCCTATTTTCCCATCCAGCAGCCATCCACATTCACCCAGGCTCGAATGATTATTAATTCAGATGGCTTTGGTCTGCGTGGGATAAATAAGGGCCTGACCTCCACACTGGGACGCCATGGCGTCTTCAACATGATCTACTTTGGCTTCTACTTCAATGTTAAAAACACCCTTCCTGCCAGCCAGGTAAAGAAAAGTAACCTTGGGGGTGGTGGATATAAATCGGACATCACAAAGACGTGCCCTTGTTTTTAATGACACCTATAGAGCAAGTACTGTAATAATGGTGCAAACTGATTTTTACGCTGTACTAAATTAGAAATCTGTCTAATAAGCTGTTAGGGTTTGAAAAGAGAGGGAGAGAGGTAGAAAGGTAGAGGAAAGGAGCTGCTAAGATCAACCATACTAATCCTTTCTATGTTTGTGCTCTGTCACATCCTCAAAGGTTCACATTACACATCCGGCAGGGTTCTACTCCCAAACAAAAGATAATTTTGTTAAATCGAAACGAAGCCATATGCTCCACGTGTATATACTAGAGCATTAGATTAACTCCAATTAACTAATTGGAAGCAGGCAGTGGTATTGTTTCAGTATTGGAGAGTTACACTGTAAGAGCTGCAGAACATTTAATATCCTCCTGTAGATTTGAACTCAGAATGTCATTGTCTAAAAAGCTGCCTGTCTGATGAGGCCTGAACCCGATATTTACTACTCTCTCAGTGCCAAACAGATGAGCAAAATTATAGAGGAAAGCTGAACTTTGGGGGCTTTGAGGTTTCAGCTTGAGTCATTGTATAGACATTAAAATTCATGTAGCCCGATCGAGATTAATCAGTGATTCATCTCTTCCGGTGGTTTCTGGCCACAAGTAAGCATGGCCATCTGACTATGTGTACTGTGTGCTATTTTTACAGTAATGCTGCAGTGATCCAATTATGTTTTAATACTGAATTTGGTTATAGGGGGCATCCCGTAAGAACCATGGTCCTGTGTGTTTGAAATGAGGAATGCTAGAATGGCTGAATGGTGTGTTGACTGTGTAGTAGTACACCCAGTGCTAGTAGTGCTTTTCAGAACAGTGCTCCTCCCCCTGCTGCAGACTTTTGGATTAGCTGTTGATTCAGCTCGTCACTCAGGGTGTCCGCTGCTTTGAGAACGGCCGTACACAGCAAGGCTGCTGTCATTTGTAAAAATATCCTGGCCAATTAGCTGTCAGAGCCGCATGGGTCTGGCCTTTTTTTGGTACTGTAATACTCTGGTGCCGAGTCACAGCCCAATTACCCAAATTGTCCCCATATGCCTGCCCAGTCTGCCTGCATGAACCCTGTTTATAAATCCTATCGCCAAAGCTCGCCCTGTATCATGTGATGTGCCTCAGCCAATAGGAGCCACACTGTTTTTAGGGAAATCTGCCTCCTGCTACCATAAAATGATCTGAGCTTTCATGCCAGCGTTGTAATCATATTCATGACCCCCTCCCCTTTCTCCTTCCTATGTTACTCTCTCTATTTACTGTCTCTTTACTGCTCTTCCACTCCTACAATTTAGTTTCTACAGCCAAGAGGGATGCCCCTCAGTGGCACATTTTCCACTCTTCACTGACTCCACATATGCTGGTCTGTGTTTTCAAAGAAGATGATTAAGTCAAACTTAGAAAATAGAAGGACAACCACTGCATACTTTAGTGGACAGCTGTTTTGTGTTCTATATGTCTGGTTTATGTTTTTGAAATTCAGCTCTGAAATCTCATTTTCTCCACAAACATTAGAATCATGTTCAGCTTTCCAAAACAATATGTTAACAAACCTGCAATTGCTCCAGAACTCTCTGCCACGAACGTTCAGAACCACATACTGAAATGAAACTGATCTTTATGCTCTGGGCCATAAAATATCTTGGTCTTCTGCATTAAATTTAGATTCTTCCCAGTATCTCCTTTTTCATTTCTCTCTGAAAGGACCCTCGTCTGGAGTTTATGAGAAAGTTTACTATAGGTTTGCTGTCAGGAACCATCTCATCGTGTGTGAACATCCCCTTTGACGTGGCGAAGAGCCGTATCCAGGGTCCCCAGCCAGTCCCAGGGGAGATAAAGTACAGGAGCTGTTTCCAGACCATGACTCTGGTGTACCGTGAAGAAGGGTGAGCTCTACTTTCTGCTGTCAAACTGAGACATTCAAACTGGGTAAACACTGCAGATCAATTTACACAAATGAAACAATGAATGAATTAATAAATAATTTACCTGAGGTATCTTAGTTATTATTGTGTGGGTTAGGATTTTTTTTTTTTTTTCAATATTTTTACCACATTAGGTCTTAATTGATTTTATTTATCTTCTCTCATCTGACCTTATTGTGAGGCTCACTACTAGTCAATGAAGCAGCAAAAAGTAACTTTTGTTGATACACTAAATATTGATGTCCTGTGAGATACGGACATTTCTCTACTAACAACCCTTAGTTGTAACTGGTGAATGTTCACATTCACATTTTGCTAGATATTTGCTTTTCTGTTTCATGAATATTGAGAACATTTATACTCTTTTCATTTATTGAGTTTTCTAGCATAATAATAACAAAGATTATACTTGTTGATATGCTGCTGTGTTTGTTATACTGAAAATTGTAGTAATGAATTTGCAGTGATTTTGTTTGTCTGAGGTCCTGAGTGCCATTGCTTTAGTAGATACAGAGTCTCTTTCGGTTGACAAGCTTGCAAGTGAATTCATTGCTTTTATGAGCCTTCATGGTCATGATTTGCTCCTTTTACTTTGCTCATGGAGACTGGCAGACTGCTTCTTATTAGATCAGTTGGGGCCTGGGTTAAGGTGGGGTTGGGTGTGTGTGTGTGTGATTTTCTGTGTGTGTGACTGAGCCACTAAGTGTAGCCGTTTGAGCTTTGGGGTGCTGAGAGGGTACCCCCTCTATCCTATTTTGTCCAACGCTCTAACACAACACAGTCCTAGCTAATTAGTGGTCCCTATGGGATACGTCGTTAAGCAGGTCCTAACGAGGTGCACGGCGCTCAACGGGTCAGTTTAATCAGACAGCGGGGCAGGGAGGAAGTGGCTCGAGCCTTATTAACGCCAGCAGAAGCAGGGGACAGAGGCTGGGACACGGAGAGTGGCGACCCCGAGCCAAAGATCAGCTTGAACACATTAGGGGCAGGTACACAACATGGCCAGATTTTAGGTCTCTGTATCTGCTCAAGGACCATGGGGCATGTGCATAGTCCTTTTTTCTAGTACTAGTGTTCAGAATTGTAGCAATCCATTGATATATACATATTAAATTGGAAATACCGTACTCTTTATTGACTCAGTACTTTTTTTAACGTAAATTAAATGTTAAGTGTTTAAGGGCTATTGAAAATTGGATCCGCCATTGTATTAGATCACATTAGATATTTATATGTATTATGGAAATGTTTTTTTAAAATTACCTTTTGTGCTTTACATACATTGTCTCTGATTTTTGTTTTTATAGATATCTTGCATTATACAAAGGACTAATTCCCAAGATCATGAGACTTGGACCAGGTAATCTAAAAAACAGTGTATAATCCAGAATTAATTTTGCTATAACATTTCATGTTATGTTGATTGATTCTCATGCCATGTGATTGTCTGTATGTAGGAGGTGCTGTCATGCTGCTAGTGTATGAGTATGTCTCCAGCTGGCTACAAAGAAACTGGTGATAAGAGCTGTCAAGCAGCAGACAGATTTCACACTGTAGGTTACATGTACATGCATGCATCATGCCAATGTGTTTTAAGATAAATAAAAAAAATAAATAAATAAATGTAAGAATAAAATGGCTTAATAGCAATTATTGACCAGGATTGGCCCTGAACTACAAAATCACCTTTTATATCTCATTATGTATTATATCTCATTCTGCTCATTGATTTTGAGAGAAATATACATTTTTTAAATATTCCCATGAGGTATTTATTTCTGTGATGCTAGGATGTTAAGGGAAGTTAATATGCACTGGTACTGTAACCACAGCGGCACTTCACGCCCAAACAAAGACCACAGTCTTTTACACTCACCACTAGCAGGAAATGGGATCATTTCCCATATTTCTAATGGAAGCTCACTTCCTCTCTGATGGAACACCACCAGAGAATCCCATTTAGCTCCAAAAAGTGTACTGATGAGGGTGGAGTTGAGCTCAACTCAAGTGTAGTCACTCATGTTAAGATGTTGTATCAGATGATTAGTGATAATTCAGCATTTACCACAAGTCAATACTCATTTCTATGTCTCAAGGCACTTCTTATGAAATATGAAGTAGGCAAAAAGTATGTTGTATTTCTTTTGCTCATGATTAATTGTAATTTATAAGGAACCTTGGGTCATTTTCACTTTTTCTGTGATATACAGCATTCTAATTTTACATTGATCTTAACGTGTGATGAACTTCATAGCAATTATATGAGTATTGAATTTCAAATATATTATTTAATATTGAATTTTTGTGTTTAAATCTTTTTACTGAGGAATCAAGTAGACCAAAAGTCTTTGATACATAGCTCTCACGATTCCAGATTATTAAGATATGCAAAAAGAGACTGAAGGAAAATGGAAAACAAAAACAAAGTACCATAAAGACAAAACAGAACAACTATCCCCATACTACCCTCCCCTCCCTAGGGACTTAAGTCATGTCACATTAATGTGGTAGTCAATATTGATTTTTTTTAATAATCCATCATGGTAATGATATTTGAAGAGTTTACAATGTTTCACAACGTTTGTAACTGAATATGCCTTGTGATCGTAGGACTCGAATTATTGCTCTTGATTTTTAATTTTGTTTAAAGTGCTGTCATAGATCAATTGCAAACCGATTAAATGTGTCCTATTATTTTTAAGTCTGCTTAATGAAGGCACAATAAAGAATAAAGGTTAGAAGTTGTAGGGGGACAAGGAAACATTTTTAAGCAATTTGTACATTAATTACATTTACATATATTTACACATATTCTTACTGGTCATATTTCTGGAAATAAAAATTCAAAGAATATAAGAAATACTAAAATATGATGTTATATGTATATGATTTCATGGACCTGGCAAGAAAAAAAGTCTTTAATGAAAATGTTTATTGGAGACCTTTGAAATAAAATTCTCTGCTTTTTATTCTGGTATATTTTTATATTCATATTGTCCTGCACATGGTCAACTCCAATAGCAATGCCTTTTACCGCCTCTGTCTTTTATTCCATGTATAATTGATCTGTGTGTGGAACATTATCATGTCAAAACTAGTTATTCATTTTTTCTTCTTCTTCTTGTGTCCTTTCCATCTCCTCTCAGAAACCTTGCTGATGAAACTTTGTGGATGCCTGTCAGCCATCGCAGCTGTTCGAGCTAACAACAATCTGTCAGTCAGCTCTTCTAGCCTGTAGGCTGGTGCAGCATAACTCAGCTCATGTTAAAATAACAAAACCATGATATGCACATATGTTGACAAATGAATGGACAAACTGTTTTGCTCTGTCCCACTTTGCTCGATGCTCACTCACTGATTCCTTGTCATATACATATACGTAACAGGCTATAAGCACATGTAAACCCAAGACCAAAAAGGACTTTAATAGAAATGTTTATGGTGTCCCTTTAAATTTCATTTTGATGTCTGTTATATTTTAATTTGAATGTTATTATATTATTGTCTATAACCCCAACAATATTGCCTTTTTAATGCCATTAATTAAGTCAAAACTTAATTGCGCCATTTTTATCTGTTTAAAAAAATCTTTCAAAGCGTATTGAATATTATATTCTTTATATAGCGTTGTGCAAATGTTCTAAAGTAAGCTGTCTGAAATGACATTTTCCTTCTGGAGAAGCCTTGAACTCAAAATAAATCTGTTAAGCAAGTACTATAAAGTATGTACCCTTACTGGAAATACCATGCCCTCCCTGTTTCAGTCTCGTTCAGTCCTGTCCATTTTACTTTCTCTTCTACCCAGCTTTGTGTTTATACATCTGATATGGCCATGCTGGAAAACACAACGACCGCGGCTCTTTGTTTCTGTAGCTGGCAGCGTATGTGGGTAGTATCCTGCAGTTTGTATCTTTCTGTCTTGCTAAATGGCTGTAACTTGTTTAAGTTCTATAATACAATAAGTCGCTAGGCTCATTAGCTATGACTTCAGATTTTTTGCTTGAGGGCGTGTGATATCAGGTCTAAGCAGTGAAGTTTAAAGACAGTGACTCTCAGCAGCTCTGCTATGTGCTGGATTGCTATGTTGTAGAGTCACTTTGTCTTGTCGGCTTGTCTTCTACATTATGAATTACCAAGGCTTTTCACGAGTATATTCAAGTCTCTGTATTTCAGAACATTCCATCTATCATCATAAGCCTCCATTCAATTCTCAAGAATTCCCAACTTCTTGCGGTTGTCTTCAGTTACTGCAGATAATTGAATGAACACATAACTTCTGTATCTATTTATAGGCTTAACAAAATGAAAATGTCTATTTTGACTACATTTCATAGCATTTTTTAAAATCCTCTTTACTCCACCCCATACTTTAACTTAATTGCACTGTATATAGTTGCTGGGCTTTTTCCTATCATTCTTAACCCGAGTAGTGTGAAATGCAATCAGCACGGACAGCGAGGCTGTGCTTTCCATAAGTGGATCCACTCAGACTAGAAGGCGCAAACTCACCTGTGTGTGTTTAGAACATGTTTTTCTAATACACCAGGGAAAACAGTCTGCTTATGGTCATTATTAAATCAAGCTAGCACATTCACCATGTTCTCCAGTATTGTTTTAGACCCTGTTTAATGTTACCATACCCACAGTCCTGTCTAAAGCCTGATTGCACACAGTCAGCTAAAGATAACCATGTGACATTTCACATTGCTTTCTATATGAATTAATTCCAAACAGGTGTGTGTGTGTGTGTGTGTGTGTGTGCGCGTGTGCATGTTTTAAGGGTGGTATGGTAGTAAAATGAAAGTTTTTGCTCTGTCATGTTCTCATGCATTTCCTGTGTGCTGTACAGGAAGATTAGCTTGTTTAACAATTTTTCAACACATTAAGACATGTCCAAAGTGAATTCTTCTACTTATAATCAATCTAAGCTTAATGAAGCCAATGTGGAACACATGGCTATGTGGTTTCTTCTCCAGTTTTGGCTATTAACATTATGGATATAAATGTTATTCATCCTTGATCACATAAAGATGCATATATAGATGAAATATGTGGTTAGTGTGTCGAATACATGGCTACAATCTGTATGTTAAATCCATGCAGGTGTGATGTCAACGTCCGTGTCCCTGAGCCCAGCAGACAGGTAAATGGCATTCAAAGCTCCTCATTTGATTCGAATGACATCACCAGAATGGTGTGCTGGCTGTGATGCACTGTACGTGTGGTGCTTTTTCGGTGGTTCATATACGGTCACTGCGAATCTGAAGCAACGGTCCGTGACCACGGTGCCAGGGTGTAGGTGTTTTCCAAGTCAAATCAGCAGCAGCACTGGGTCAGCTGTTTACACTGCAACATGTGGGGACTGTTGCAACATGTGGGTAAGTTGTAACTTCGCTATTGGTTTTCTACATTTTAATTCAGGAACACAGGGGCATGGCACATGTGCGAGGCACAGGCGAGCATATAAAAATGCTGCATTAAATAATCATTATACATCATAAACAAAATGCATTCAAGATTTGTGCCTGCTAAAATCGTGTGTTTAGTGTGTACATTTTCACAGCCTTATGCTAAAATGACCTTTTCATCATCTGCTTCAGTTTTTTGTTGTTGTTTTTTTAAAGCAAAATAGATTAGTATGGTCTATGATTTGTGGTTATATTGTGGTATAATCAAACCCCTTATATGACAGATTTATGTTTTTGTATACAACATGTATACAGTATACATGCTGGTGTTTGGGAGCGCTGGAGAACATGTGAAAAAAGATATATTGTTTAGTTTGTTTAAAGTTGCTCTAAAAAAAAAAAAGAAATACTTTAATTCAAACATTCAATGTCTGTAGCGATGATCTGTGATTGCTTAAAAATCTAAACTAAGGCCCTAGTTCAAGGCAGCTGCCAATATCTGGAACAAATCAGAGAGAACAACAATGACATTGAAATACTTTTTTGGTCACTGAAACCAAAAGTGATGTCAGTACATATTTCCTGTCATATAAAATCAGCTTACCAGCATCAGACCAATATGAATGTTTACCGCGTTGCAACTTAATTTACTTATTGATAAACTGTGAACTTTAAAACTAGAAATAGACAATATAGCACATTGGCTGACTTTAAAATTTGATAGTATCACAAATATGGGATTTGATATGCATACTTTATATTTAGTTAAAGTATACTATTATATATTCTATAGTAATAATATTACTACTACTACTACTACTACTATAATAATAATAATAATAATAATAATAATAATAATAATAATAATAGTAATCTGTATGTGGCGAGGAACACTTGAAAAAATAATCCATAAATTGAGGTCTGTCATTTGTCTCATTTAATAAGATACATTCAATTTCATTGTGCAACCTTTGGAAGTGTGCAGCTTCACTGATCATTAATGTAGCATGAATGAATGCCGGTGATGTCAGAATGTGCATCACTGTCTCACACTGGCTCTGCTTGCATTGATGTGTAATAATTGCACAGCATTCGACGTACCTTACAGACTAATAAATAAATGGAATAACTTCTCCCAAAAGCTCTGGTATACAATAGAAGAGAAGTGAAATTGGTATCCTAAAAATTGTATTTTTATCAAATTGTGACAATAACAAAAGCAAAACATCTGAACTTTAGTTATTAATAACACCCTGAAACACTTAACTGCAGACTGACCAGTTCTTTTACATAATGCTTATTCAGTATATATATTCACAGAAAGAACATCACTGAAGTTGAGCTAGCAAGAAATCCTTTTGTTGAGGAAGGTTCACTCTGCTCTGATCTGCAACATGGTCTATGAGGACACTCTCCTCTGCACCATGGACAGAAAGAACTAGCACTGACTCTCTCTCTCTCTCTCTCTCTCTCTCTCTCTCTCTCACTCTCACTCACTAGCAAACATGGAGTCTATGGGGATTAAACCAGGGAAGAGCTGGACTCCTCAGGCAAGTGATTCATAAATATATCAGCGGGCTGACATTAGTCCATCCAGCATTGGCTTTTCTGGGAAGTCCTGTCCCACATATGCTGTCCTCCTGCTCTAAATCAGACAGCAGAGGCAGTGACGGGGTGCATAGAGTCCCGAGCGGCTGCCATACTCTTGAAAGCCAACGGGGCAGTGATGTCACAACTGTGGGGAGAGTGAACACTGCCACTGGGTGGCTGCCATGTGGGGCCGGTCACATAGGCCGACGTGGTGCCGCTGTACCCCATGTAAGGCGACACTTGGGTGGGAGGATGGTAGGGATGGATGCTGGGAGCTGTGGCATAGCTGTTCACTGTGGGCAATCCATTCGGCGTCTGTGTGGGAGAGAGTTAAGGTGAGGCATAAGTGAGAGTGACCAGTCAAACAGCAAGAGATAACCTATCATCACCTATAAGAATGAGAAAGAATGACTAAACAGCAAAAGAGTAGAGTCAGAGGCTTGGATGTAGAATTTAGTCAGAATGAAGGATAAAGAATACTAAAAGACATAAGATTTTCTATGGAAAACAGAAAGGCTATATAGAAACAATAAGAGGAATGTTTGGGATAGGATTTTCAAAGCATATCTGAAACATTTATTTTTTTTCAAACCATATTGAAACTATGAGGTCTCTAATTCAACTTCTCCATTAATGAAATATAATTTATGCCACTGGATTTGACTATGTTTTATCCATAAGTCCTGGCCAATTGTTTTTCACCCTTCACCTACACACAGTGCTCAAAGAGAGCTTACTTAGGTGAGCAATCTGGATCTATGTATGAATTTCAGAAATATAATTCAGTGATGGCAACATTTAACATCCGGTTAAAAATTCACATATGCATTGCTTGATAAGTTCAAATTAAACTTTCCTGCATGTAAGAAAACCACACCAATTAAAC
>JANDJT010000228.1:14010947-14024023 GCA_024331685.1 Stegophilus panzeri
TGCCACAAAAAAAGACAGCGTGTTTAATGGGTAGAGCTTTTAGTTATCAACCAGAAGGGTAGGGGTTCAAATTCAAGCTGTTAGGGACAGTGTAGATTAGTGGTTGGAGCTTTGAGCTCTCAACCACAAGGTTGGGGGTTCGAATCCAGGGTCTACTGCACAGTTGCTGTTGAATCCTTAGGCAAGACTCTTAACCCTGTCAGCTCCAGGTGCGCTGAATCAATATGAGTTGTTATATGTAAAGAAACAATTTCATTGTACTGCACATCTGTATATGTGTAATGACTAATGAAGTCTATTCTATTCTATTCTATTCTATCTAAAATTAAAAAATAAAATATAAAATAAAATGTATACTGTAAATGAATCATTCCTAATTGGATGTAAGTAGCTCCGTCTTTGTCTCAGCAGCAGATCTATTTGATGTACGTCAGCACTGGGTTTAGATCACACGATCATCTGCCCCGACACTAAATGGCTGGTGGGTGGTATTGGTGCTGGCATGGCCGTGCAGATTGCTGTCTTAGGTGGTCTTCTTAATCAGAATGTCTCTGTGTCTCATTAGTGAGAATGCTCTGTAGCTAGGGGAGCACTCAACCTGACATGTGTGTTGCCTGCTGGAGCAGTGATGGTGCAGCTTGTGTTGTTTATGTGTTGGTAGTTACTCAAACCTTTCACTTATTTACTTATAATTTTATTTATTTAAATTACCATTACATCGTTCAACCACAGTGACGTGACTGTAATGTGCTGTGACATCTGAATATATTTTACCTCTATGCATACTTGAAGTTGATTAAAAAAAAATCTCAAACAAGCAGTGTAGTCTCAGTTTTTTTTTTTAATTATGTAAACTTCAAACACCACATTTGATTTCTGCTTTTCTATCAGTCGTTTGACTCTTCGTTTACCCGCTTTTAATATTACTGCCATCCACTCGGCCATTTGTTTTAAAATATGAATTCAGCCATATGAATTAAACTGAAATGAAGTATTTTTTTACGACTGCACGTATGAGGAATATCTGAAAATAATCACAGGGCCATTTTCCCGATATGAACTGCCTTATTTCTATGTAAGCTCTCTTCTACCCTGTGCATAAATGCGGTATTTCATTTACACTGTGTTATGGTGCTGTTAAGACACTGAAGGCTATAGTTTGTAACTTTTATAATCTGCTCTCTGCTAACCAAATCATCGTATACACACACACACACAAACACACACACACACACACACAAACACACACACACACACACACACACACACACACACACACACATTAAGTTAACTGAGGCAATAAAATGTAGTTTCCATTACCAAAAACTGAGAGTATGCTTACTTTGCTGCTCCGTTATTGATCGAATGCCAAGTATATCTGTGACAGAATGAGAAGAGGGCCATATTCTGTGCATAGCCATATGTCCCGGAAGAGCGGCCATGCCAGGGGGAGTTGGTACTTTAGTCCCTGTGGCTGCGATCGGAGTCGGATAAGAGTATAAGTGGTTATAGGGCAGCGTGGGCTGCGGCTGAGGGTGAGAAGTCTGCTTGCTCGGCTCATACTGGCTCTGCTGCGACAGATTCCCGATCTTGTTGCGCAGGATCCGGCTAATCGAGCTGACAGAAGGCAGATTGAATTTGTCACACACGCCATCGGCCAGCAGTCTGTCCCGAATCTCCCAGGCAAAAATGCCCGGGTCCCGCTGCTTGTAAGTCCTAATGTGCTTGACTACGGTAGGGGTGGTGACTCGCGGCTTGCTGCCGCCGATAGCGCCAGGCAGAATGGAACCCGTCTCGTTATAGCGGGCCAGAATCTTGCTCACACAGCCATGAGAGACCCGCAGCTGCCTGCTGATATCACACGGCCTGATTCCCAGCTGTGCCAGCTCTACAATCCTGAGGCGGATGGCGTTGGGTAGCGGTCTTCCGTTTACAAATACACCGCCGAGCTGGTTCACCTCCCCAAAGGCTGGTTCTAGTAAGAAAAGCAACCAAAAAGTGTTACATTTTTTATCGAAACACAGAATGAGTTAAACGCTGGTTATTGTTAGATTTGCGATTCGACAAACAAACAGCCTAATCAAATCTAAGGTGTAATCAAGCCTTAAATAAAGGCCTTGAATTTCCAACCTAACCACGACTTGTGTAATGTATGGAGCAGTCCCATCTCCACATTTGTTTTACATCACATCATAGCTGACTGTAAAGGACTGGCGTACAGTTTAATATTGCATGGTCTAATGCAGGAGTGTGTTTACTAACGCGCGTCCATTACACATTCTGTAACGTATTCTAACACTTTGTTTATAATTAGCTATCAAAATGATACGTTTGCCCGAATGAAGCACATAGCACATTCATATATATATATATGTATATATACTACTACCACAGTCGTAGGAACACTAAACAAGTGAGTGTGTGAATACCTCAACGGTAAAACGCCATTTTACGGGTACTGTGAAAGTGAATCACTTTAGGCTATCTTGCGATCTGAAGTCTCCATCTCTTGACATTACATTATAATCTTGGACGGATTGTTTACAAAGGCTCCGTATTCAGGAGGAAAAAGACCCACTCTTGTTCTTACCCATTGCGCGTACGCCTCCGATGACAAACAGAAACCCCAACAGTGATGTCCTCTGAACAGCTTCGGTTCCAGTTTAGGTCTGTATAGGCCTGCAGTCGAAACGGGGAAAAATCGATCGGCTGAGGCAGATACTATAGCGATTAGTTGTGAGGGAGGCAAAATCGCGTTGTGTTTCCTGATGGCAAGGAGGACAGGCTTACATTTCAATCCGCGTCTGTGATGGGACGGCCTTCCAAACTTTTCTCCAAAGCAAAGACAAGCCGTCCAATCACCACTCGTCTTTACACTACACTGTTCAGCTATTGGTTGAAGAAGTTTGACATGACAAGCCGGCGCAGTGCTCAGTTTTCCTCTTTTCAACTGGAAATAATACAGCGTATCGAATTTATTTAGCGACTTCAAAATTGTAAGAGTTGTAATTCTGTCCTTAGAAGCATGTTTAAAGGTGACAAATCAGACTGAGACTGAAAGAGTTTTTAAAAAGTTGACACACATTAACATAAATATTGATTTTTAAAAACGACAAATTTGACATTTGTCTATAGGACTGACATTCACCCAGTTCATAGGAAGATTGCACTAAAATTAATTTAAATTTAGTTTAATAAAGAAGCGTTATATAAAAAAAATCATGAACACCAGCTGCAACCTGTCAATATTCTACATGGTTTAACTTTTTTAAAAATCCTTATCTGAAGCTATAAATTTTCACCTTAGACATGACTGACAGAATTGTGTTTTTGTTGATTCTTCTTATGCTAAATAAATATTTCCATTTCTATTGATAATTTGTTTATTAGGCTATTAATTTTTTTTTAATTTTTTTTTTTTTTATCATATATCATATTCCAGCATCAAACAAAGTTTCGTTATACAGTTGTTAGTTCATTTAACGCAAATGCAGTGTGGGGTTTTTTTTTTTTCTCTGTTTGTTATTGTTTGTTTCCTGTTTTGATCAGTGCCACTGTTTTTTTGTTGTTTTTTTTTTGGTTTTTTTTTGGACAGATCATGGTGCAGTGTAGAGGTCTTTCTGAGGCCCTGGTGTCAGGTGTAGGAGACTATTGTTCGCATGCACTTCATTCTATTTGAACAGTCTGAAAGTCTTTGCATTGGGAGCCTAAGATGCTCTTGAGTCATTTGTATCACTGTTTCCTGTTTACCCAAGGGAGCATTTTCACGGCTTCTATCGCTGTTTGATTTGCTCTTTCCCGTCTAAGCCTGTCTTTTTCACGGGTCACTTTACACTCTAGTGGGCACAGACAGGTACACCTTTACTTATTTAATAATCTTCAATATTTCTAAAGCGCTACATTTGTTTATTATTAATTGTAGGCTAATTATTTTTTTCAGTAATCTGTTTTATTGCGCTAAATGAGTGCAGTTGTAACCGTCACATGTTGTGCTCTCAAAATAGTTTTAAGCGTTTCTCTCTTAGAACTGTTAAGGGGAAACACAGTATGTAGCTAGTGTGTTGTTTTAGGTTGGCCAATTTACACATTTTATTTTGCTCTTCTAAAAGGAGTGACATAACGTAGTAGGAACATAAGATCTGTCTCATACAAAAGCTTTAGGATAACTCAGAGCTGGCAAGCCTCAAGATAGAAATAATCATGAGACTATTGTAGTTATTTAAATGACACCGATCTTAGGCCTCTGAAGAGCTTCTAAAAGATCTTAGTTTTGTAAACGTTTGTGTTATTAGAGAGAGATTAATTTGCATGAATGGTTAAGGGAAATTAAAGCTGCAGCCACCGGTGGTGAAGCGCAGAGAAGCATATGAAAGTGACTGCCAGCTGTTTCTTCATTTTTAGGCTTTGCAGTAACCTTTTGCATTAAAACAACGATGTTTTTCGTATTGATTGAAAATACACGAAGTACAAATGTCAATCGTTTACTTTCGCGCGTAGGCTATTATTATTATTATTATTATTATTATTATTATTATTATTATTATTATTATTAGTTGTTGTTGTTGTTGTTGTTGTTGTTAGTAGTAGCAGTAGTAGGCTATATAAACTATGCAATGATATATACATATAATATAATATATACTGTAATATAGAGTGTGTATACGTAGGCCTATACAAATAATGTGTGAAATAGTATATACTAATTATCTAAATAACGTGTAATAGCTTGGAATTTATCAGCAAACATATTCAGCGCACGTAATGCCAGTACTTCAACCGATAGGTTACCATTTACCGACAGCTGTAATGTGACTACACATTGCAGTTTATACCCACTACAAATATGATCATCACTACTGTAACACCAGTGTGTTCTCAACAGCACAAGTTCTTCCTCATTGTGTTCGTACTAGAACAATAAGAGGAAGCTCGGCAAAATGACGCATCTGATGCCACCAGATATACAAATGTCAAGAGTAATTTTGTAAATAATCACATTCTCGGTATGAGTTGTGTTCTAAATTCAGTGAGATAACGTTGGACATGTGTTTTGATGTGAACAGGAAAGTGAGGTGATGCGGCGTGGAGGCGAGTTTACACAGCGCAGTAGCCCAGTTTACACATTTACAACTCGAGCCTATAGTGGTAGTTAGATTACAAAGTCTAAATTGTCAGGCTGCTATTGGCGGAGTGATATGATTATTCATCTTTAAACAATGTATAACAGACGCTAAGCCAATAATAATAAACTTGAACAGGAGAATAGCAATTTAGATAATATGTAAATAGGTAATATGGTCTCTTCTTGCTATGTTTGCCATATTCTGTGCTTTCTTATTCATTTATTACAATCTCTGCTATTCCTGAAGCAATAAATTGACTTTTATCAACGAAACAACCCGTATTCTGTACGGCAATGGTTGACCAGAACTATGGGCTTATCGAATTAATTATCGTAGTTGATTTATCAAACTGAGTTAAGTTTATTGAATCAGAAGAACTGTTTGTTTTTTGTTTTTTTACACTGCGACCATTTTCTAGTTCAACAGTATTATATAGCTCCATGAACAGCTAATTTTATGTTTAAAAATTCTCTTCTGTCTGGTGAATACCATCAAAAGTCGCACTGACAACGATTATTTTACGCTAACGACCCGACAAACAAGAGAAACTCCATTGCCACTTAACGTCGCATTAAAGGACGTTTCCTCTGTGTTAAGAACAGAAAAAATGGAAGCAGTAGCCTAAACGCTATAATGTCATTGTTTATTTATTTATTTATTTATTTATTTATTTATTGCCATAGACTCAAATCCTCTACATGGTCAGAAAACCTAGAAATTCCTAAATGCACAAATAATTTATTTTCAAACCGATCGTAACAGTATACCCTTTAAAGTAAATAGTAAGGTCAATATCAACACTGCAGTAATCGTTTTTCAGTGACGAACCTCCAAAGTTTGTTGATTAAACAGGAAAAAAAAGTCCGTCATAAGTTCATGACTCAGATATAGATTCCTGTCTAATACCGCTCCGAGGGGACTTTTGAATTTATGTTGATGCACTGTGCGCTCTTTGATGGCTGTTCTCTCTTTGACCATTCATCTTGAATTCATCCAGTGCTCTGATGGTAATGACTTTGTGCATTAAGGTGGTTTACGTCACTCTGAGCAAGCCTCGGAGAATGCGGGGGAAAAGAGATTAACAAAACACAAAATTAGGAAATCAATTGTCTCTCAATTGTATGTAATGTTTCGAGCACGTGGTGATGTCATTACTTTAGAGATGGCGACAGCAGCTGGTATTTCATGAAGCTGGGATTTACGTTTTCAGAGTTTCTTCTGAAAGCGGGTACAAATACATGTACAATAGAATTTGTGCTCGCAAAAGATTCTCCAATCATCAGTCAATACAAAAGGCTGTAAAGTTAAGCAGAAATAAGTAGCCAATACTACAATAATCAATATATTTATCATGGTTCTCGTACACAAAATCACTTCATAAATAGACACTGAATTGTGTATTGTCCATTATCTATCTTCAACGCATTTGGCTGGACACACACACACAAAAAAAAATGTATTCTAAGTTTCTGTGTTAGCAGATTTACTACAGCTTGCCGTTATAACGCAGTGGAGCATGACGGTACCTGAGACATAGAACATAATTGCCTCCAAGATAGCTATAGCATGTAATATAAGAACATGCCTGGACCTTGTTCCGTCGCAGCAAAATGTTCAGTGTTTAATTAGCACCTGAATTAACGCGTACACACTTTTCACACTTTTAACGCGTTCACTTTTCAAATGAACACTGTTCGAAACTTTTATTTTGTTGTACATAATAATAATAAGCGGTGGATTATTATTGCTTGACCTTTCCTACGAAAGACAGGGCTCGCTGTAGTGGAAGGTTAGTATTTTAGTTTTATTCTGGTGAAGACTGGATTTTAGGCTTGGCTGAATCTGAAACTGGGTCATTCTGTGCTTCCTACTATACCAGTGAAACAGACGTTAAATTTGTACATAGTGTAGAAAACAGACTGGTGTTTAAAAAACTGGTGAAAATGTTAAATAAATAAATAAATAAATAAATAGCTCAATGGGCGATCAGTTGACATCAAGCACGTATGCCATTTTGGCATTGCCTGTAACCAATTACACCATAGGCTATATTCCTATCAAACAGTAGGGTTTGTCTTATACGGGATGCAATAACACGCAAGGCCTACTGGGAAATTTTTTTTCTTTTCTCAGCACCTCTGTTTTATAAGCGAGTCTTGTTTTACATTTGCGTCGGGGAGTACATATTGAAGAATTTTCGAGTGCGCAACCATTTTCAGGGACTTTAATCTGTTTTTCATAGACTACACTGGCTTTTTACAATCTTGACTTCAACAAGAGGGTCTTTTAGCCATGTTTATTTCAGTTCCTTGTTACACATTAAAATATAATAACATAGCTATGCTTTGCTATACGATACTGTATCTAGGAAGAGACATATGTCAATTTTAAGGACATCCGATAGAATAATAAATGATGGCACATTTTTGTTTATTTGATTGTTTGTGTGTTTGTTAGTTTTATTTCCTGTCAATGATATGATCGATATAGATTCACTAAACTTGTACAACTAAGAAGCAATTTCAAAAATTGCAGACGTAGGCTATGTAAAAGCTCAATGCAGACTTTGTTTACCAATCATTTCATTGGTCGTTTAACAGCTATATAACATCTGCTTACATCGACTATTTGCCGGTTTTTAGTTGTTTCGTTTTACAGAAAAGTATTTTTTAATATACATAACAAATAATCGCCCATTTATAACATAAAATGTATATAATAATCCTATACTACGGATTAGAAAAGAATGTTTTACAATTTAACATGAGATAGTGTTAAATATGCAGAATTTGACAGTCATAATATTTTCAAATAAAAAACACTTACAATTATTTTCATGCGTCTTTGTTTTTATAGCCCACAATGAACTTTCCTATGGAATTAATTAGCTGCGATAATGATTCTCATTTTGATAAATCAAATTTATACATATAATTAACGGGCACTAACTATAAATTTACTCATTTTAACAATATATACTGCAAAATCACATTTGAAAAATATGATAAATATGATAATGTCAAATTTATTATTTAACATAATCAATTCCAAATTCTAAACATTTTATATCGATAATGTCGTTATTACACCAAATGGCATAATGGCCTAGTCTATGAAATGGTATAAGATTGCCAGTCTAATGCAGGCGGTGCTGTAACAGATTTTGCCAGGTTTTTATTAACATCACCATAATAACTGCTCGTAGTGGTTGGCCATGTTCTGTTTTATTTTGGCCACGTGTTCGTTAATGATTCGCCAAAATCTAATTTAATGTTAGATCGGAAACTGAAAAAAAAAATATCGATAAATTGTATAGTAAAAAATATGAGTATACATTTGATAAAAGCTAGTGATCTAACTATGATCGGTTTATATAATTAACACTGACCCCCCGTCCCCCGTCCCCCCGCCAAAAATAAAATAAAGAGAAAACGTGTGACAAACCTGTCCTCAGAGAGTCTATGAAAGCACTGCAATAACAAGCCTGCCTCTAAATTTTACTACAGGCTTTTCATGTAAATAACCTACACCACACCGATGGCCTTTGCTCTGTTAAAAACATATTCTAATGAACTAAAGCAAACGTATGGGTGCTCATTGTCAAAGTAAGACAAACTACCTAAAGGCTATGGATTTAGTAAAAAAACATTGCTATGGCTACACTATTGCAATTTAGAACTCTTGAGTGTTCGTCGGTCGTCCCTTTAGAGGAACGCTTATAGGGTCTTTATAGAACTGTCCATGAGACTGGAGAAAAGAGTACCAGAAAGGGCACCAAGTAGAACCTTTAATTATCCAATGAACTCTTGAAGAACCCTTGAAAAACTCTCCACAATCTGTATGGCATAGTGATTCCTCGGTTACTTAAAATGTATTATTACATACATTATACTATTTACTACTTAACGATAAAAGGTCGAAAATAATGTTTGGTCCAATATCCTATATATGTGAAATAGTCTAAAATTTAAGGCAACCATTATTCTGACAAGGGTCTTGCTATAAAGTTTTTAAAGGATCAGTGGATGACTGATGATTATAACCTTTATCTTCTAAACAGGATTGACACCATTAAACGGCTTTGCAGGTTAACACCTCTCAAAGGTTGACTGCTCCTGTAACTTAAACCCAGCCGTAATGAGGAGGACAGCAGGTTAACGACGTGTGTACGGCTGTTTGCGGGGCCAGCTCGCTATTTCGCTTCAGACGCACAAAAGCAACAATATTTACGACTCTTTTAAGCATCGATCACACTGACAGTTCTTAGTCCCACCACATGGACTTCATTAGACTTAAAGATTACATTCCACTACAATATATCTGTATTTTCCAATCAGAAAAGCACAATATAGTTGCTTTCATTGAAATAATACGGTGTTTTGATTGTGACTCGTCATGCCCATTATTTCAGTTCTGTCGTTGGGTGTATTTAGAAAAAGCAATTGTTTTTAAACTGGGAAAGACAGAATTTCAGGAAAAATGTGTCTTAAAACCGAGGCCATGTCCATCATTTTTAGCCTATGGCTATGAAAAACAAAAAATGTCATTATAACAGTTGGAATTTGTTTTGGTTTGTTGAGAGAGACATTTTGACAGTGTTAACAAAAACATTTCACAACTGTGTAAAGTTCCTTGTCACGATCTGAATCACGCGAAAATTAAATAATAATAATAAAAAAAGTATTTTCGAGATTAAAATAGGCTAAGCCTTGTGTACTTGTGTATTTCATGGAGATACAGCGCCATCTACCGTTGTTTGTGTACTACTACATGGTTGTATGGATTTATTATCACCAAATTGTATGTTAAAATACGCTAACGAATTTGTATTGATATATATTTTTATATTAATAAAATATTCAAATGTGAAACTGTTTAAGAACAGTTAGAACATGTGCATTAGAACAGTAGGCTATAACAGGCCATTTTATTTTACAGTCTATTTTTCTCATTAAACGTTCAAATGTGGCAAGTGAACGTGTCCGATGAAAAGGGAGCTATAAACACATCCATAGAGGTTGATCTGTTTGTTCCACAGGGCCAGATATTGCAGATGAGCATGTCAAAGCATCCGCTATACGGTTTCTGATTCCAGGTTAATTGATCCAAAAACAATTTGTGGCAAAAGGCAGGATGATGTAAACGTAAAACTCTATTGTTTGATCGACATTTGATCCATATGCTCTGATACATTTGATCCATATGCTCTGATACATTTGATCCATATGCTCTGATACATTTGATCCATATGCCCTATTGACTGAATGATACCAATAGACCAGATATGGAGTGCTCCATAGCCCGTTTTAACTGCCGTAATTAACTGACGATCTCTGACAAATGTATTAATTTAGACTATATATTAAATTACACTCTGCCGATTCTCTGGTTTCCAAAAACATGCTACTGGATTGGCTGTTCTAAAATGCCCTCAGGTATAAATGAATGTGTGAATCTGATTGTGTCCTGCGATGGACTGGCGCCCCATCCAGGATGTAGGCCTATTACCATCTCACTCCCAGTGTTCCTTGGATAAGCTCCGGATTCACTCCGATAGGATAAAGTGGTTAAGGTAAACGAACGAACGAACGAACGAATGAATGAATGAATGAAAATAATATTGATGTATGAAGCCCTATTTGTAGGTTATTTCAAAGCAGCTGCATCCCACAATACCCAGCAGGAGGCGATGCTGTATCAGGACTCGCTACTATTCTACTCTAAAATAAAAATAAAAATGTGTTTAACTATAATTTCTCGTAATATAGGACTTGTATAGAGGAGATACAGCGCCATCTAGAGGAGAGGTGCTATTTTGCAAGGTCTGTATGACGATTTATATGCAGTCAGGACCTGAGCGCCCCCAAAACTTGTTTTGTGGTTTTCACAGATTTGATCAGTACTAGCTCTGTTCCAGACAAGATACGCAAGTAGAAAAGATTTATGCAACGCACGTATGACGTTGTTATGTGCATATTCCAGCATCCAGTGCTGTCCATTTTGCAATGATTATAGGTGTATCCCAGGGGTACTCTACTTATGGCCGGCGCAGGTCTGGTACAGAAATTCAGGCTGGGAGTCTCACAACCACCCAAGACACACCAAATCCAAATTTTGGTAGAAAAACCTTGTTGACGAGCGAGGTCATGGCAGAATGGCCAACTGGTCCGAGCTGAGATGAAGGCTGCAGTAACTCAAATAACCACTCTCTACCACATTTGCGAGCAGAAAAGCATCTCAGAGCACACAGGTTTACCCAGCTTTAGAATGGAGTTCCTAATAAATGTTATGAAAGTGATACTTTCAGTCTCACAAATGGGTGGACAGGACACCTCACTGTAAAATACACTGGATTAAAATCAACCCAAATGGGGTTATTTTTAGCCGAACTACTGGGTAGGCTAAAAACAGGACACGTTTTGGGCTAAACTAACCCAAGTTAGGTTGTTCATTTTAATCCAGCAAATGGGTTGTTTTTCCAAACCAAATGATGGTTTCATTTTTTCAAAAACGCTGGGTTGATTTTATTTCATAAATGGGTTAATATTTTCAGGGTTATTTTTACCCTTTGAAAATAAGTCATATATTTAAGACAAAAACGTAAGATTTTGATCAAAGGAGGCGTTAAAAACATCCAAAAACCTGAGTAACCAACTTACCATCCAGTGGGCATTACAAACAAGTAAGCCAAAACTAACAAAGATAGCGGTGCATTTAACGTCATGTAAACTGGTCTGTTATCGCACATTAGTGTACAGTATACAGTAATGGTTTTATGGATAAATATATTAATACGAACCTTGTTTCTCCAAATAAATCTAACACTCTGTCCGTGTGAAAACCGCTACCTCCACCTGATGCGAATTCAAATAGTCCGATTTGACCACTGATTCAACTATCAGTGAAAATGACCCAGCCACTAAACCAGTGGATGGGTTACGCAAAACTACCCACAAACTATCCAAAACTGAGAAAATAACCGAATTAAATGACCCAAAAGGCTCAACCCAGCGTTTGGGTAGAAAAAATAACCCACCATTTTTTAGAGTGATTTCTCCCGAATCTCCACATGGCCAATTCAGACCCATTGATGGCTCACTGATTACTCAATCCTATACCAGTAATCAATGCCGCCAGCTTTAAGGGCGCTTGAAATATTTCAGTGCTGTCGGAGACGTCTTCTTGATCACGTGACGTAAACATATCATATAAATGCTTCTACTTTCCCTAAAATTCCAATAAGTGATGAGGACCGCTCATTCAAAATCACCAAAGTGGGGGAAAAACAATGAGGACATTCAAAAACCTTGGATATAGGTTGAATAAAATGTGCCTGACTTGGGAAAAAAATGAAAGCGTGAGAATCAGTTGAATTTTGAATTGGCTAAAACATCAGCATTTATGTGGTGTAGCAACTCCTCCAATAATTTTATCATGTTTATCAATAAGTTAAGTCGCTCTAGAGTGACCCTTTAAGTCATTTAGCTAATGCGCTTGCTTTAGATTTCTCCCAGGTGCTTCTCATTTCAGTGCAAGGACAAGGACAAACATATGTATCAAATGGGAAGTCCTTGTTTACTTGTTTAGTTTACTTATTGATGACATGTTGCACAGGGCCTAACAAGCATGAATGCACACAGCGCGGTGAGATTACACACTGAATAAATATCAGTATATTATACACGTTTACATCATACGCTCAAATGATGACGTTTTAGTCTATTGAAAAAATCTTATTTCTCCTATGCAAGTTTTTGAATTCTCATATGCGGTTTTTTTTTTTTAATTAAGCACGTTGACTTTTTACATTTTTATTGAAATTTTATATTTTAATTTGACCGATATTTGGCTTACAGGCTGAAGACGTGATAAAGTAAAAAAAGTGGGTATCAAGGGATGCAACCTTTGTCATTTCATGGCAAAGAGGATATGAGGCAGGAACACAGTAACGGT